>OX578136.1:62717547-63045047 GCA_951213105.1 Amaurobius ferox
GGGGCAACGTCCCTGGACGGCTAAATGGTTCACGTTTCTTGCCGATGTATAGGCGAATGATGAAAGTTAAGTGCCTGGCCATTTGATAAAAAAAAAATTCTGAGAATAGGGGGAATTCGGGAAAAATACATATGAGTTGAAACTCGTTTAAGTTCTAATTGAACGACTCTGGGAGGTTTATAAATAAATTCCCATTAAAACAATATATATCTTTATGTGGCAAACGAAATATTTGGAGATTTGGGGTTTCAAAATAATGGTTTAAACATTTTATATGTTATTAATCCGTGTTTTAAATTTCAAAGGAAAACCACACGAACAGAGGATTTGACGAGATATTTCATTTGTGATACTTATTCTTCAATATACTTCATTGCAAAGAAGTAATTGCAATTTAGTACTAGATTATATTTGAGGAATCAGACTTTTAAAATCACTACTATAAATTGTGGTACTTTTGCAAGCACTATGTTATAAGGACTCAATCAATTTGCTTCAAAAAATTTTGATTCTGACCTGTCGTTAGAAATACTAAATGATTGATGTTTGAATGATAACCAAAGTAGAAATTTTCCAGGATTCCAAGATTTATAGCAATGAGTTTTAATTTAAATTAGTAGTTGAACTCTAAATTAGTATTTTATATAGAAACTTATTAATATAAACTTATTATATAGAACTTATTATAAACTTATTATATAGAACTATTTAAATTAGTATTTTATATAGAAACAGAAAATTGAGGAGTTTCCACAGATCAAATATTGATCGTCAATCTGAATAAAGTGAATATAGAGCTCACATTAAATATAGAAGGAATGATAGAAACATGTTCCATAAATATTATCGTCATTTAAAAAGATAAATAATGGCTTAGTTGTTAAGAGTGTCTAGTTTGTGAATAGTGGTCAATCGGCCAATTACTTGCAGATATACCCCATGTCTCATGTGCGCCAAAAGCGAATGTGGTGAATAAGAAAATTATTGAAAATGGTTGACAATCGATGAAGGAAGTTACTGGGCCGTTAATCATCTTATGTTGCTTTCAAGGTCTGTCGATTAACTAGTTTGTATATCACGTTTCGGTATAAAACAAACCAAAAATGTGGCAGTTTGTTCGATTTTGCATTTGAGCGTCTTTAAAAATATGTAGAAAAAGACTGTCAATACTTTTTAAAATACCAGTTACTCAGCCAATCCTTTATCCAAATATCTTCCAAAATCCTTTAGCTCGTATTTAAAAAATTTCGATATCGCAGATCAAAAATTGTGGAAAAAATACGTTTTTTTTTTAGGACAGAGTGTGCCATCGCTCAAATCCGTGCTTCAACTTAAAATAACTAAAAAAAATAATTCGAATTTTTAAAAAGTTTCGCCTATTTATGATATATAGGGGGTATAGTTTACCCAGTATCGAATTTCACGGCTGTCCCAAACTTAGCTTTGCCGTTACAAACGATATGAAGACAGAAAGATAGACAGATAAATAGACAGAGAGATAAACATATTATCTTATTACGTAAGATTTGTAATGACAGACAGGATTTTTGATCCACTTTGGAGACAAATTCATTGTCCTCATGGACGATAAAAGGGTACCTTTGGTTTGTTTTCAATGTCGTCTGAATGCGTTTTTTAACACAGCAGCTGACGACACTTCCTCCACGAGCTCCCCTGAACTCATTGTGGTGACAGACTGTGACAGGTGGACTAGTTTATAGTAGGATGCTATGGCACCAAGAAATGAACATCAAGCCAAGGCCTATGTAATAAAAGGTTTGATCCTACTAACATTAATGAACACTAGGTGACCCCAAGACATGATGTTAAATTCTATGTAGTTTATGATGGAACCAGAAAATTCCCACAGTTATTTATGATGGAGCCTTATAAAAATTCCCCCAGGCAACAAAAGAAGATACCTCGGGTTTTACTCCCAAAGCATCATCAGCCAGTGAAAACTTTCCTCGCACAAGCCCGTCAGCCAATGGGCAGATTAAGGCTGAGCCAGTTGGAGTGATCCAAGTCCGAGAAAAAAAAAATAAAATGCATTTAAAATTCGAACATAATTCCGTAAGATTTCAGTCAGACACATACAAAACAAGAGTGTTCGGCAAGTCATAAAATTAGAATGTGCTTTTGTTTGTGCTTTTGTAGTTCGAGGGAGCTAGCTGGTGGCGAAAGAGTCCACGACTGATGTGTCTAAAAACGCCTTCAGATGATATTGAAAGCAAACTAAAGGTACCCTTTTACCGTTCATGATGAAATTTGAATTTAAATACGAATTTGGTTCTAAAGTCAATCAAAAATTCCTGCTGTCATCACAACCATCCCCAAAAGTTTATTTGGAAAGCGATAGAATTAATAAATATGGCTAGAAAATTATAAATAAAAATTTGGGTAATTATTTTAATACTTTCAAATAATAATTTTAATAAATATGTAAAGTTGAAAGGAAATGTCTCATCATTTTAGAGTGTTGAATTTTGCTGTTTATCTTTTAAAAAATATATTAATTACAGGTTGATGCCGGACTGCACAAATGGAGAGTTTTTGTGAACAAATGCAATGTACGGAGATATACTATACGAACTCATAAATAATTTAAAATCTAAAATATTTAATTTGTAAACATTATGTTTGAAACCTAAAGATTTAAATAAAGCGTAATTGGGTAGAATAGCTTATTATTATTATTTATTTCAGCAGAAAATTTAATAATAAAAATTTGCATGTAGCATTCTCATTTTATTAAATATTTGATAATAAAGAGCAATATGCGAAATTCTTATTTTATTAAATATTCAGTAACACAGCTTTTACTAATTAGTAAAGGTTTAACTAATTGTTAAAATTTTACTAATATAATATTATCTTGCTACATTTTTTAATGTTAGAGCCGGTTGTCCTACAAAAATGGCTACAGGGCAATTGCACTCAAAATTTTCACATAAGAATAAATGCACTAAAAATGTAATGCAACATTCAAGTTCGTTACACTATATTAAATAATTGTTTTGTAAATACTGAAATTTTTTGTGATGCAATTTCTTTTAGCACTACTGCATATGCTGTTATACTACATGTACATATCTATGTATTTTCTTAAGTTCTTATCCATTTACATTTTCGAAATTCAGGATATATAAACGTTTTAAAAAACGCAAGGTTAGAAAACGTTTTAGTAAATTCGTTATATTTAAACCCCAATTCTTAATCAGGGATAGCGAAAAATGCTCTTTGTAGCCTCTTTCGATTCAATTCCTCACGCAATAATCCATTAATAGCCGAGCTTTAAAAGCTTCTATACGCGCCTGGATAATAAAAGAAGTTTAATAAAAGTATCTGTCTGCTTTTGTTTCGTTACATTTGTAGCGCTTATTTCTGTTGCGGGTATGGAAAACCGTTTCCGTAATAAAATACTGAAAAAAAAATAATCAAAGGAAGAAAGCGACAAAATAAAAAAAAAATAATAATGTTTTTGCAAAGGACAACGGAGAAAAAGATTCTAAAATAATCATCTACACTTTTGTTCGACAAAATTCCCAATTCATCTAGTTTCTGTATCCAATCGGAAAATTTAATTTCTATCTAACTCTTCTGGGACTTATTTCTATTGCTGGTAGGGAATATATATATAAGGTGAAAGAAGAAAAAAGTGAGAGGAACTAAGGCTTCACCAAGTTTGTTCGTAATCGAAGTATTCTGTATCGAATATATACTGTTCCGCAGTACGCTTAGGGAATTCAGTCGATATATATATATAAGTGGAAAATTAGCTCATGCAGTGATTTTGCAAGTCGGGAATGTGAATAATGTTGAATTGCCGGTTAAATAATTTTCCATGCTGCTCTAGGAAATTAACGTTTATTGTATTTTTGAACAAATTGGAAATTAATAAAACAGTGGTTCAAATATTTTTAATTCGTTCAGGCACAGTAAAGAAATTTTTCTGGTTGAACACAGATTTGTGCTTAATCATTATTATGCAAAATAAATATGGGTGCATGTTTGTGAAATAAACATAATTAAAATCACTAATCATTAAAGTTTTATTTTCACATTGCGGAAGCAAATTACACAAAATAAAAAACTTTAGCGCTTTTAGGACTCCCAAACTCCAACATCATAAAGCATCAGGATTGTGTAGTAATATTATACCATGCTAAATATAAAAAAAGGTATATTACAGTGATCTACTGCGAGTGGCGAAAAACAGATCTAATAACAATATACACATGTGTATAAATAAACAGTGATCATTTGAAAAAAAAAACAGACAACAAAATAATTCGCGAATAATTTAGAGAAATCAGAACAGAATGTAGTGCCCGGGGAATAGAATGGGGTAGATGATCGATTTCCCACAGGAGGCGTTGAAGCCGGCTGGAACTCTCTGAAACTCGTCATGTGCAAACTGTGGACGTTCCATAAGAACACATTGATAACTGTTTATCGTAATTTTTTTTAAAAACGTAATCAAATCGTGTATATTACTGCAATAATCTGTATATTTTAACCAAGGTATGTCACACTTTATATTTTTGTCTCAATTTACGTTTAACCGTCTGAATTCATCATGCTTTTAAGTACATTTTTATCTAACTCAGCGAGAAAATAAATTATAAGTTGTAGTTATATCATATTTTCTCAACCAATGTGTTTGCTGCGAAACAGAGTGTATACAAGCAGAAAGAGCAAGGAAAAATTGTTAGATGAACAAATAAGACGCAAAGGATGTAACCGTCACCGCGTGCCATTGACACCTTTCGCGCGCGGGTGCACGGTGTTTTGCGCGCTGCCACAACTGCCGCCGTGTTCATGCGGAGTACGATCACGTTAAACATGTGGGTCCGTAAGTCCTTCCGAGAGGTTGGTGGTAGGGGAAGGAGGGTACGGTCCCTGTGGATGCCTCCCCCACTGGGTTCCGGGCTAAACTGGGTGGCATTTCCCGACCATCCAAACAGTTACCTTTCACCTTTCTGGTAGGTCGGACGGTCTGGGTCTCAACAACAACAAAGGATGTAACCCGAACCATAATTCGTGTGCCGCAATAGAAAGTTACGATTATGAATCCGTATCTTTTTATGAACTTTGTAAACTACAAGTAGAAATGTGGGTACCTAGGTCTGCCCATATATGGGAAGGAATGGAACAACATACGATTTTCTACATTTTTCGTTTAAAAAATTCATTTTTTTAATTTTTTATACCTCATGTAAGTTTCGAAATATTTGAAAGACTTATATTTTTCTGATTTTATTAACACTTTCCAACTGTGAAAAGTGTTTATGACTTTGTTCTTTCTGTCTGTCTGTTTGTCCGTTCGCACAATAACTGCAAAAACCGTAAAAATGACTTTATCAAAATGAAATTTTAGTATCTTGTTCAGACGGTCTGTGGGACATATGGAAATGTAAATTAATATTATCACCCAATTAGTTTTGGATTTTACCCGGGTTGAAAAAATGAAATACATTGAACCCTTTGGGACCTAATTTTTCAAACATTTCTTCAGCAAAATGCTTCGAAAATTTTAGGAAATATTCAAATTATTCCATAAAATAATATAAAATTATTGTCAGCACAATGTGTTCGGTAGTTTTTTGAATAAAATTTAAAATAATAATTGCACCCATATTATATAATTGCACCCATATTATATAGAGATCACGTGACCAATTTCAAAATAAAATATGAAATACATATTTTTCTAACTGTCAAAATCGTGATTTTTCAAGTTCTTTTTAATTTATACTTAGCGCTGAATCCGCCCTAAAACCTTTTTATTTTTGCGCAATTTATGTGCATCTATACTGCGCCAACGCAATTACAATATTTTTGAGTTTGAATGATCATCACACTTTGATTATTTCTACAACGAATCCTAATTTTAACGTATGCAAAATGTAAAATGAGTTGTATAAGAATTGCTGACTTTTTTCAAAGCAAAATTATTTAGCTCTAGAGTCCGCATCAATTGATTTTACACAGAGAAGCAGACGATTTTATAGTATTGCCTTTTTCGACGAAGTTTTAAGCACGGAGTTAGAAAGTACTTTAACCTCCATAGTTTAAGTTTTTAAGTAAAATAAATCATTTTAGTATTGTGATAATTTTAAAAATATCACAGCTAAATGAAAGGAATGGAACAAAAGTTTATGAATGAAATATTCACTGTTTTTATATAGAGAACCGGGCGATTTATATTTTGATGACTTTATTTGAATAAAGTTCTTTTTTTTTCGATGAAGTTTTAAGTTTTCAAATATAATAAATTATTGTATAGGATTGTGATTATTTTCGAAATATCACCGCTGAATGTATCGCATTTTAGAGATATTTAAATAAAATTGCATCGCGGTTGGATAATATTTCATAATCAATGCTTTATGCATGATTGATCTTTCTAACATTTTATCATTTAAACTTTTAAAAGGTGCTCCGAATATTACTAAATAGTACCTCAATCTGCTCCGACAAGTACAGAAAGGGATTTTTTTTAATGGTTGAGTTCGTGCTCTTCCCGTTGTCTTTTGATGATGACCGCTTAATGCACAAAACCGCTTTTGGCTTATATCTAGTGCATGTTATGTGCGCAATGTGAAAATGAAACTCTTAATGTTTTAATGTTTTTAATTCCACTATGATGTGGGTCAATAATAAATGACAATGAAATAATATATGTATTTGCGACCAGAAATAGATCTCACACTGTTATTGTGAGACAGTTTTATGCCAGTAATTTATTGTGTCCGAAACGTCAAACAATACTTCCAGTCTGAATAACGCCAAAGTGAACCCAAAGGTCAGATAAAACCATAAATTTAAGGATGTCAAGACAAAGGGGGTCGAACGAATCTTGAGAAAATGTGAAGTGAAAACTTTGGATAAAAGGTTAACCAATTGAGAAGAAGCTTGCAGCCTAACCCCAAAGCCCGCAAATGAGAACAGAGGGGGAGTGACAGTCCTGAGGCAAAAGAACCACAACCTGTGACATGAGAACGATGATAAAAAATAGAAGCACGATAACTTAGTTAATTCTGACTTAAAATAAGAACGGTGATACTTGGATTATGACTAGCACGACGACTAGAGATGCGGAGTGTTCCGTAGATGTTCCAAAATAATGGCTAGATCTATTGATTTGTGCCGTCCAATCATAAATACGAGACGGAGCCAAACACCCAAGGTTTACGAGTTACTGATGCAAGCATTATGGTCCATGGTCAAAGCCGAAATTAAAGGTTTGTGTTCCTCAAATATTTTCAGGTCATCAAGGCGTTTTAATACTGGTCTCACATGGTCTGTCCTTCGAAATAATTAATAATAAGAATAATTTTTGTAATTAAATAATTGAGTATGTTATGTTGTTAATAAATGTTTTATTGTTGAAGTTAAAATGGTGCACAGTCAATATTTAGTATTATATTAATTAATATTCTTTTACAGAACTCACGCGAAAGATAAATAATTGGAGGGTTAATAGCGGCACACATCGCAATGTACAGTTAATAATGAGTTCCACGAATACAAGCAATTTACGACCATGTATATTAAGTTTAATTTAACAAAATTATTATATTGAATAATAATAGTATTTTTATACTAAATTTGTTTTAGGTTTCCGACAATATATTCTCAAATTATTCTAGGAAATTAATGATTATTACTTTCCCTACATACATAGTATAATGCATAGAGAAAGTAATGAGATGGGGTCGAAAATTCTAATTCGAGTTTTCGACGGAAAGAGCTCATTTCAAGCATCTCTGAGTTCGAATTGAACGTTTCTGAGGTATGTCTATGTTTGTATGGTGTATGTGTATCAGTAACACTTTGAATGCAATATGTCCCGAACGAATGGAGCGTTTCGAACTTAATTAGGTACAGTTATTATTATCCGTGAATACGGGAACAATATTAATTTCAAACGCGATAGAACGTTTGGAAGACCTCGAATTTTTGAATGAATGTTTGAAATAATCATAAAAAAATCAGGTTATTGAAAAACGTTAAATAAATAATCATTTCGTAGTATTTCTTTTTGTTCTAAAACGAATGATATGAACTTCGGAATATTAACTTGAACCTTTCTCGTGGTGTTTCATATTTTTTAAATAAATGTATTTAAAAATACATAAAATATAACAGTAGTAGGGGAGACCGGGGTAAGATGCCGAGCTGGGCAGGATGACGAATAACAGTTTTAACGACATTATTCTTAGGTGGCAGCACTTGACGCGTATAGGTACAATCTCCTATATCAGGACAACTAATCGCATGCGGAAGGTCCCATTCTTGCTACACGTACAATTTATATTCTAGTCAAACTTTATTAATGGCCGTGAAATTATTTTCGACTTGTACTAAATAAGCTTGAGCTGCTTAAAGGTAAGGCATAAAATTCTGATATAATTTATGGTTACACTTTATAGTATTAAATACTCAGCTAATCTATCATAGTTTTAATCTGATGCATAGTTTACTGTACACAAGCCATGTTGTTTCTTTTAGCCATTTGGGGCAAGTTGGCGGGGACAAGATGACGAAGTTCTTCTTCATCTACCACAAAGGAAAGCACTCCTATTTATTTAGGTGCTAATGATAGCGACACTGCAAATGTAGATAATCCCAACTGTGAACAAATTCCGGGATCAAGATGCTCCCCTTTTCCATCAATATTTAACTTTAAACCCTTACCACAAGTTAAAAGATCAACAAAGAAGAGAAGAAAAATGTCAACCAGTGTTTTAAAAAGTTCACTTATAAGAAATCTGTTGCTTGAGAAACAACATTCAAAGGATGAAATGGAAGAAAACAAAGAAAAATAAGAAGAAAATTGCTAAATAATTGCGTTTCGAGGTAAGCGCATACCAAAAGAGCAAGGATATTAACTGCCCAGCTTGTGATGAACTTTATATTGATCCACCCGACGAAGACTGGATACTATAAATACCTCAATGCGTAGCTTGATGGCATGAAAACTGTACTAGATACGAAGGAAGGAAATTCATCTGTGACTTCTGTAAATAACTTAATTTATTAATGATTGTACACCTTAAAACTCTATTAGTGTTTTGCACGTCCTTTAAATACCTCAAAAGTCTTGTTAGGTCAACATTTGCGAGTTGTGATCTTGCCCCGTATGGAAAGTCATCTTGCCTCAACACTGGGGCAAGATGATTTTTTTGACATCTTATTAATAATGGAACGTATGAATAATTTATTTATGTTGTAAAAAACATATGTATTATAAGTTTTACGAATTAAAAAAAAAATCAAATTCGTTAAAATCGTCGTCTTACCCCGGTCTCCCCTAAGTATCATCAAATGGTGGCACTTGGTGAAAAACTTGGTGAAAACATATACATTTGACAAACATATACACACAAAATAACACTTGGTAAATAAACTATGCAAAATTGGTGACGAATTTGGCTAAATATACTCAACCTACCGACTTTTATGTGGCGTTAAATTGACAAAATATTTTCAAATTGGCAAAATTGACGCCAAATTTACGAAAATGACGCCAAATTGATGAAATTATAATTAACATATTTTAATATAATGGATACTATTGTTTTGCAGATAATAGCAACATTTCCAATTATGAAGTTAGATTTGCGCAAATTGCAAGTTAATTTGGTATTTCAAAGTAATTGGTATTTCAGTGTACTTCACAACTTTAAAAAATAGTTTTCTGTGGATCCTGTCTATCATTATTTCTCATGGAAAGAAATAAAGTATTTGCATTATATAGGGAAGATCATGTGCC
The DNA here is from genome assembly GCA_951213105.1 of Amaurobius ferox. Classification (NCBI taxonomy): domain Eukaryota; kingdom Metazoa; phylum Arthropoda; class Arachnida; order Araneae; family Amaurobiidae; genus Amaurobius; species Amaurobius ferox. The sequence continues at coordinate 62,727,329 of OX578136.1, forward strand.
ACTCACATCATATTATTTTGATTTCGAACAAATTAAAATTTTGTAAATTATTGTTTTGGATATTTAAAATTGTCCATCATGCACAGTGTAGACATTTTCCTAGTAAAACGCAAATTATATGTTTATGGGTTTTTTTTATTTAAATTGAAAATCACGTTTAATTTATTTTGATGTAAATAACATCTATGGGTTTTGTCTGATGAAAAATTGGAACTTTACTAAACATTTAAACACTTTGGTCGCTTATACCCTAAACCTGATAGATAAAAATGTAAATACACTTGTTTTGTTGGAAATATCGTCCAGATTATGAATATATAAAAATAATATCAATATTTTCATATTTTGAAGTTATTTTCCCCAAAAAACTTTTAAAAGCAGCTCTCCGAGTGAGTGTCTATTTCATTTTTCTAATTTTCACTCGAAATATAAAAGAAACTAAAAAGATAGATATAAAAAATTGAAAACAAAACTATGTACTAGAAAATTTAGTATTAAAACTTATATTTATTATTAAAAATAGCTCTTATAGTTTTCGAGTAACTATCTAGTCAAATGGAAGAAGATTGAAAATTGTCCATTTTTCAAGTTTATAAGTCCGTTTCTCAAGTCTGTTTTTCAAGTTTCCGTTTTCAAGTTTATCGAAAAAACTACAAGAGCTCATTTTGAACATTAAGCAAGATTTTCTTGCTCTTTAAATGTCTTACACGTGTATATAATGGTATTTTGGACCGAACTCTATTTTTAAAATAAAAAAAACATCTAGTATCGGTCCGAATTGAGTTCTTTTTTTTTTTTGTATACTTTCATTATATATTTTTGAAACTATAAAAGATAGATATAAATAGTAAACAACTAAAATAAGTATAAAAAATTTAGTTTATAAATCTATATTTATTTTTAAAAAATCTTATAGTTTTCGAGTCATTGTCTGGTTACGGTGAAGAAGTATGAAAATTTTACTTCTTCCAGTTTGTAATGCTTATATCTTAAAAATTAAAAGCTATAGCTGTAAATAATAATAGATAATTAGTAGCTCTGGAAAGCCTTATAAATGTATATAATCATATTTTGGACCTAGTTCTTTTCTTTTTCTATATTTCAAGCGCTGTGTTTTGTTTTACAAAATATTATCACGTAAAACCATTTCGGCTCCATCGAACTAGATCTACCGCCATTTTTTGTGTGCTTTATATTTTATCTTTTGAGGATATATTATATTTCTTCACTGTCGATATTTAAAGGTTTTGTTGATCGGAATGTACCATCAGACCCAGAAGACCGGTTATTTTTCCCAACCGGTTAAATTACCGGCAAGTAGTTAATCAGAAATTCATTATATTAAATATTTTTTTAATATTTATAAACTTTTAAAAATTAAGCATTTTACCGAGCCGGAAAATGAAAGACGAATGGATGTTCGAGTGAATTTTCAGCTGACAAAGGAGTTAAAATTTAAATCGATCAGCACTTGAGAGCGATTGATTTTGTATCTTTCTAATTTCAGAAATGACTTCAATCTAATATAAGATTTTCAATAACCTAACGGTTAGAGTTCGACGAAGGAATCACGGCATTTAACAAATAAAAAATAAATTACAGATAACTCCTGGGAACTCAAAACACATCTTATAAAATACAATTATATATACAAATTATTTTCAGTGCTAGCATATCACAAATTTTACCTGAAATACACTAATCAATAATAAAATTCTACACTAATCAATAATGAAATTCAAACCTAAATTTTTACAAAACTGACTTCAATCTGAACCTATGATGATCAAACTAGGACACAATAGATATACTCATAATATTGTAGAATATATTTTCGATGCCAACTTTCCATGGACGATCAGAACATACAGAGACACGAACTGGCCTGAATGACAGAGCCGTCATTCTACCCCTCTTATAGATCTGGTCAATCATGAGTATGCTTTGGAATAAAAGTTGAGAAGTTTAAGACATAAATTAAAATCAGGAAAAAGTGGAATTAGAATGATATGATAAGAAATAATAGAATCCCCACAATTTATTACCGGTTATTTTTCCCGACCGGTTAAGTTACTGATACGTCGTTAATCAGGAATTCATTATATTAAATATTTTTGAACATTTATAAACTTTTAACAAGAAAGGTCAATCATGCTTAAAGCATTGATTATGAAACACTTTCCAACTTCAATGCAATTTTATTTAAAAAAGTCGAAAATGCAATACATTCCTCGGTAATATTTTAAAACTTGTCACAATGCTACATTGATTTATTATACTCGTATTTGAAAACTTAAACCTTCACTGAAAAAAATGAACTTCATTCAAATGACGGCATTGAAATATAAATTGCCATGTTTAAATATCTCTAAAATGTAATACATTCCACGGTAATATTTTTAAAACTATCATAATACTACGATAATTTATTATATTTGAAAACTTCATCGAAAACAACTGAAATAAATTCAAATGACGTCATAGAAAAAATAACACGCCTGGATCTCTCTAAAAAGCAGGATTTCATTCATTTCATTCATCACAATACTATAATAATTTATTTTATTTAAAAATTAAGACCATGGAGCTACAATTCATAAACTCTATGCTTAAAACTTCATCGAAAAAAATCGTCCTTCTGTTTATAAAATCAATTAATATTTCATTCATATCAGCCATGCAGACTCCATGGACGGAATTATTTTGTGTTAAAGAAATACAGTAATTCTAATGCAACTCATTCTACATATTTTGCTGTTTACATTTTACATAGATGAAAAATAGGCTTAGTTGTAGAAATAATCTAATTTGAATGAGAATTTAAACTCAAATATATTGTCATTGTGTTGTTTTAGTATGTAGATGCACAGAATTTAAGCAAAAATAAAGTAGTTTTAGGACGGATACAACACTCAATACGAATTAAAAAGAACTTTAAAAAATCACGATTTTGAAACAAGATGGATGCTATATATCATTTTGAAGTGGATCGTGTGATCGTTTCATATCATGGTCACGTGATCGTTTCATATAAGATGCGTAATTATTATTTTAATTTTTATTTAAAAAAACTATTGAATATATTTTGCTGAAATTTTTTTACATATTTTATGGAATAATTTGAATATTACTTAACATTTTCGAAACAATTTGTGTACTTTAAATCCGCTTAAAAAATGTTTGAAAAATTAGGTCCCATAGGGCTCAATGTATTTCATTTTTTCAAACCGGGTTCAATCCAAAACTAATTGGGTGATATTATTCATTTATATTCCCATAGGTCCTACAGACCGTCTGAACAACATACTAAAATATCATTTTGATTAAGTCATTTTTACGGCAGTTATCGTGCTAACGGACAGACAGACAGACAGACAGAATGAACAAAGTCATAAACACTTTTCAACTTTGTTGTAAAGTGTTAAAAATTAAAAACTTTCTAGAACCGGAAGATGAAAGACGATTAGATGTTCGGGTTAATTTTCAGCTGGCAAAGGAGTTAAAATTTAAATCGATCAGCACTTGATAGTGATTGATTTATTAATCGTGAAACATTTAACCTGATATTATGATGCGCAAAATCTGGTAAAAATATTTTTATGTATAATGCCGTCTTATAGCTTGATGGGGCAAAAAGCTGCACCTTTAAATATTAAGTAATTTGTCCCCAGATATAAGATCTTTTTCAAGAGTTAAAATTTATAAATAATTCCATATAATTTTCTTTCGACACACACTATCCTTTATGAAATAATTTAATATATCTCTACATTTAGACATTTTTTCGAAATATTTTGAAGTATAAAGCATTTTTACAGCAATTTATAGAACGTTATTTTAAGATAGAGTAACTCTTCATCGTATTAAGCTTTTTATAAAAAATAAATAACTTAAGCTAACAGGATTCTGAAACAGTGCCTTAAAAACATATTTTAAGAAAACTGAGATCAAACCGTCAGGATAATGCATTTTATATAGAAAAATTCGCGAAATGTACATTATTTACTTACAAAACATTTCTCCTTACGCAAATTTTTATCTGATAAGACGTAATTGATTTTATATCAGGAAAATTCGTGAATAGTTTATTTTAATACATGAGTGAGTTTCACATTATTCGTTTATTTGCTTAGATACTTCATTTTCATTTATCTGAATAATTTTTAAAATAAATATATAATAATAACATAGGATAACTTGAATTCATTCATGCAAGTTTTCAAAAGGTGGCTAGCCCAAGAAAAAAAGAAATTTGTTTTAGTTTTAGTAACGTTAAATAATAGATGACGTCCCTAATCCAATCCGTCGAATTTCAACGATTGCTGTAGAAGTCTGGCACCTGCAGGTATTTTTGTAGCTTTTTAGTCTGAGGCATATAAAGAAATCAAAGTTGATAAAAATTGGAATTTGAAATCGATTTCGATTCTGTTTACTAATAAAATAATGATTTTTAATGAATAAAATAATGTTTTTTTTTATCAATAAAATATTCGGAAATATTCTTTAGCAATCGGTAAAACTGTTTTTGTTTAAAACGTGTAACAGATAGTGCCATCAAACCAATCTGTCGAATTTTAACTATTAGGGTCAAAACTTTTAAAGTAATCCAGATTAAAAAAAATTGCGAGGTATTTTATATCAGGAAACAGGATATCTAAGCTGTCTGTATAATTTCTATATGATCATAAAACTTCAATATAAGTAAAGCTTTTCAAATACATATGGTCTTTTCTTGCACGTGTGTACATGCACGTTTATGAGTGTATGTATGTAAGTGTGTGTTTCAAAATCTATGCATACCAGAAACACCTACTTGTTCTAAAATATATATTAACTTGTTGATATATAGAGAATAAATATTACTAAACTATTGTCTTAACACTGTTTCCAAAAGATATTGAATTTGAATAGCTTAAAAGTGTTTTAGAATACCTAGATTAGGAATTAATTGTTGCCATAGTTTAGCACCAAATAATACAAATCGTTTTTTGTTATTTATACTATACGTCTCAAAGTTTGTTTGCCCTTCTATCTGTATCTGTGTCTGTCTGTTTATCTTTGTATCTTTACAAATCCTCACCGTTCACCGCAGCTGAACCAAATTTGGCAAGTTGACTAAACTGGCCAATAGGATGTGCATAGTGGGGTTTTCAAAGCCAGCATATTGTAGACATCCCTCAACCCGCTCCCTCAAATGTAGTTAAAAATAGTGGAAATTGTAGGAGGGCAATATTGAGAATTGCTTCTAACAGAAAAAAGTAGGATTTTGTCAATCCGCTCGTCAAACGGAGAAAAACGATGTATGTTGGTGGGAGAAGGCTTACTTGGAATTTTCAGCATATTTTTATCAATAAATTAATTTTATCCTATGATGATTATTTTTTATTTTTTTTCCAAATCTTTCTTGAACTAATCTCCTTTCCGAATGTTTTAGTTATCAAACGTTTCCATACCATTGTACTTCCAAACTTATTTTTACTAATACTTTTATTCCTGCAAGTTATTTTCACCCTATAACCTAATAAAACCGATTTCATAACCTATTTTAATAGAGCTTTCAATGTTTGATCCTCAATTAAATACTTAAATAATGAACTTAACTGTATTTTCCGTCTTGGATACGATACCGCCTATACTTATATTTTTATCTATAAAATTTACTCTGATATTCGTTCTAAATTTATTTATCTTAATTCTTCATACACCTCCTTCACTACTGATTTACGATATAGAGTTAGTATTCCATTTAACGCTAAAATATTTCGCCCTCTAGTTTAATTGTGTCGGGAATTCAATTTTTAACCTGCTCATTTTACAGTTGTTTCCCGGTAATCTGACCGACATATATTAAAACCAATCTTTCAAGTTAGGCTGGGGTGCAAGATGTCCTCCCTTATTTCATCTGGAAATGTTCTGAAATTTTATATTAGTACTAAACGGACTGAAAATATTAGATTAACTGGGAGCATCCGTGATATTAAAGAACGAAAAATTATCCACTGCTTTACCCCAAAATGTTCTTATGAGCATTTAGTTCTCTGTTTGATTAGAGGTTTATTTTAACACATTCTAATACCGCAGGGACATTTTACTTTCTGAATCTTTGTTTATTTATCTTTATCGGGATTTTATTACTTTCTTTATATACAATAATTTATAAGGAAACTATTGCGACGGGATCGAAATTTCGAATTCGAGTTTTCAACGGGAGAGCACATTTCAAGCATCCCTGATTACGAATCGAACATTTTTAAGTGATGTCTGTGTGTGTGTGAAAGTGTGTGTATGTGTGTGTGTGTGTGTGTGTGAAAGTTTGTGTATGTGTGTGTGGGTGTGGGTGTGTGTGTGAAAGTGTGTGTATGTGTGTGTGTGTGTGTCAGTGAGTCTGTGGAGACGATAACTGACAAACGAATGGACCGATTCAAACGGAATTTGGTATAAAAATTACAATCCGTAAAAACTGGAAACCTATTGTTCTTATACGTAATCGAATGTTCAGAACCCCTAAATTTAAATTTTCGAGTGAAATTCTGAAATAATCGTCAAAAAAATCCATACCTCTAATAAAGTTACGCAAATAAACATTTCTTATGTAATTTTTCATTAGAACACGATTGACATAAATTTTAGAACGCTAACATGAACCGTTCTCCAGATATTGCTCATTTAATAAAAAATATCAAATAGTCATATAACATAAAAAATATATTTTCTATTTAGAAACATGTTCACTTTTCATATGTAATACCATGCGATAAATTTGTTGATATCATTCTCGTGGATCTAGCTCGTTCCAGTCATGAAAAAAGATATTTTGAGTAATTATATTTTATTTGAACGCCAGTAGTCATTTATCTGCTATAAGAATAACTTACTTCCCCGTCCATAACGTTTGGCGAGATTTTGGCGACGAATTTGGTGGAATCTCGCAAACTTGGCGACTTTTTAAATGTCTCTAAATTAACGATGAAATCGCCAAATGGATGAAAATGACGCTAAATCAATTAAAATGGCGACTCATTGACGAAAATTCAATATCTTGGAAAGAATATAAATACTTACTACAAAAATAATCTATTTTTTTACTGTAAATGGAGTAAATTCATTGCATTATATAAGGAAAGTCATGTGCTGCCCACATCAGTTTTTTGCAATTGTGACCCCCTTTAGAGGCCTAGTTTTGTCTGGCGTCTTATCCTCGATTTCATGAAAGTTTAACCATTATTTGCGCATCCAAATATTTAAATATTTAACGTTTTGAAAATGTGTTTTCCTGCATGGCTGTTTTCTTCTCAGAGTATCTCAAGAGCAATTGCTTTGCAGCAAATAATTGGTACAGTTTTCCTCGGGGCATGACTGTTTCTCAATCTATCTTTACAAAATCCAAAAGGAAGACACCGAAAACTGTATTTGTGGTGAAATAGGATCTCTGAAACATTTCGTAGTTGATTTAGAACTTACAAAGAACTATCACCTTAAAAGGCCCAGTAGACAACATATGCCAATATTTGCCAAAAATCGTCCGGGTAATAGCTGGGCCAAACAGAGAAAAAAATCTATAATTCAATTCTTGGAGGAAATCGAACATATCCTGTGAATTATTACTGGCAAACTCCACACATTAGCTCACTGTTTATTGCATAATTATTCGTATTACTTGTAAATGTTATTATAAATGCTGCAATCAAATTAATTTAAAATTCATATTTGTTTTAATCATTGCAAACATCATTCTATGTATCAGTATAGTATTTAAACCATGGTAATCTGTGAGATTTGTATGTATATGTTGTACATATAGTTTTGTATGTATGTTTGCATAAGTAGTTTTGTATATATATATATATATATATATATATATATATATATAATTACCCCTATTTTTATCCCTAGTCTTGGTCTATAGATACTTATTTGTAACAGATATGATAGAAATTGTTTTTTTGTACATACCGTATATGCATAGTTTTCGATTAAAAGCTTTCAATTTATATATATATATATATATATATATATATATAGCATAGTAAACATATTAAAATAAAATTATTTCACAGTTATCCAATTTTTCTCCAGAAGTTGGCGCAATGCAGCACATTCTCCTAAAGTAACATACAAGATTCATATGAAAAAGAGGGGAAATGACCAAATGCAAGGCATAAAATGGTAGAGGGGGATGGCGACCCCTCTTTCCCGTTTAAAAGACTGCTTTTATGCCCGGGCAACACTCGCGGTACCAATGCCATACAGTAGACATACTTCCGTAAATGTGTCAAATCAAAAACACTCGAAAAAGTGCAAAGAAAACAAATAGGAATCAACCAGGATCGCAAGGGAAAGAATGGAAATGCAGCAAATGCCCCTGTCGGTTAAGATGGAGTGCATCATACATAACAGCAGTCCACGCATGCGCAATTCGTTATTTTCACTTTCATCGTTCTATACCTCTGCCATATCCTTTAAGTAAGCATTTTCTCCCTTTTTTGTATTAAATAGGGAATTATAGTAACATGTCAGGAAGCCAATTGGATAATTCCGTTTTATTGCCTCCTTCATAATATTCCTATTATGCATGATGCAATCAGACTTGAAAGTATTAATGCGTTGATTTCTTTTGAGGTGACCAATGACGACATTTCTGAAAATGTTTTTGGTCAAATTGGACCACCAATCAATAATGCGATTGATTTTTATATTGAAATTGTTTCGCTTGTCATATAAGACGGTATAAGTACCATATCTACTGTCATGTTTTAGTGTGATATCTAGAAAATCAACACTATCTTCCTCCTTACTTATATTCTCGATCAATTCCAGTTCTTTTGGATAAAAAGTAAAATCAAATTGGGGTGTATTCATATATTGCCCAATAAGGACATCGTCAACGAAACGAAAATATAGCATTTCATGTAATATATGAGTGCCATTTTCAAATTTACACAAGTATAGATCGGCGAGTAGGGATGAACATCCCCCTCCCATTGGAATACCCTTAACCTGTTGAAAATAGTTGGTGCCATCAAATGAGATGTTTTCAAACAACACAATGCGGATCAAGTCCTCGTATTTTCTGAATGTAATATGCTCTTTTAAGTCATATATTTCATGTAGTTCCTTCAAAATTTCATATAGATTTTCCAGATTGATGTTGTTGAATAAATCACGGAAATCGTAACTTTTGAAACGTATATCCTTGCTATAAAATGGAAGTCGGTTGATGACATCGTAACTATTATTTATCATTACTGTTCCTTGTTTCTTGAGTATAATCATAACATTTTTAAGTATAGTTAAAAGTTTTTCATTTGCAATTGTTAAATAGGATCCACATCCCACTGTCACCGGCCGGAACTTGACTGGATTTTTATGAAGTTTTGGTATGAGTACCAAATATGGAAAGTTAACTGCTTTAAGTTCGATACCAATGCTTTTATACAGAGTTTTAATTTTATTTACCAGATATGTTCCATTTTGTTGTAAAGGGGAGTACATTTGTTTATCAAGATAACTATTTTTTAAAGTATCAACGTAGTATTTTCTGCATGTGAAAGCGTAATTTGATACAACTTTATCCGTATAAGTTATAACATATTTATCTTCATATCTATTGACTGCATTTTGAAGAGAAGGATAATACGTGTTTTTACACAATGTTTTGTAGTGGAGATTGAACATTTTGATAAGGTTGTATTGCCACTCTTTGAAAGCTTGTATTGGCATGCTGTATTTTACGGCGAGTTTATATATAAATTTCTTCAAATCTTGTTCAAAGTCCTTTTTAATATTTGTGAAATTTTGTATTCGAAATTTCGTACCAAGTTGAAGCATAGATTTTAACTTGTGATTATCCAATAGATCCAGGTTTCCAGTGATAATGTGCGCAGTGATAATGTGCCATATAAAAATCAATCGCATTATTGATTGGAGGTCCAATTCGACCAAAAACATTTTCAGAAATTTCGTCATTGGTCACCTCAAAAGAAATCAACGCATTAATACTTTCAAGTCTGATTGCATCATGCATAAGGAATATTGTGAAGGAGGCAATAAAACGGAATTATCCAGTTGGCTTCCTGACATGTTACTATAATTCCCTATTTAATACAAAAAAGAGAGAAAATGCTTACTTAAAGGATATGGCAGAGGTATAGAACGATGAAAGTGAAAATAACGAATTGCGCATGCGTGGACTGCTGTTATATATGATGCACTCCATCTTAACCGACAGGGGCATTTGCTGCATTTCCATTCTTTCCCTTGCGATCCTGGTTGATTCCTATTTGTCTTCTTTGCACTTTTTCGAGTGTTTTTGATTTGACACATTTACGGAAGTATGGCTACTGCATGGCATTGGTACCGCGAGTGTTGCCCGGGCATAAAAGCAGTCTTTTAAACGGGAAAGAGGGGTCGCCATCCCCCTCTACCATTTTATGCCTTGCATTTGGTCACTTCCCCTCTTTTTCATATGAATCTTATATATATATATATATTAATAATATCCCTATAGTATTAAACTTTTATCCAAAAAATTTACAATTAAATGCAAGTAATAATGACACAAATGTTGCAAACTTTTTAGATTTAAATTTAAATTTACAAAATTGTAATATGGATATAAACTTGTATGATAAAAGACAGGATTTTAAATTTAATACATCAAAAATTCAACATTTTGACTCTTGTTTGCATATATCTGTATTTAGAAATATTATAATAAACCAGGCTCTTAGAATCAATAAAATTTGTGATGAAGATTATAAATTAGCGCACTTTATGGAATTATTGAGTACAGCGACTAATAATGCATATCCCCCCAAGTTTGTTATTAAAATTATCAACTCAGTGTATCAAATTTCACTCGATAACATCCTAGAAAACATTCCCAATTATAGTGACTAACATACAGTAGAAAAAAAAAAAAAAAAAAAAAAAAATATATATATATATATATATATATATATATATATATGTATATGTATGTATATGTGTATATATATATATATATATATATATATATATGTATGTGTATATATATATATATATATTATATATAATTATTAATTATATAAATAAAAATGAAAAATAATAAACTAAGTCAAAAACATTAGAAAAATCAAAAAATAGGAAAATAAGATGCATTAACATTAATGTTTTGAATTTTATTTTCGCAAAAAAATGTAACATTTGTCAGTATTGAAACTACGTTTTGAGCGCCCTTATAATGGTGTATAGTGGCATTCTCGATTATCCATTTTTCATATGAATTACTTGTTTAGTAGGAATTTTCATCTTTGATTCATATTCATATTCATGTTTGCATATTTGGGAAGTTGTATTCTGAATTGCTTGTCCAGTCTCCAGCTTAGACTCACTGGACGGGTTTGGGAGTAACTCCGTGAACGTTCGTACTGCCTCCCTGGTAGAATTTCGACTTGTTCATTCCGGTGCTTCTAGATTAAGCTGTTGAGGTTGATCGTGTATACACGTGGTAGAAGAATGGTTCATGCCGCATGGTAATACAATTTTCTTAATGTATCCATTTTTCATTTTTTGTTGCCTGTAGTCTGAGTTTAAGTATTTATAGTAATGTACTATTGCTTAATCTGAAACAGGCATTTGTTTGGGTTAATTGGAATTAAATACTCAGACCTGACGATGAATTTAATTCTAATTAATCATCGAATTTGGGATGGTGCTGTTCTTTTCTCTTATCGGCATTATGGCTTTGAATTTGCTTCTATGGGGATGTTAATATTACTTGAATTGTATTTTTTTATTTTTACATAATTCTTATTATTACATTTCAAATATATATATATATATATATATATATATATATATATATATATATATATATATATATATATATATAGCCTGTGGTTAATATGTTAATTTGCATGGCTGTTTGGTTAACTTATTTTGGTGATAACTTATTGGTGATTTTATGAATATATGTTTGGCTTGTTCTATTTCCCATAATATGAAATTTAATTTTTTCGACTAATCTTTTTTGTGCAAATAATATTGGCATTATGCAAATATATTTAAAAGAATTAGACTCAGGAAGCTTGTTTTAGTAATAGCGGAGTATAAATATTTTCATGTTAAACACTTTTGAAACTTCAAGTAATTTTGCGTCATAAATATTTAGATGTTTCCGTCAATCAATTAAATAAAATAAACTCTACAAACTTGCTTTAGTAATCACCATCATCAATGGCTCTATAGCCTACTGTGGGTATTGGCCTTTCTCAGAAGACTTTTTCGAATTGTCCCCCTTGGATCAATGCTTCTCCAATTTTTAATATTTAACACCTCAAAGCCCTTGTCCACATAATCGATCCATGTCAACTTCTATCAGCGTCTAGGTCTTTCTGTATTCGTTGTGGACATAACAGTAATAATTTAGTAATAGCTAAGTCTAAATATATTTCAACATTTCAATTACTTTTGAACCTTTAAACAATTTTGCTTCATAAGTATTTAGATGTTTCTCTGAATCAACCTCGTTAACTTTCAAATAATTTATTGCCTATATTCGCTATCCGGTCAAAGCCAGAATAAGATCATTATATCAGAAAATCATGTTAAAATATAACTTGAAACAGTTTTAAGACACAAAACTCTTTTAAAATGTCTAAATACGGAATTATGATTAGAACAAGCATGCAAATTTTTGAAACTCGTGTATTTAAAAATTGATCACAGAGCACTTACTTATGAGTTATTAGATCTTCCTGCATTTTATACACATAAAAGTACATTATACTTAACTTCTAATATTACAATTTTAGATGCAACGTTAGAAATTCGTAGTATTATGAAGAAAAAATTAAAATATTCGCAGCAAATAGGGAAATTTCTTACCATTCTATGTTTGAGCGCTCATAATATGTGCAACACCTGTCCATAGATGATGCTATCTGCAACGGGCTACGAGTCTAATTTATTGTCTCAAAACCAACTTTGCTCTCAACAGTGGATTATTATCATTTACATACAGCTGAATGAGACTAAGGGTATTAACTAAGGGATAATTTCACTTCCCAAACTACGGAAGGTAGATACTTAAAAATTTCCATACACATGGAACTCTAAATAATTAGAAAAATCTAAAGTCTTAATTTTGCTCGCAATGTTTAGGTATAGCGATCTAAAACGGAAATATGATAGATAAGGCTTAACTGGGGAGTTTTTTTTCTCTTGACGGATAGAAGGTATTGATCGCACACTGTTGAATGACGCATCAGGCCGAAAAAAATACTCACTGGATTAAAGAACAAAGCCTTTGTTAGCAGCACTGATACTGGGTACAGCTTTTTGTCATGACATAAGCTGTAACATCAACGTTAGCCTTAAAGACTCATTTATTCTGTTAGATTCATGCGACCATAGTGCAAGACGCACCACTCAGTCCATCGCTGTATCTTGGCGTTAGACGATTCTGGTTATTTCCTGGCTTGGCGATTGCAAGAGAGCGTGCACGAAGAAAGTTTGCACAAGTAGGATGCTTTTTATCCTGGTTCGTTTCCACAAATGTGCACTCGGACGATTCGAGTTCGATTCCTGCCTCTACCCAAAGCTGTCGCCATGTTCACGCGGAGTACGATCACGGCAAAAATGTGGACCGGTAAGTCCTTCCGAGAGGTTGGTCGTAGGGGAAGGAGTGTACGGTCCCTGTGGATGTCTCCCCCACTGGGTTCCGATCTAAATTGGATGGCACTTCCTGGCCGTCCAAGTAGATGTCTTACACATTCTGGTCGGTCGGACGGTAGATGCCTTACACCTTCTGGTAGGTCGTCGAATAAAAAGAAGAAATGTGATTTCATTTCAACACGAACGTTCAGAAATACTCATCACGCAACATTGATAAATAGTAGAGGTTTCTTTTTCTTTGTTTTCTACAGCTCGGTGGAACTTGGTTGACTGATAAAGGAGGACTTATACAGTCCAAACTACTGAAGTTAGAAACTTAAAACTTTGTATACACCTGGTACTTGACCTTTAAATAATGAGAAAAATCTAAAAGTATAGATTGATAAATTTATAAATCGCAAAATTTTGTGTTCTAACATATTTTCAGCTACAACTCGATTACTCCTTTGAACACAAAATTCGTTTTTATACTATCCAGGGCAAAATAATTATATAATGGATTTTGTTAATTAACTCTATGGATATAAACATACCGTTATTGTAGTGTTTTAACTTATAGTTAGAGCAGATACTTTTTTAATTTTATCAATGAATTTATTTATAGTTTTTTATTCAGTTGTGGTGGCTATCGTAACCGAATTACATTTCAAATAACAAAATAGGTTATTTCTTATTATTGTTATGTATTAAAGCATTAATAAAGATGACAACATATAGTGATCAGAGATAAGAAATTTGCTTCGCATACGGCATTTTCCATTTTAATAAAACTATAAAATTTTCGGGATTTTATGCTTTAATTTGAAATAGTTTTTCATATTTAAAACAGTAGGCTTATAGTAATATAACAGTAGGTTGTTGTTGTTGATACCCAGACCGTCCGACCTACCAGAAAGGTGTAAGGTAACTGTTTGGACGGTCGGGAAGTGCCACCCAATTTAGACCGGAACCCAGTGGGGGAGGCATCCACAGGGACCGTACCCTCCTTCCCCTACCACCAACCTCTCGGAAGGACTTTCGGACCCACATGTTTAACGTGATCGTACTCCGCATGAACACGGAATATAACAGTAGGTTAAAAGAACTGAAAAATGTTTGTCATTTTTATGCTTAAATTTGAAGATTTGGTTCAGATCGAGTGACTGTCACATCTAGTGATTAATAGCCCATAGTGTAAATGGGTAGTTATAAGATACTCCAATTCATAATGTGCAAGCATATCAATGAAAGAGGAAAGATAAAAAAAAATCGCCCCCCTCTTTTGTCTTGAGCACATTACCTTTCAGTTTCAAAGATTTCAAAACGATTTTTTAAAAAGTCAAAGGAAAAAGAAAACACACAAAAAGAGATAAAAATAGGAAAAGTAGTTTCGTGGACAGTCGGTGGGAGGACATGTTTCTAAAATAATCATCTGCCCTTTTGTGTGAAAAACTCCCTTTGCACCTAGTCACCGAATCCAATCAAAAAGTTTTATTTCTCGTCTAATTCTACTGGGATTGGGTTCTAATGCCGGTACGGAATATCTATAAAAAGCGAAAGAAATAAGTGTGTAAATTTAAGGGATACCAAGTGATTTATTGCAAAAGGATTCTTTGCCAAATTATAGGATACTAAAGTGCTTGG
This sequence comes from Amaurobius ferox, assembly GCA_951213105.1. Lineage (NCBI taxonomy): Eukaryota > Metazoa > Arthropoda > Arachnida > Araneae > Amaurobiidae > Amaurobius > Amaurobius ferox. The sequence goes on from OX578136.1 coordinate 62,742,608, forward strand.
GGAATTCCCCACAAAAAATATAAGCTACAATTGATTCGCAATAATATAGAAAATCTATGGAATTATGTTGAAAAATCTTCAATTAAATGTTTTCTTAAGTGCGCCAGGAAGAGATAAAATCTGATGTGCCCAACACATGCCATTTGCTATAAACTAACAAATTTTAAATTGGTTGGTAGAGACAAATCCTAGTCTGCTGATAATTATTTCTCGCTAAAGGCCAGTAGAAAGTTTGTAATTGCCGATTGAAATATCTATATCAATTTTTTCAGTAACTAAATCATTTTGAGGAAATTATGATCAATGTAAGTAAAAAGATATATTTTCTCGAGAACGACTCGTAATCCTCCTAACTAACAATCTAAACCTATTAAGGTTAAATTTTCTTAAATGTGTCTATTTACATATGAGTAATTTCTGATGTTACGTGAATGATGCATGTTAGGTTTATAAATCGAAATCAATGGGGCTTTAAAATAGAAAAATAGAAATAGCATGACCATTTATTAAATATTATTTACTAGGTGTTCGTATGACTCAGTATGGAAAAAGGACTATTTATGTTTTTAAATTAAAAAAATATCATGGAATTCAAATTAATAGCAATGAAATTCAAAAAAATTCAATTCAGTACAAAATGATGGAATTCGTGAAGTTATTAAAAATAATGCAACAGTTACTGAATCACATGTATTTTGAAATTTATGTAAAATTCATGTATAGTTCACGTTCTATCTTCATCGAATTTCAGAGAAATCGTTTGAGTTTAAAATGAACAAACGTTGGAATAAAATACAAAGAAAATGGTCAAATTTAATGCGAAAATTAATATCTTGTTCACTGAATTATTTCGCATTAAAAAGTATTTAAATATACACATCTTAAAATCCAGTAAAAAATTTATTGTAATTTTGATCTCCTATCATCCGATGCCTCCGTAACAGTTTTGTCAAACAGCTCATATAATTTCGATATCACCAATTTCATTAAAAAATGTTATATTTTCAACATTAAACTAAATAAAACCAAGATTTTCATGAAAATTGTTTTTTTTTCGACAAGTTTGCCGTCTTTTCATGTATAGCGGTATTCTCGGTTATTTACAAGCAATTTCTTGATGTAACCATCGTCACACATAACACACAATAACTTTTTCCCATTCAAAAATAGCGAAAAGAGTGATATTTTATATCAATCTATATCGAGTAACAGAGTTACTCACTATTTTTTCCTGAACACATACTTCAATTAATATTTGCCTTCTAGATATTCAAATTTAATAAAATGCTATTAAGTTTAAGAGAACTTATTAGTAAAACCAGGCATATCAGTGGCGAGCAGTTTTTATCCAATATCATTTAGCAATTAAAATCGATCTGAAAAACATTAATTTACACCATATATCAGAATAAAAACAAGAAAGATCAATCATGCATAAAGCATTGACTATGAAACACTTTCCAACTTCAATGCAATTTTATTTAAACATCTCTAAAATGCGATAAATTCCTCGGTAATATTTTAAAAACTATCACAATACTACATTCATTTGTAATATTTGTAAACTTAAAACTTCATCGAAAAAAAATGAACTTCATTCAAATGACAGCATTGAAATATAAATTGCCCGGTTTAAACATCTTTAAAATACGATACATTCCACGGTAATATTTTTAAAATTATCGTAATACTACAATAATTTATTACATCGAAAACAACTGAAATTTATTCAAATGCCGCCATCGAAATATAGCATGCTTGGTTCTCTCTATAAAATCAGCATTTCATTCATAAACATTTTTCCATTCATTTCATTCATCACGATACTACAATACTTTATTTTATTTAAAAACTGAAGACCATGATGGCTCAAGTAATTAAACTCAAGTAATTACTGCTTAAAACTTCATCGAAAAAATCGTCCTTCTCTCTGTAAAATCAATGAATATTTCATTCATATCAGCTATATTGCAGACTCCATGAGCTAAATAACTTTGCGTCAAAGAAATGCAGCAATTCTTATTCAACTCATTCTACATATTTTGCTATTTACATTTTTCATAAGTGAAATCTAAGCTTCGCTGTAGAAATAATCAAATTTGGATGATCATTTAAACTCAAATATATTGTAATTGCGTTGTTTCAGTATATAGATGCACAGAATTTAAGCAAAAATAAATCGGTCTTTGGACGGATACAACACAAATTATGAATTAAAAAGAACTTTAAAAATCACGAGTTTGACACAAGATGGATGCCATATTTTATTTTGAAGTGGGTCACGTTATCTCTTCGTATAATGGTCACGTGATCCCGTCATATAAAAGGTGCATTAATTTTTATTTAAAAAATTACTGAATATATTTTGCTGATTTTTTTTTATATATTTTATGGAATTATATTTCCTAAAACTTTCGAAGCAATTTGTGAATTTTGAATCCGCTTAAAAAATGTTTGAAAAATTTGGTCCCATAGGGTTTAATGCATTTCATCTTTTCAACCCGGGTTCAATCCAAAGCTACTTGGGTGATATTATTCATTTATATTCCCATAGGTCAGACAGACCGTCTGAACAACATACTAAAATTTCATTTTGATAAAGTCATTTTAAAGTAATCGTGCTAACGGACAGACAGACATAATGAGCAAAGTCATAAACACTTTTCAACTTCGCTGTAAAATGTTAATAAAAATAGTGAAGATTTAGAAAAATTATTCTTGGACAATGTGACGAAATATAAAGAATGCCGTTCCCGGTTAGAATTCAGTAATCGGGATCCTGTTTAGTAATCCATTACTGCTGGTTCTAAACATCCCGAACACTGGTAGCTCCTTTATTCTATTGAACCCGGAATCTGTTCATCTGAAGGTCAGAGCGAGATGCGTTTGGTAACACTTGGGCTTTGCATTTGAAAAGGTTCTTATGGGTGGATTATCTATCTGTGTTTCAGATAAGGAATTACTTTTTAATAAATATAGCATACAGACGTTACGTTCTTCTCAACAGAAAAAAAACTAAATAATTCAACTTGTCCTTTGCAATACATTCGGCAATATATATTTATCTTCACTAGATATTCAAATTGAATAAAATATGGTTAAAATTTAAAAGAACTTATTGACAAACGGGATACATCAGCAAAGGGGACTTCCCCTGAATATATTTTTATATAACGTCATTTAACAACTAAAATCAATCTTCAAAATATTTAATTACAAAATATAATATTTATTTATATAATATTTATATCAAAATAAATAATATTTATTTACATGATACTTATATTTAAATTAAAGAATCTGATGTGGGCAACACATTACTTTTCCTGCAAAGTCATATTCACGTCCTCTTAATTTCTTCGATAATTCATAAAATTGAGTGTAATTGGCCGAAATAACAGCCATAATTATTTTAAATTAGACACAATTTGCACTTATAATTCGATTACCGTTTTTATTTGGTAACTGGACTTATTTTCAAAGGTGGTGTAGCGAAAATGCGAAAAAACTAAACTGTCGTGAGAACGGTTCGACTTAGAGCAATGGACTGGGTAATATTGTTTTCGTCCTCAAACATTACGTATAAAATAAGCATTTAATTGACAAATTTAAGTATACGTAGTCTTTTATGTTTAGATTTAACGATATTTTCGGACCATTTTGCAAAAAATGCAGGTTTTTTCTCCGAACCGTGCCAAAATCTAATCAGCACGAAGTTAAACTGCAAGTGATTTATCTATCAAATTTTGCGAATTGTAGTCTATTAGCTTTTCAGCTAGATTCAATACAGGCAATTTTTAAGGGCAATTTTGTAAAAAAGGCAGGTTCCTTTATCTCAAATCCTACCAAAATCTAATCAGCACCAGGGTCTCCCTCCCTCAATGGACTTTCCCACCAAATTTTATGAAATTTGGTCAATTAGAATTTTAGTTAGAGTGGATACATTCATTACACAGACAGACAGACTGACATACAGTCACACATACACATACATAGAAGTCACGTTACCAATGGCTTTTTCGTGTTCTAGAGGTCTCAAAACGTGTAGAACCGTTGAAAACTAGAACTGCTACTATCAGCATGATTCCAATACTTCTCCTATACATTACCATGTATTGCCAGGAAAGTAAACATCTGATGTAAGCAGCACATGAATTTCCATACAGACTCAAATTCATTTTCTCATTATTTCATAATTAATTTCTTAAATTGAGTTTTCATTGCCAGGAAAGTAAACATCTGATGTAAGCAGCACATGAATTTCCATACAGACTCAAATTCATTTTCTCATTATTTCATAATTAATTTCTTAAATTGAGCTTTCATTGCCAGGAAAGTAAATATCTGATGTAAGCAGCACATGAATTTCCATACAGACTCAAATTCATTTTCTCATTATTTCATAATTAATTTCTTAAATTGAGCTTTCATTGCCAGGAAAGTAAATATCTGATGTAAGCAGCACATGAATTTCCATACAGACTCAAATTCATTTTCTCATTATTTCATAATTAATTTCTTAAATTGAGCTTTCATTGCCAGGAAAGTAAATATCTGATGTAAGTAGCATATGAATTTCCATACAGACTCAAATTCATTTTCTCATTAATTCATAATTAATTTCTTAAATTGAGTTTTCATTGCCAGGAAAGTAAACATCTGATGTAAGCAGCACATGAATTTCCATACAGACTCAAATTCATTTTCTCATTATTTCATAATTAATTTCTTAAATTGAGCTTTCATTGCCAGGAAAGTAAATATCTGATGTAAGCAGCACATGAATTTTCATACAGACTCAAATTCATTTTCTCATTATTTCATAATTAATTTCTTAAATTGAGCTTTCATTGCCAGGAAAGTAAATATCTGATGTAAGTAGCATATGAATTTCCATACAGACTCAAATTCATTTTCTCATTAATTCATAATTAATTTCTTAAATTGAGTTTTCATTGCCAGGAAAGTAAACATCTGATGTAAGCAGCACATGAATTTCCATACAGACTCAAATTCATTTTCTCATTATTTCATAATTAATTTCTTAAATTGAGTTTTCATTGCCAGGAAAGTAAACATCTGATGTAAGCAGCACATGAATTTCCATACAGACTCAAATTCATTTTCTCATTATATCATAATTATTTTTTTAAGTTGAGTTTTCATTGCCAGGAAAGTAAACATCTGATGTAAGCAGTACATGAATTTCCATACAGGCTCAAATTCATTTTCTCATTATTTCATAAATAATTTCTTAAATTGAGTTTTCATTGCCAGGAAATTAAACATCTGATGTAAGCAGCACATGAATTTCCTTACAGACTCAAATTCATTTTCTCTTTATTTCATAATTAATTTCTTAAATTGAGTTTTCATTGCCAGGAAAGTAAACATCTGATGTAAGCAGCACATGAATTTCCATACAGACTCAAATTCATTTTCTCATTATTTCATAATTAATTTCTTAAATTGAGTTTAATTTCACTATATAACACGCATAATTACTTGAAATTACACTGACTTTAAAACTTTTCTTTCAGTTTTCGTTTTCATTTGATAAAAAGGGCTAGCAGATTGCCCATAATGGGTGGGTTCCTGATATTCAGGTAGAAACTTGAGAGATTTTGAATATTTATTTTCTGCTCTGTGGATGTAGGAAGGGACCTGATGCGTGATCACAGATCGTTTTAGGTTGGAAGCTATTTAGTCGCATTTTCATAACCGGTCAAAATGTAGTATTGGGTATATAAAATAACGTTGTCTGCGGACAATATGAGTAATTATGATTGTCATTTTGTGATGTGGAGATTTTATTTGTAGCGTGAGAATGATTTTTGTTTAAAACAAAAGATTTGGAAATTGAGTGCGGTGTTCCCTGTGTCAGTATTATTTAAGTAACGTGCACTTATGTGTGTGGGATATGGACAACGTCGATTTATTCGTACTGGTATGTTTATAAACAACAGCGGTACACACACGTAAAAAAAGAGCCCAGCACACATTCCTCAATCAGATTCAGGTTTAGGTAGCTGTAGCCTCAAACGCGCACCGACAACGTCTCATAACTGAGCTACAACTCGAGAATCATGAGTGCAGACTCGAATCCTTTGGCTAAGATACGATCTTGGATTCTGAAACAATATAAATCATTCTTTAACATAAACACAATTTTCTATATAATTGCTATATTTTTTAATATAATTGCATACTTTTTAATATAATTGCATTTCTCCCTTTCTAATAAAATACTGAAACAATGTGTCATAATACCAAATATTACTCTAAATCATTCTCTCAAATTGCTGTTGAAATACAAAATAAGCTGCTTGTAATACGTTCGAATTTAGTAAGTGTCCGGATTAACCACTAAGGAATGAACTTTTATCTGATAGTAGCAGCATACCCGTTCTTTGTACGGAGTATATAATATAAAGAAACTTATAATTCGCAATCATGTACAAATTCTGCTAAAATATTAAATTTATTGCTCCTAAAGAGGAGGTTAAGAATTTCTGTTCTCACTATGCAAAATTATCTTCACGGGCAGATCTGAAGAATAAAACATCCTGGTCCCTTTTGTAAGCAAATTTACAAAAAAAAAAGGAATTGAATCAATATATGCAACACCGTACCACTTATATTGTCGCAGATTAGAAAATATGCCAGTGTGTTAGTAGAAGATTACCCGTATTACAACATGAGTCTCAAAATATTTGCCAAAATAAGAGATAACGTAATAAATTGAAAATATCAGTAATCCCCATACTCTTTATACCAGAAGGTCGTAATTGATTCCAATATATGCCAATATATATCAAAACATATGCCAAATACCCGTACTACATATATTCTCGTGGATTAGAAGATATACCCGTGTATTTGTAGAAGATTACTCGTATAACGTACAATATATGAGTTTAAACAATATTTGTCATAATAAAACAATTGCATAGTAACTTGAAAATATCAATAATCCCTTAATCAATAATCCTAGAAAATATCAATAATAATAACGTTTAAACCTGAAGATCGTAATTGACATTATCCAGTCAAAAATGCTATAAGAAAAATCAAATCGTTTTTTTCTAAAATATATTCTTATATCCATTTATTTATTATTCAAATCGAAAAAATAATAATTTAAATTAACAGACAGATTTAATTTAATTGCGTTTCTGAGTAACATGATATAAGATAGAATCTTCCTCCTAAACTGCGAAATTAAATAACCATTTTGATTTCTTTATACTTTCCATTGTTCAGTAAAAGCTTGTTAAAATAAACCATGAAGATTGATTTCCCATTTAAATCATGTTTCAAACAATTCATGTTTTCAGAAAGTGACTAATTAGCGCAAAAAATCTCCCGTCAAACTCGGAGATAAGGTTTTAATTCACTTTCAAACGATTTTCAAGCTTTTCGTTTGGACAAACCACGGAGTTAGAGAGTAGAACTCCTAGGAAAAAGTTTATTTTCTCATTAATATCTCGGCAACCCCTGATCTTAGATACTCGAAACTTGGGGTATATTTATGGGGGGTTATTTCAAGGCTATCCACAAAATTTCTTCGAATTTCGTCTAGCCGTTCTCCCGTGATGATGAGACAAACGAAAATTTCGTTTTTTACTAATATCTCGAGAACCACTGATCGTAGAAGCTCCAAACATGTACTAAATTTTAAGTGGGACTATTTCCAGGCAACCTACAAACTTTCATCTAATTCAGTTTAGCCGTTTTGCCGTGATGACGGGACAAACAGACAGATAGACAGACAGAGAGACAGACAGATTTATTTTATTTATATAGATTGTTAGTTTCAGATGAAATGTATTTATTTCCTCTTTTAATCCGGGTATGTTGTCTATATCCACACAAAACGATTCTGTAGTGACCGAAAATATTATCATAGAGTTTCGATCTTGACATCATCGGAAAGATTGATATATGGTCTTTCCAGAAATGTTCGAACCGAAATCCGTGGAACAAATCGTTCATATTTATTTATGGATTTAAAAAACACATAAAATATTTTTGTGAGTGATCTAATTATATATATATATATATATATATATATATATATATATATATATATATATATATATATATATATATATATATATCGTTGCTTCTGAAAAACTATGATAAGCACAATTCCATAATTTAACTAAAACATCAACATATATATCTGCATATTAACAAAAATTTTTTGATTTCATAACCCACTTTAATTTTGGTAGTTTTTAAGGGATCGCATTCATTCATTGCAGTGGACTATGTAAAACTGCAACAGATATTCTTGGTTATCCTATCTAGATCAGATCCGTTTTAAACAATCGGATGTGAGCAGAACATTTTTTACTTTCCATTTTACTAATCCATTCCTTTTCTTTTACTAATCCATTTTTTTAATTTAATTGCAATACATAGTAATGTATAGGGAAAGTATTGAAATCATGCCGAAAATCGCCAAAAATTAATCGCTAAAAAACGTACCGAAATCTAATCAGCACCAGGGTCACATACAAGTGACTTGCCTAAAAATTTTTATTAAATTCGGTCAATCAGTTTTAAGTTAGAGTGGACAAATACATTGCACAGACAGACAGACAGACACACATACACAGAAGTCCCCTTCAAAATAGTTTTTTCTTTCCCTGCAATACATGATAATATATCGGAAATATATAATATATAGGAAATATATAATACATAGCAAAAGTCTTAGACACACAGATGCACAAACGGACGTCAGGCTAAAAATTGATTTTTCGTATTCTAGAGGTCCCGAAACGTGTAGATACGTCGAAAACTCGAGTTGCGATTTTCAGCATAATTCCAGTACTTTCAATATACATTAGCATGTATTTCAGGGAAAGTAAAAATACTTAAAATTTATCCGTAGTTATCCGTAGCTATCCGTAGAAAATGTGGAGAAGTTAAATGGACGTAGCACTTAGATAGAGTTCAGTAATATAGATGGTTTAATAATCCAGAACCGAGAGTTACTATACACCCCGACACACTTGTACCATTTTATCTAATGTATTGAACCCGGAATCTATTAATTAAAAAGTCAGCGCATGACGCATTCCGTAATACGTGGATTTTGCATTTGTAAAATTCTGCATTGATGGACCTGTGTTTAAGACTATAAGAAATTTCTTGTTATTAAGAATAAAGTCGAAAGCCCAGACCGTCCGACTCATCCGAAGACATAGAGCAGCTATTTAGACGGCTGGAATAAGAATAGAGTTGTTGTCGTTGAGACCCAGACCGCCCGACCTACCAGAAAGGTGTAAGGTAACCGTTTGGATGGCTGGGAAGTGTCACCCAATTTAGAACGGAACCCAGTGTGGAAGGCATCCGCAGGGACCGTACCCTCCTTCCCCTACCACCAACCTCTTGGAAGGACTTACGGACCCACATGTGTAACGTAATCGTACTCCGCATGAACACGGCGGCAGTTGTGGCAGCGTGCAAATCCAGCGCGCAAACCACCGGGCTACAGCGCCCGAAATGTGCCACCAGCACGCAGTGTTCCCAGATGGTCACTCACCCAAGTACTAACCGCGCCCGATGCTGCTTAACTTCGGTGATCTAACGGGAATAAGAATATAGTGTAAAAGTTGTGTTTTTCTCAACAGAGAACAACAACATTTTTTAACTTGTTCTTTGTACGACAGAAATTCAAAGAAAAGATTTTACATGTTTTACATACACAACGAACTCTGCCATCAACAATACATATGTTATACTTAAATTAAATTAAATGCAAGTCAATTCAGCTCATAAGTTTGGCAATTTAATATTATACATATATGTGTATATATATATATACAGGGTGTCCCAAAAGCATTGACCTCGGCTTTTAATCCTTAAATATTGATCTTAAACATATATAATAAACTACAAAGTTGGGTAAAATAAGGTACAGAATTTTATCAAATCGATTAATATTTTCAAGGGAATTAAATTTTAAGAAATACAAAATTTACATTTTTATTCAGCCTACGTACAAAAACATTTCCAATGAATAAAATGTGCCCCATACACTAAAAAGGTGATGTACAAAATTTCAGCATTTAGTCATAAAAGTCCCAGAGATATGAAAAGACAAAAATGATGACTTAAACCACTTTTCGATGCATCGACATGGGTTGGTTCTCAAAGGGGAAAATTCATGTCCGCTGATCGCGTTTCAGGGCTCATACACAAATTGGAAAGAAAACAATGATTACATAAAAAATAATAATGTTGCTATTTATTGGTACAAAAGTATCTACACAGTGTAGAAATAATAAATTTACACAAAGATTACAAAGCTTGTTTAAAATGTTTTCCATCCATGCCAATGATGCATTAAAGATAAGAGGCAGATATTATTTGCCTATGATGTATTTCTGAGTTGCGTCATTTGCACTCTTGCTGTAAACATTCACATTTTAATTTGTGACTAATCCTTCATCAACTTTGCTTACACAAATCTCTGGGAATTTTTATGATAAAATGCTGAAATTTTGTACATCACCTTATTAGTGTATGGGGCAAATTTCATTCGGAAATGCCTTTGTACGGGGGCCGTATAAAACTTTAAATTTTATATTTCTCCAAATTTATTCCCCTGAAAACTTTTATTAATTTCATAAAATTCTGTATCTTTTTTTACGCAACTTTGTAATTTATTATATATGTCTAAGATCAATATTTAAGGAACAAAAGCCGAGGTCAATATTTTTGGGACACCCTGTATATATATATATATATATATATATATAATGTCGGTGAAGTAAAAATAATATTATTAAGAAAATGTGTTCGTAGAAACCTTTCTTTTCCAATTTATAGTCTCAGAGATCGATAATGGTATAAAAAATCATGATTTAACCAATACATGTTCATATTTTGCTAAAAGGCATTTACATCAAATAAAACGTTCGCTTATTCAAAGGCAGCTGTATTAAGATAGAATTATATTATTATATGTCCATAATTCTCAATACATTCTTTGTAATGCATCAAACTCATTGAAAACGATGTCTAATCATCTTAAGCCTAACAAACTGAAAGAAACTCGAACAATAAAACTAAATTTATGCTTTAACAATGAAACGATATCTTTTTTTATCCTAACCATGTACAAATAGAAAGGTACATCAGCAGTCGGGGCTATCAATATAATGTTTATCCTCTATCTCCCTGGAACCTCTTAGTAAGGAAACTACCTCTATTTATGCCCAATATATGGATCTGGAATTGACTTGACATTATATACACAGCTTCTGTCTTGGTTTCCATGGTAACAGCGGTAAGGAATCGAGCAACTGTCATTTCTTTGTATGGCAGTATTTTTTTTTCCCTCATATGACCTGTCTCTTTATGTATTGAACAACGGTTGGGAGTGAAGTGGTGTAGCTCCGTTTTACTTCCTCGGAGTTTATTTTATTTTGTTTTTTATTTCTCCTGGAGAGGGATTTTACCTGTCATATTTACATAGAAAAGTCCTCGATTCGTGCCAGGAATGGAATTTGGAAATTATGTGTTATATCATTTTTGTCACTCCTAGGATCGGGACATCTGCGGATTTTAAATATATAGAAAGCCATTTCGGGATGTGTTATAGTATTGGGCATCGCTTCGAAGCAAATTGTAGTAATCCTTTCTGAAAGTTAAATTAAAAAATCTGATGTGGGCAACACATGACTTTCCTTATATAATGTAATGAATTTACTACTTTTACAGTAAAAAAATAGGTTTTTCTTATAGTAGATACTAATATTCTTTCCAAGATATTGAATTTTCGACAATTAGTGGTCATTTTCATTGATTTAGCGTCACTTTTATCCACTTGGCGAGATTTTCGTTAATTTGGCAACATTTAAAAAAAGTCGCCAAGTTGGCGACATTCCGCCAATTTTGTCGCCAAAATCTCGCCAAGCGTTATGGACGAAGAAATAAGTTATTCTTACAGCAGATAAATGATTATTGGCGTTCAAATACAAAAGTATTACTCAAAGTATCTTTTTTCATGAATGGAACGAGCTAGACCCACGAGAATGATGTCACCCAATTTATCGCATGATATTACATATGAAAAGTGAACATGTTTCTCAATAGGAAATATTTTTATTTTATGAGTTTTTGATAATTTTTTTGACAAATCGTACAATATCTCGAGAACGGTTTATGTTAGCGTTCTAAAATTAATGTCAATCGTTTTCTAATGAAAAATTATATAAGAAATGTCTATTTGCGTAACTTTATTAGTGGTTTTAATTTTTTGACGATTTTTTCAAAATTTCATTCGAAAATTTAGGGGGGTTCTGAACATTCGATTGCGTATAAAAACAATAGGCTTCCAGTGTTTACGGATTGTGATTTTTGTACCAAATTTGGTTCGAATCGGTCCATTCGGTCGTCAGTTATCGTCTCCATAGACCCACTGACACACACACACTCAAAACACATACTTTCACACACACACACACACACATACACACACACGCACACACATACTTTCACACACACACACACACACACCACACACACACACCACACACACACACAGACATCACTTCAAAAATGTTTGATTCGTGATCAGGGATGCTTGAAACGTGCTCTCCCGTCGAAAACTCGAATTCGAATTTTCGACCCCGTCACAATACTTTCCTTATACATTATGTATATAAGTAAAGGAAAAAGAGCAAAGTCATACATTAGGTGGAATTGTGGAAATTATATAACGTACCCAATTTTTTATCCCCCCCACCAAAAAAAATAATGTTCTTTAAATATATTATACAGCGTATCAAGGAATGTCATACATCAACTCTAATAGCTCGATATGTATTAGGATATGTAATCGCATATTTTTGTGCAGATGTTTAAGAAACCCCAAAGACACTACACGATGAAACAATTTAAGGGATATGCCCCCTTCTTATGGGGATAAGTGGGATAACTCACTTCATGTTAATGATACAAAAAAGTCAATTGCAAAGTTGTAGAATATTGCAACTTCTAAATATTAGTACTAAGCATTTTTGTTCTCCACACAAGATAAAAAAGGACCCTGAAATTCAGTGCATACAATTTAGCTATCCCCCCACCTAAAAACTCTACCTTTATTATGCACAAAATGCAAACGTCAGTAACGATGCATGCTTTCAAGGATTCAAGGATTTTCATTAACGGAATTCCCAGGCTGCCCTCAGTCTGCCTTTATACTCCAATCTAAAGGGCGGTTGGGAAATAGTGAAAAAATATACTTTACAGAAGAGGAATTTCAAAAAACGGGCGATGTTCGTCGATTCTGATTTTGACGAACCGCAATCAAGATCTGTCGACTAGCAGAATTTAGAACAAGAGGTAAAATTCATCGAGAAGAAAACTAGAAGTTTCCAGTGGGTCCAGCTCTGATCAGTGGAGCACTGGTCTTAAATTAGTGAAATACTGCGTTATGAAATCGCTGGGATTGAGAGCTCATCGGGTTCGGCCAATCAGGACTGCAAATTTATTAAGACTTGCATACAGAACATGAATCTTGTGGATGTCTGCGGGGCATATTTAATTATGCATGCTTTCTCACGTCTCCACATGTAAAAATGTCTCCGCATGTAATAAAATGTCTCAGAATGTTTTCTCATGTCTGTTAGGCTTACACAGTTACGTGCAGATTAATAAATAAGTCACTTTTAAAATCGTTATTTACTTATTTTTTTGCTTTCGCCGTGGGACAAATATACTTAGTACTAATTTTGCAACGATATAAAACATTATAATTGACCCCTTCACCTATCTCTATCAGAAAGCGAAATAGCATCCGCTCCACCCTAAGGAAAGGGGTCAGCGCCTTAAAATTGTCTCCTTGTTTAGCGTAATAAGGAATCCTATACACCCGTATAGAATCTAACTACCCCACCCCCCTCTTCCCACAAAAAACCTAAAACACTATACTACTGAATAAAATTGATTTTATTACGCACACAATACAAAATGCCACATTCAGTAACGATGAATGCTTGCACAAATGTAAAAATCTGATATGGGCAACACGTGACTTTCCTTATATAATGCAATGAATTTACTACTTTTACAGTTAAAAAAAAGTTATTCTTATAGTAGATGCTTGTATTCTTTCCAAGATATTGAATTTTCTTCAATTAGTAGTCATTTTCATTGATTTAGCGTTTCGGTGTCTTTCTTTTGGATTTTGTAAAGATAGATTGGGAAACAGTCATGTCCCGAGGAAAACTGCACCAATTATTTGCCGCAAATCAATTGCTCATGAGATACTCTAAGAAGGAAACAGCCATGCAGGAAAACAGATTTGCAAAACGTTAAATATTTAAATATTTGGATGCGCAAATAATGGTTTAACTTTCATGAAATCGAGGATAAGACGCCAGGCAAAACTAGGCCGCTGAAGGGGGTCACAATTGCAAAAAACTGATGTGGGCAGCACATGACTTTCTTTATACAATGCAATGAATTTACTACATTTACAGTAAGAAAAAATAGATTATTTTTGTAGTTGATATTTATATTCTTTCCAAGATATTGAATTTTCGTCAATGAGTCGCCATTTTAATTGATTTAGCGTCATTTTTATCTATTTGACGAGATTTTAATTTGGCAACATTTATAAAGTCGCCAAGTTGGCGAAATTCCACCAAATTTGCCACCAAAGTCTCGCTAAGTGTTATGGATGGAGAAATTAGGTATTCTTGTACCATATAAATGACTATTGGCGTGCAAATACAAAAGTATTACTCAAAGAATCTTTTCTTATGAATGGAACGAGCTAGGTCCACGAGAATGATGTCACCCAATTTATCGCAGGATATCACATATGAAAAGTGAACATGTTTCTCAACAGTTAATATATTTTTTTTAATTTATGGTATTTTTTGATAAATTTATTTGAAAAATGTGCAATATCTCGAGAACGGATCGTGCTAGCATTCCAAAATTCATGTCAATCATTTTTTAAGGAAAAATTACATAAGAAATTACTATTTGCGTAACTTTATTAAAGGTTTTGATTTTTTGATGATTTTTTTTTAATTTCACTCGAAAATTTAAGGGGGTTCTGAACATTCGATTGCGTTTAAAACAATAGGCTTCTAGTATTCACTGATTGTGATTTTTGTACCGAATTTCATTCTATTCGTTCGTGGGATATCGCCTCCACAGTCTCACTGACACACACACACACACACACAGACATCACCTCAAAAATGCTTGATTCGTGATCAGGGATGCTTGAAACGTGCTCTCCCGTCGAAAACTCGAATTCGAATTTTCGACCCCGTCACAATACTTTCCCTATACATTATGTATATAAGGAAAGTAATAAAATACCTCCGAACGTTTTCCAATGTCTGTAAACTTGCACTGACCCATTCAGATTAATAAATATGTCACTTTCAAATTCATTATTTATTTATTTTGTAGTTTTCGTCGTGGGACAAACACACTTAAAACTAATTGTGATATGATTTGAAACTTTATGTTTGGCATTTCTCCCTGTTTTTATCAGGAAGAATATAGAAATAGCCCCTGTACAACCCTAAGAAAGGGAGTCAGCCCCCTAAAGCTATATCATCGTGTAGCGCCGTAGGGTCTTTCTACTGAATAAAATAATATACGATCATCATCATGCTTCTCGAGTTATTGGTCTGATCCATAGCTTTTCTGAACCCTTAGTATATTGTATGAAGTTGCTATAATTTAAAATTAGTCGGTCTCTGAAAGGATGCCTCTTCACAAGAGGTGTTTTAAAGCCCTATCACACTCAAGAACTTTTGGAACAACCAACTATTTCGGACAATTTTTTTTTGTTTCCCCCAATTTTTCAGCGAAAAAGTTGGCGATAGGGTTATTGACAGTTTGAAGAAGTTGTGCTAAATTACAAAACTACGGCGGTATGTTTTTGCTGAGCTGATTCTCTATCACCCAAGCCAAAACTTCACATTTGAAATGTACTAACAAATTATATCATGCAATGCATTTAGTGTTATTTTAGAGTACTATTTTGAAGAGTAAACGGAATAAGTTTTCAAGTTGTTTTAGTATTGCAATGGTAGGATAAAAAAAGTCTATGGAGAACATACATGAAAATTCATTTTCTAAATTCTGTCTGATGTTTTTTTAAAGATTCGAGAAAGAGAACATAATTATATTCGTTAAAACGAGAAAATTGCCATAGTGTAGTAATTATTCTAAAACAATTTAAATTAGGATCCTTTGTGTTTTGTGATGGAATCACTTTAGTTAGCTTATTTTAGAAAACTTATGAAATATGTATATATCGCCAAAGCAAACTCGCGTACGCTTTTGTTTAAATTCACAGAAAGGCGGATTTTCTGAAACGCATCTATACTGTAAACTAGCAAGTCGCTGGTAAATATAAATTTGAATCAGAAGAGACGAAAGAGATTATATTAGTAATAATATCTTAATTTTTATTATATAATATTTCCTGTATATAAAATCGCTTTGGAAGAGATGGTTCGTAAAGATGATATTTTCTCGTACGCATGTTTCTTCAAATTCTTTTTTAAATACAGTGGATCTTTTAGATTCCACAAAAATGATTTTTCACATATTGATTCAATTAACTCCATTTCCAACTCGCATGACTACTTTTTTTCGACTTCGAGACGACTTCCATTGACATCCACCTTTATGACACAGAAATATTATAAATACTTAACAAAATTCTAAATCTAAACTAAAATAATACTTCGCGCTGCCTGGTTATTATATCAATATAATCTATCTGTTACTATATTCTATCTGTTCGCGCTCCGCAGATTCAAACTTACGCGAGGATTTCACGCCAAACCAGAATGTAGTAGAATCTGCGCCAACCTTTCTACACACGTGATTCCTTCGCTACTCATCTGTGATTGGCTGGTTGGTAAAAGATTGTCCCAAATGAACAACTTTTTCTATACCGCTCAGATAAAGTTGTCCCAATTTTTTGACTTTATTTCACACGAGATTTCCCCCAACTCGACGTAAAAATTGTTCGAAAAGTTGGTTGTCCGAAAAATTACAGGAAAAGTTATTGAATGTGATATGGCCTTTAGAGTCACAAACTCAGCCATTTTGCACGCAGTGGACTCCCCGTGAAGTGGTTCCCGTGCATGAATCTTCCGCACAGTTTTATATTATCCGAGTATTTATTTATATTATCCGAGTATTTATTTATATTATCCGAGTATTTATTTATATTATCAGAATATTTAACTATATTATCCGAGTATTTATTTATATTATCAGAGTATTATATTACCCAGTATTATGTCACAGTATTATCCAAGCATTATGTTTCTCTAGGTTTAACTTCATAGGTCTGACATCGGTTCTTCGCTATCGCTAATGCTTCTGTCAGCCACGCTGGCGCCTATCACCAGCCGTACTTTTCCTATGTAGCGGGTATCCACTTGGAGGTACATGAGAGGGTTCATAATTTGTACGCAATCGAAATTATTAGTTTTCAATTTTTCTGACAAAATATATCCTTTTGCAAAATAAAATATATTTAAAAGAGGCAAGATACTTAAAAAAGGTAATACGATTTTATATTAAATATCAGCCTATCATTTATTCTCCTGATAGTACTGATCCCATTTGTTAGGAAAATGCCATAACAAGCCCATTTGATCTATCTATGGTAATGGGCAGATTGCGGCTTTTGTAAGTCCAAAGACTGTAGGCTCCTCATGGCAGAAATTTGACATTTTACCAAAATGGAGGAGGCAATCACAGAGGCCATACCTTTATGTCCAGGAACGATTATCTCCTATAAGGACTTTCGGACATAAAAATTTATCGTGGCCATATTTGTGTAGGCGCGGGGATAGTTTTGGGAGGCATCAAAAATCGAACTTCGGTACTCCTCATGTTATCCTTTTGCCACAACCATTAGGCACAACAAAACTTAATTTATTCATCCCCTATAAACCAATGTGTTTGTAGGATGCATATATGCATAAATGCAAATTTCGGTATGAAGTTTACGTTCCATTTAAAAAAAAATAATATAAAACTAAACAACATAAGAATTTATTCACTAACTTAGTATTTATAGTCTCAAAGGTAATGATACACTGTGCACATCTGTAACCTGGATTTTCCGTTAACATTCATCATTAGCATTTATTTATTTGTTTATTTAGTGAAAATTATATGAAATTATTCAAATTACATTAACTATTGGTTTCATTAACTAAATAATTTTTATCCACTTCTGATAAAAATTACAAATGAAACTAAACTGTTAATAAATAGTGTAACCTCTAGAAAAATATTTCTCTTTTGAAAAAGGGACAGACAATCTTTAAAGAGGAAGATATGCTGATAGTCAAAATGTTACGCCGATAAATTTGTCTTTAGGGCATACACCGACAATTAAAAATATACTCCTCTAAGATTATTATTTCAAAGGGGTACCTGAATACTAAAAATTCGGGAAACAGTGTTATAGTTAATAGTGAAGTGCATTTATCAATATTTAGAACTTGAAAATATGTCAAAATATGAAAGTTAAGTAAATTGATTTCTGGATCCATTTCCATATTTGTCAAAATCAGTATTAAAGAGCTTATCCAGATCAGAATTTTACCTTACAATTTAATATCCTATTATTGATATTACAACTCTATTATCGTAATAGAATTTCATTTCTTACTGAAACTAAAAACTAAGAAAGCTTATTGGAATTGATTTCATTATACAATAAGAATTTTCCTTGTGTGTGGGTGTGAAAGTGCTTCCTCTAAGTGTCGTTTATTCCATGTTTAGCATAAAAAAATATTACTTACATTTTAAATTATAATTTCTGTATATATTTTTTAGATTTTTGTAACAATAGTACAATAATAATTAGAACATATATTGGAATCTTTCCAGAATTTTGCAGTAGTTGGGAAACTGAGTACTTCTTACATTAAAAAGCACAAAATAATCTGCTAAATTTTTAATTATGTATAAAAAAGCAATATAGTCATGTTTTTCAGAATCTATACATACCTCTTAAATAAAATGTTTGAAATATTTATAGAATTTATGCATATCCCTTAAAGCAGCATTATACAGGACGTTAACAAAGTTATAATGATATGTATTTCTTTAAATACACTCTAAGACAAAAAAAATTGACACACCAAGAAATAATTATCCAAATGAGACAAAATTTCGTACGTATAATGTGGATGTACTGAAAAAGAAGTGATTAGATTTTCAGAATAACTGGATGATTTATCGCACTGAAACATCTACACAAAGTGAGCACGTTAATATGGAGTTGGTCCATCTGTGGCCTTGGTACAAGCCGTTACCCGACGTGGCATTGATGCATAAAGTTTCCAAGTGGTGTTCTGAGGGATATCGTTCCACATGGCCTCCAATTGACGAGAAAATTCGTCTGCATCCTGGGATGGTGGCAGGCGACGTCCCATCTCAGCCCAAATGTGCTCAATAGGCGAGAGATCTGAGGATCTGGCTGGCCAAAGAAGTGTGTCGTAAGCACGCAGACAATCAATAGAGAGGCATGCCGTATGTGGCCTGGAATTATCTTGCTGAAAAGTTAGCCCGGGGTGTCGCCAAAGGAATGGCAATACAACGGGTCGTAGAATGTCGGCAACGTACCGCTGTACTGCGAAGGTGCCACAGAGGACTATCAAAGGGGTCCGGCTATTAAACGAAATGGTATATAACGAATGGAAAATGGTAACGAATAACTCCCTGTTGTCAGGCCGTTTGACGCGTGACAGTAAGAGCAGGATCCTGACGATTTCCGGTCTGTCTCCAGACACCTGGATCACAATAGTGCAGGGCACTATCAACGTGGAATTTTTCGGATGGGGAATGCATTATCTTCAGTGATGAATCCCGTTTTGAACTGAGTCCGACAACCAGCGCAGACGTGTCTGGAGACAACCCGGACATCGTCAGGATTCTACTCTCACTGTCACACGCCACACGGTCTGTCAACAGGGAGTTATGGTCTAAGGTGCCATTTTGTTTGATAGTAGGACCCCTTTGATAGATGCAACGTGTTTTATTAAATAAAATGCTTACTTTTGATATCCTCTATTGAAATTATTCGAGGATCCTAATTTTTTCATTATTTTAATAAGTAAAATGTTGCATTAATTTACAATTTATCATATGCAGAACAAAAATGAAAATTCCTTTAAAATGCAATTACCATAAATAACAATAATAACTTCCTTTTTCATCATAAAACAACAGAGTGGAATTTTTTAACAAAATAATTTTACATGCATCTTCTCCTAAACTCTGAAAACGATTACGAAGAATACGCAGACGATTATCATTTTAAAGTGTTCCATTTTTTTCCACTCTCGCCATCTCTCGGATAAAACAAAACTATTTTCTCTTAAGAAAAGTCTATTAAAAATTCAAATTCGCGAGGAAAAATATCGCTTTATAATATTATCGAATTTGTATGTAAATCGGCGAGTTTTTGCGCCCCTGCCGACCACCCTATTTGCATACCGAAGTGACGTATTGTTCTAATAAATGAGATTATCCCCCGTACATTAATGGAAGAATTATTCATAGAGTAACAGCCACGAACTGAAACCTCCAGATAAAAGAAAAAATTAGAGATAAATTAATTTTAAAAGAAAAGAAAATTTTGGTAAGTGGGAGGCTTTAAAAATTAATTCGAATAGCGTTATGCAAAAAATATATCGCCCGTAGTCGTTAATCATGCCTGGATGACCTTCTTAACGTTAAAGAAAATCATTTAAATAAAAATGATATGTCTTTTCTGCTATTTTGAATTTGAAGCTATGAGGGTTATAGCAAAGAAGAATGTGACTTATTATTGAGGCGCTTATACGTACAGAAAAAGTGTAAGGTGTTTTATAAATAATTATCCTAATTTATCGATGCTCTTTTTTTCGGTCTCGTCATTGAAAGAATTCTAATATGTCATTAATTATTAAGTGAGGTATGCGAGTGTAGTATGCGACTGTCATTATAAGCTCATGATTAATTTGTTATATCAGTTATAACTATTTTCACAGTGCATTTTTTTAAATGTTTATTTCACGATTCTATTACATATTAAATACACCATTAAATATAAACGCTTATCCATGCACTTCATCATATACATGTTGCAAGATTGTTGTAGACTAGATGTTGTCAACTTGAAAAAATAAACTTTTAAATAATTTTTGCGGAATATTTTGAAATAATAGAATGAGAGCGAATTTTGAAAAATAAAAAACTTTTTACTTTCACTGCAATACATGGAAATGTGTAGTGAATACTTGGAAAAGGATGCAATACATGGGAAAGTATACATGGAAAAGTATTGGAATAATGCCGAACATGGATGGTTGTATGGAATATGCAGAATGTCTATGCATTTTCCATGGAATATGCAGTATGTATGGAATATGCAGATGTATTTCCATGTATTGCCCTGCAATACATGGAAAAATATTGGAATAATTCCGAAAATCGCAACTCCGGACGGATCTACAGGTTTCGACGGATCTACAGGTTTCGGAACCTCTAGAAAACGAAAAAATTATTTTTAGCCCGACTTTGGTGTGTGTGTCTGTCTGTCTGTCTGTGCAATGTATGTATCCATTCTAACTCAACTAATGGACCGAATTTCATAACATTTGGTAGGTAAGTCCCTTGGGTATGACCCTGGTGCCGATTTGTTTTTAGTACAATTCGGTATAAAAGAACCTGTTTTTTTGCGAAATGGCCGGCAAAAATTACCTGTATTCACTCTCGCTGAAAAACTAATGGACCGAATTTCACAAAATTCGGTAGATAAGTTGCTTGTGGGTTACCCTGATGCTGATTGGAACAATTCGGAAAAAAATAACCTGCCTTGTTTTACAAAATGGCCCGCAAAAATCGTCAAAATCTAAAATAAAAAACTTCATATGCTCAAATATATCCAACAAATGCTTATTTTATACGTAATTTATAACGAAGAAAAGAATAAGACCAACCCCATTACATTAGGACTAGCCGTTCTTGAGGTATTTTAGTCTTTTCGTATTTTCTCTACGCCCCCCAAAAAAGTGAGTCCAGTTACTAAATGAAAACGAAAATTGAATTAAAGGTGAATTAAATTTAATTAAAATAAAGATAGCGTGGATATAAGTCTGCAGGGAAAGTCATGTGCTGCCCACATCAGATTTTTTTTTTCATTCTGATAACCATTGTGATGTAAGTAAAACTAAACAGTATGGAATATATATGCATGGGAAATTACATATAATTGTCTAACGTGTTTGTGTTTCTCCAGAAGTCCCTCGGTTATCTCGAAGACTCAGCAGCAGCAGAGCCTGGGTGAGTTCCTGGAGCGCCTGGGCAAAAATTGCCCGAATCTCCTGGATGAGTAATATGTGGCTGTATTTTACATTATCTGAAGTGCACCATAATGGAGGGGGGGTAATATTTGATCAAGCTGTAGGTAATAATTCAGGATGAAATTGTTTTAAAGCATAAGTCTCTTTTCCTTCCCCCAAAAAAAAGGGGGCCACACATTTTTTTTTTTTTTTTTTTTTTTTTTTTTTCGCCCTTTGGCTTCATGAGAGTAACAAACTTCTGTTTACTGTGTAGTAATACGTCAGCTCTGTACTTTTTGAGAAATTATATCTTATATTTGAGTTTTAATAAACAGCAAGTAAATTTTCAGAGATTTTCCAGTTTGTGAAATTTAATTATAAGTTAAAAGTTTGCTTTGTTGAAGCAGGATAAAGTTCTTTAATGAGAAGTTGAGTTATTACTATTTAAGTATGATAATTTTAATTTTTTAAAGTTTAATTTTACTAGGTCAGAATGGACGAGGCCCTTGGCCGCTTGCGGTACTTCCATTGGTGGGGGTCATAATCCGCCAAGTTGCAAATTTCCTCGTTCGGTATTTGGTTAAGATTCTGATAAAATTTTACAGCTAACTTTGCAATTTGTTTATTGATTTTGAGTATTCCGAAGTCTCTGTGTATTACTTCATTCCGAAGAAATCTCGGTGCTTTTCTTATGTTCCTTAGGATTATGTTTTGGGTGGTTTGTAATTTTTTAAGAACTTTTGAGTCTGCAAATCCCCACACTGGGGCGGCATACAGAAGGATGGGCCGTAGGACTGTCTTATATAATAGAACCTTGTTCTGATAGCTGGCATCATTGGAGTGTAGGATTGTTGATAGCATTTTTTTGGCAGAATAGAATTTTGATATGGCTTTCTTTATGTGGGGCTTCCAGGTCAGCTTGGAGTCGAATGTGACTCCAAGGTATTTTGCGGTGTCTACATACGGTATTGGTTTATTATTAATTTTTATGGCATTTGGTTTAGTTTTCTTTTTGACTTTTGAGAAGATGATACATGTTGTCTTTTTTTCGTTTATTTTAATTTTCCATTCCCGAAACCAGTCCGATAAGATATTAATATGGTTTTGTAGTCTGGAGCGAATAACATATTTTCTTGAGTTGCTAGTGTAGAGTGCTGTGTCGTCCGCGTACATGGCTATGTATGTGTTCTTGGCGCGCGGGATGTCATTTATATATATATTAAAAAGGGTCGGGGCCAATTGAGAGCCTTGTGGGACCCCTGACCGAAGTGGTTTATGAGTGGAGTAAGTATGTTTGTAGCGGACTGTGAAGGATCTATTTCGAAGGAAAGAGTGTACTAGGTGGATGAGTGAGTCTGGTATGTTTAGCTGAATCATTTTGAAAATTAAAGCTTCATACCACACCTTATCAACATCTCGAAGACTGAATCTTTGCACACTTATATTATCTACCACGGAAAAGAACCTGTGTAAGCCGGATCTTCGATTACCTTCAGGAGGCTGAAAAATGGGGGTGTTCAATAGGAGTTTCCAGGTCCCTAGAAGCCTAACCGTTAACATAAAAATCTAAATTTTTGTATATTTATAGTATCGCCTGTGGTATAGAATATAACGAAGCCGGATTTTCAATTTTACCCCGGTGGCGAGGATAATGTCGAAAAGTCAATCCAAACCAGCCTTGAAGTCCTCGGTGAGCTAAAAGGCTGAAATTGTGCATATAGTATCAACAACGTGACAGAAATTAACTGAGCCAGTTTCTACTTAAGACGAATATTTTCCATAGTAAACGCCATGCCTTGTTAAGCAAAATAAAACTTATTTAAAAAGTTATAACTACCTGTTTTTTTTTTAAGAATTGGGTTTAGGTTTTGTTTCTGACAGTCTTAAATGCTAGTATCTAAATGAAAAATAAGCTCAAGAATATTGCAAAGCGTTACCTTTTTATTGAAAGGGTTATTTTATTAGCTCGATTAATCTTGAACATATTAGCCTTTCTATAACATGCTGAGACATTTTTTCTAACTCAATTACCAGACTTCCGTTGTAAAAATGGGGACATCTGACTCAAACAGATTGTCAAACTTCCATCGTCGCTAGGGTAGATTAAGAAAAAATAGTTTTGCAATTCTCCAGTAACATGAAATGCGTTGTACGCATGGAACAATTCACGTTCAATCATACTAAAGGCAAAACGATGTCCCTGATTTGGTAGAGGTCAATGAACCGGTACGATAGTCCCTTGCTCAAGAGCCTGAACCTTCCGATGAAGAATTAATATTTTTGTATAATTAACAAGCATCAACCATAGCATTACTATTCTACAAAGTCACAGAAACACTTTGGTTTGTTTCTGTGTCTGTTACCAGATTGAATGTAATCGAAACTTCGTCTTCCAGTTAGGCTGAAAACTTCTATAGTGTGGTTCAAAAGTCCAGCGTGTCTCAGAGTAACTGAAATAGAAAAGTGCTTTCCATGAAGAATTTCATGATGAAGATAAGTGTTTGATGATGAATAAGGTTGTAATTTTCCATATATTTACCTAGATTATTATGAAAGAGACGGGTATCACAATCATCGTAAGACATGTGTAAAGGGATGATGCATTAGAGTAAAGGGATAAATTATCAGAGTAAATAGATGGAGTATAACTCAACTATCGGATTATTTTCATAAATAGACACAATTCAAGCCATCTTCAGCACGGATTCACTGGACCTAAAATCTAGACTTCACCTAAAATCTAGATACATGTAATCTGATACTTTTGAGTGTGCGGCTACGGTATTTCTTAATTTGAATAAGATTTAGCAAAATTATTCAATTGGTAATGCTAGGAAACCAAATACTTTTCAGATAGGCTTAACCACAGAAATAACCACATAATTTCACTCTAAAGACTTGCTTTCTGGACTCACTGGGACTCGCAAATTTGTGGTACAGAGCTGGCTTTTTGTGTGTATTTGTGTGCGAGTACATTTATCGGTTCCAGTTACTCTTTGCACTGTAAACCATTTATTTGATATTACTTTAGTGATAAAGTTATTTATGTTTGCCATTTTCTTTTAGAAAACCCAATTATTTATGTAACTAAACTCTTCACAAGATATTTTCCTAAAAAGTAAACACAAACATTTTAGTCACGAGAAATTTTCTTCTAGTTGTAAGGCTAACCCGCGGTCAAACGGTTCACTCTACGGCCTTCAGATCCACAGGAACCGCTTTGAATTACGTGTATACTTGGCGAGTTCTATGTAGGCATATAAGGCAGTAGTTATTGGGAATTCATATTAGACTTTAGATCCCAGCGTAAGTAGTCCTGGAGAACACAAATAGAACAGACCAAAGGAGAATCAAAATTATACAATCGAATAAAATCTGGAGCGTTTTCTTGTTATATGTTTTTATATAATAAAAATATTCTATTTCTTACTACTTACTAAATATCTGGATATCTGAGTACGACAAGACAGTTGGATGCATACTTATTGTAAGCTGTCATAAGCGCAAAACCATAGACTGCCTATCATTGTCAATAAGAAAAAAACACATTGTGCAAAGGATAAGGAAAATTAGAGCAACGTATTTAAGAACATACATTAACACAAATGAAATAATAATGCATCATACAGCTAGTATAAAATAATAATGCAGCATACAGCTAGTATAAAATAATAATGCCGCATACAATAGGTCTATTTCGTCTTTTAGACTTTGAGTTTGTTGGTTCTCTTTCACTGACGAAGGGGGTCTAGCGTATCCTCGAAAGAGCTGAATGTTGCATTATTATTTTATTTGTGTTTAAATATGTCGTTCAAATTTTTCTTTTTTTCAGATAGCATTGGTATATTTCTTGATTTGACTGTAGCATAGTTTATAAAACGAATCATACATTCTTCATTATTCATATTTCAAAGACAGCAATGTATAAAATGTAAAATGTATATTTGCCATATAACCATAAAAATTCAAAATTTCTATATCTTTATAATATCACAAATTATATTCAAACAGAACGTCATTACAACACACGTGAACATTTTTCAGTATATATTGGATCCCATCTTAATAAGAGTTCTTATTGTCTGCAAGAATGGGAATTCCATTAGATCTTTGCCCAGTTGCGACAGCAATCTCAAAATTAATAATGGGATATTAAATTCAAAGGTTATGTTATGCTTTATATATATACTATCGTGTTTAATGAAAGTACGGGTGCATCTGTAAATTAATGTGCAGTTCGAATATCTATCTCCATATGATTTCTACGAATTCACCTTTCTCATATTGCACGTGACTATTAAAGATATTTGATAATGAATGTTTGTCTGAAATTGTAATCTTCGAAAAGAAAAATTGGCGTAGTTCAAATAATTAGAACGTAGATTAAACGTAAAATAATTCCGTGCATGTAAACTTTACAAACCTTCAAATAGTTATGTTTGAGAAAACATTAAGTAGCTAATTAATATGGTTCTATCAGTATATATATATATATATATATATATATATATATATATATATATATATACATATAAATATAACTATTAACCTCATCTAAAACAATCTACTGAAAATATACCCAAAGGCTCTAAGCTCCTCAACCAAGTACATTTATATACTACAATGAAGCTGGCTAAACCGGGAAGTGGGGATCACAATCCCCCCCGGCGAAATCTTGATACATTGTTATTCTTCATTTTTCTATTTCTTATGTAGTATATATATATATATATATATATATATATATATATATATATATATATATATATATATATATATTTGAAATGTAATAATAAGAATTATGTAAAAATAAAAAATAAAATAAAAATACAATTCAAGTAATATTAACATCACCATAGAAGCAAATTCACGGCCATAATGCCGATAAGAGAAAAGAACAGAACCTTCCCAAATTCGATGATTAATCAGAATTAAATTAATCTTCAGCTCTGAGTATTTAATTCTAATTAACCCAAACAAATGCCTGTTTCAGATTAAGCAATAGTACATTACTATAAATGCTTAAACTCAGACTACAGGTATCAAAAAATGAAAAAATGAAAAAAGGATACATTAAGAAAATTGTATTACCATGCTGCATGAACCCTTCCTCTTCTACCACGTGTATACACGATCAACCTCAACAACTTAATCTAGAAGCACCGGAATGAACAATTCGAAATTCTACCAGGGAGGCAGTACGAACTTTCACGGAAATACTCCCAAACCCGTCCAGTGAGTCTAAGCTGGACACTGGACAAGCAATTCAGAATACAACTTCCCAAACATGCAGAACTGAATATGAATATGAATCAAAGATGAAAATTCCTACTAAACAAGTAATTCATAGGAAAACTGGATAATCGAGAATGCCACTATACACCATTATAAGGGCGCTCAAAACGTAGTTTCAATACTGACAAAAGTTACATTTTTTTGCGAAAATAAAATCCAAAACATTAATGTTAATGCATCTTATTTTCCGATTTTTTGATTTTTCTAATGTTTTTGACTTAGTTTATTATTTTTCATTTTTATTTATTTATATAATTAATAAATAATTATATATAACATACACACACACATATATATATATATATATATTTTTTTTTTCCTCTCTCTCTCTCCTGTATGTTAGTCAGTATAATTGGGAATGTTTTCTAGGATGTTATCGAGTGAAATTTGATACACTGAGTTGATAATTTTAATAAAAAAATTGGGGGGATATGCATTATTAGTCGCTGTACTCAATAATTCCATAAAGTGCGCTAATTTATAATATTCATCACAAATTTTATTGATTCTAAGAGCCTGGTTTATTATAATATTTCTAAATACAGATATATGCAGACAAGAGTCAAAATGTTGAATTTTTGATGTATATATATATATGTATATATATATATATATATATATATATAAAGAAATACAATCCCAAAAAGTATGAAATTCAAGAAAGAGAAAGGCGCAAATTGCCGCACTCTCAGAGTCTTACGGATTACCTAGGATTATCTGATTGATGCACATCCAGATGGCTCTATAGGTTAGACGCGACGTTTTTATGTATGCTTTCCTATTCGAAGTGTATACGCTTTATGCAACTCTTCCATGATTCTCGTCTTGCTGGTTAGTAAAATTTCCAATTTTTGTTATTTTTATCATTTTTATGTTGTCTGGGATTCGACCATTTTTTCCCCACGGGCATGATCGATTGTTGTTTCGGGCGTGCAGAGTCTCTGGGAGCGTTTTCTTGAAGTCAAAGCTAGCTTCTAACCAGGAAATAGGGGTCGCAATCCCCGTTGACCTTTCTGCAACCCTGTAAACACAATCATTCCACCTATATATTTTCTTTTTTCATTTTAAATCTTATATATATATATATATATATATATATATATATATATATATATATATATATATATATATATATATATATATATATATATATGTATATATATATACATATATATATATATATATATATATATATATATATATATATATATATATATATATATATATATATATATATATACATATATATATATTATATATATATGCATATATATATATATATATATATATATTCCATGAAATGCAATTTTATTTAAACATCTCTAAAAGGCGATACATTCAGAGGTGATATGTTTTAAATTATCATTGTACTACAACAATTCATGGAATTCATTACATTACTTGGAAACTTAAAACAAAAAAGTTAATACAAAAGTTAATACAAACATATCAAAAAAATTAATGCTTTAAAACCGTCTGCTTCTCTATGTAACACCAATAAATATTTCATTCATATAAATTATATTCCGGACACCAGAGCGAAATAATTTTGCGTTAAAATAATTCAGCAATTTTTTTTTTACAACTCATCTTATAATTGCTTGATTTGTTTACATTCTGCATGCTCAAAAATTAGGTTTCGTTGTAGAAATTTTCAAAGTTTGGTGATCATTTAAAGTAAAATATATTGTAATTGCGTAAGCACAGAAGTTAGTTAGACAGATAATATGCAAACATAAAGCTGTTTTAGAACGAATGCAACACTAAATATGAATATAAGAGTTCCTAAAAAATTCCGATTTTCACTAAGCAAAACAAAATGGATACTAGATTTTATTTTGCAATGAGTCACGTGATATTTTCATAAAATATGCGTTTAATTATTATTTCAATTTTTATTTAAAAATTACTTAACATATTTTGATGAAATTCTTACCAACAAAACTACCTAACATATTTTGCAAACTTTTTCTATATTTTACGTGATAATTTGAGAGATTAAGTCCGATAGGGTTCTATGTATTTCATTTTTTCAACCTGGGTTAAATCTAAAACTGATTGGGTACTATTATTATTTTACATTCCCATATGTCTCACAGACCGTCTCAATATCATACTAAAATTCCATTTTGATAAAGTAATTTTTACTGCAGTTATTGCATGAACAGGCAGACAGACAGAATGAACAAAGTCTTTACAACTATGGTGGAAGTGTTAAAAAATAGACAAAATAGTTTCTACATTCAAATATTAAATATTATTCAAACACTTCAAATTCTTATTAAAAAAGCAAAAAAAGAAGTGTTTTTATTTTAACTTCTACAAAGTCAATGAAGTGCTTTTTATTTTAAATAATGAAAAGTGCTTTAAATAAAATGACGTAAAAAATAATTAAAATAAATTTTCAAATAATAAAACTTTTATAAATATAAAGGAACCGTCTTAAGTGCGTTTGGGGCGTAGATCAAAAATTGTATTTGTCACCATATACATTATTTTGTTATGTTTTTTAGTAAACCATGGAGTTTTCGATCTTGAGAAAGATATCACGCCAAATATAAGTCGATGAAAGTCAAGCGATGAAATAATGTGCAGTATCATTACTGTTGTATTAAAAGCATGAGTAAGTATGAGTACAGTATAAAAAAACACAAAGAGAAGCAACATTTTCGTAACCACTGTTTACAGCGATTTTCGTCTAAAACTCGTTTAAAGAGCCTTATTGGCTTATGTAGACAGTATGGCTTGCAGAGAGTGGAACTACCTATTGAGGATGACAAAATTCTGAAATTTTAAAGTATTTATATGCAAATGCGTATACCATTTGTGATATACGCGGACTTTGAGGCTTTTCTAATAAAGCTGGATATCAGTGGGAATTCCCCTTCCGTTTAGCATGGGAACATCTTATCTCATCATGTTCCTTCTGGTTTTGCATATTATTGGACCTGATGAGAAAACCTTTAAAGGATCTGTCCTCTATAGAGGTGAAGATGTGATTAGTCATTTTTAATAGCCCTAATTCAAGAAGAAGATGAGATTCAAAGAATATTGAAAGAAAATATGATAATGAATTTCAATGCTGAAGATCCTGAGAACTTTAAATATGTTCCTATCTGTAATGTATGTACAAAGGCTTTAGGAAAAGAGCGTTGTTGTTGTTGTTTAGGAAAAGAGCGTGTATATCACTGTCACTTAACTTCTAAGTTTAGAGATGCAGCACATCCTAATTGTAATCTGAATTACAAGTTAAGACGACGCATACCCGTTG
Source organism: Amaurobius ferox (assembly GCA_951213105.1). Taxonomy (NCBI): domain Eukaryota; kingdom Metazoa; phylum Arthropoda; class Arachnida; order Araneae; family Amaurobiidae; genus Amaurobius; species Amaurobius ferox. Next base: position 62,773,532 of record OX578136.1, read on the forward strand.
TGTTTCACAATTTAAAAGGGTATGATGGGCATTTAATTATGCATGGGATTGGCGAATTTAAAGAAAATAAGATTGAATGCATCGACAGTAATACACATAATTACAACTGATCAAGTGGATTTACTGACTGGAAAATGTGTTTATCACTATTCTTATATGTATTGTACTGCCAAGTTTAAAGATACGAGTCTTCATTCTAAAGAGGCCTTCTTCGATGATTTAAATCAGAAGGAGGTTTCTGATGAGACCTATGCTTATGCCCAACATGTGGTCATCCTTAAAGATGATGAATATGAGGGAATATCATGACTTAATCATACATAATCATACATAAAATCTGTTATTTTTCTACTTGCGGAAATTTTTGAGAATTTCCATGATTTGTCATTGAATTATTATGGACTAGTTACTGCCCACTGTTTAAGATTACAATATCTTTCCTGGAATGCAGCCTTAAAGACTAGTGGAATATCATTAGAACTGATTGCAGCCCCAGACATGTATCAATTTTTAGAAGGTATATGTTGTGGTATTAATGTTATTAGTAAACGCCTTAGTCAGGCTAATAACAAGTATTTGGAACAATTCGATTCTACAAAACCTAGCTAGTACATAATGTATCTGGATGTTAATAATATGTATGGATGGGCTAAGCCAAGCACTCCCTGTATCTGATTTTAGATGGCTTGATTCTCAAGAAATTCTGAACTTTCATCCTCTTGCTGTAGAAAATGAAAGACCTGTGTGGGTATATTATCGATGCAGATATAGACCATCCTTAGAATTTGAACGATGGTCATAACGACTAGCCTTCAGCATCTGAAAGGGTTCTTATCACCTCATCTCTGATTTCGAAATATAACCCGAATTAATCTGAAGAAATGAATTTGAAAATATGCAAGAACCAGATCAAATTAACACCTAATTTAAATCATAAGGTTAAATATGTTCTATATTATAGAAATATAAAACGATATTTGAAACTTGGGATGAAACTTGAGAATATCCATCAAGTATTAACTTTCAAGCAAGAAATCTGGTTGAAACCCTATATACAATTTAACACTGAAAAGAGAATGCTGGTGAAAAATTCCTTTGAAAAAGATCTCTTAAAACTTATGAACAATGCAATGTTTGGAATAACAATGGAGAACTTGAGAGAAAGATTGGATATTTAACCAGTACAGACTGATGAGAAAAGATTAAAAAAATTAATTGCATCACCAGTATTTCACTCCTTCAAAATATTTAATGAAGATCTGGTAGCAGTTCATATGCATAAGACTAATTTGAAATTGAATAGACCTATCTATGCTGGTTTTTCAGTATTGGACTTGAGTAAAACACTTATGTATAAGTTCCATTAAGATTCTATTAAGTTGTATGGAAGCCGGGCTGAATTACTTTTGACAGATACGGATTCACTGAGTTATGAGATTGAAATATAAGATATTTACAAATATTTTGAAAGTTATGAAGATTATTTTGACTTTTCGGATTATCTTAGTAATCCTAATACACTTCGTTTCAACAAAAATAAAAAAAATGATTGGAAAAATTAAACACGATTTGAATGGGACTCCTGCCCTGGAGTTTATAGGTCTTAGATCAAAGATGTATAGTTTAAAAACACCATCGAAAAGAACATTGCAAAAGGTGTTAATAAGAATGTCGTAAAAAAGTTCATCCATCATGAAGATTATTATAATTGTCTAACAAGACGAAAATATAATAGATTTGAATGATTTAAAATTGCAAGTAAAGACAAAAATATTTATGCTGTGAAGAAAATTAATATGGGACTATCTCCCTATGATGCTAAATATGATATTTTAAATGATGGAATTAAGAGCTTAGTATATGGTTATTATCAAATTTAAATGACTAAACCATGCTAGATTGAATAATGGTGGTGTATTGTATACAACGGGTGGAGATGGGACCATAATTTAAAAAATATATATTATTTTTCTAATAACACCTAATTTATTAAAGAGACGCTAACATAATAAAGATGCTTATAGATAAAAAAAAACCTGAAAGGATTAAAAGGAAATACAGCGTATTGGATATCCAAGTTACATGAAACGAGAATGAAATATGTCTTTAAATTACTACTCCCAAAAAACAGCCTGGAAAAAATACTTTATATCTGACTACTGATTGAAAATATCCTCTTCTTGCTGTTATCTGGCTGATGAAATCCCCTACTCATCTATAAGTCACGTGACAGTAGAAGCTCCACCCCTCTCCATCTGGAGTCTTATGTTATATCAAGGGAAAGTATAGCTCACTCAGGAGCCCCATGTTAAAGTATAGATCCAGGTGGTACAGAACCCACAATTATTCCCTACTTTTATGCTTGGTGTTTATGTGGCGGATATCGGAGCGTTACGAAATATGCAAACACTTTGCATTTTTATTCCTCCGAATGTAATAGATAAAAAATTAAATCTTCTATTAAATAACAGACGAAAATGTAAGTGCAGAATGGTTTTCTTGATTTGTCGGAAATGTGGTCCAAAATATGTGCTATATATAAAAACAATTTCATTATTTTAATATTTTGAATTTTTATTTCGAAAATGTACGGGATTATATATATATATATATAATGAGCTACAAAAATATGCATTAGAAAATTTAGATTCCACATCCATATTCATTTAAGAAAATATTGTTATAGTTTTCAGATAATAGTCTTGTCAAGTTGAAGAAGATTGAAAAATTTCCGTTGTTTAAGTTATACGCTTATATCTCAAAAACTGAAAGTGAACAATACTAAAAGTGAATTTGCACGTGTATATAATTGTATTTAGGTCGAGCTCTTAGTGTTATAAATATATTGGTTAATAGTTTCGATATTTAGTATATTAATCTAGGTTTTTCCATGGATGGGTTGCAAAATTATAATACCTGAAATGTCACGATTAATGCATCGTCTCTTTATGTACTCCTTAGTAAAATATTGCTGCATAAGTAAGAGATTCTTTATTCTGTTTAAAAAAATTAGGCGGTAAAATGGACTTAAGTATTCTAAAGATGTTTAACGATTGATGATGTTTGAACAGGACACACGAAAATATATTTATTCAAGTATGTATTTACGTGCGGCCAAGGAAGTTTATAAATGAATTTGGAATGTTAAATCTCATCTAATATATTGTAAAAATTTAATTTATATAAAGTCTATGGTTGAAGAATTTAGCTGAAGTCGGAGATAAAACTAAAAGTTTTAGATAGCGAATAATTTCTAGCTCTTCGAAAACCTGAAGACCAAATAAAAAAGTACGATGCGGGCAGCACATGACTTTTTTTATATAATGCAATGAATTTACAACTTTTACAGTAAAAAAATAGGTTATTATTATTGTAGATACTTATATTCATTCCAAAACATTAAATTTGCGTCTATCAGTCGACATTTTCATTGATTTAGTGTCATTTTTATCCATTTGGCGAGATTTTCGTTAATTTGGCAACATTTGAAAAAGTCGCCAAGTTGGCAGTATTCCGCCAAATTCGTCACCAAGCGTTATGGAGGGAAATAAGTTATTCTTAAAGCAGATAAATGTCTATTGACGTTCAAATATAAAAGTATTACTCAAAGTTCAAATATAAAAGTATACATTATAAGGTAAGTATACATTATAAGGTATATAAGGTAACTAATAATCTGAAAAGATCGAATAAACGTATTGAACTTTACTGAATTTATATTTTACAAAATGTCATTCATGCAAAACAATTTCAACTCCACCAGATAGGAGCTACGGCTGATTTTTTTATTAGATTTATTTTTTAAAGTATCGAGTTACAGGTTGAAATCGATAATTGAGAACCAATTTAATCTTGATCTTGTATAGAAAATTCCTTTATCATCAAATTTTTATATTTTTTTGTAAAATATTTCAAAGGTTTACGTATCAGTACATTACTTCAATTCTTATATATCCCTCCTAATGTTTGGAAAGGCAGTTCTTAAACATTACTTTTACCTAGGGGACAAAGCAAGAGTTAGGACAGCCCTGGAAGACACAATATAGTTATGCTATTTATTTCACCATGAGCACAATCCTAAAAAACCTGATGTGGACAGAACATGACTTCCCTTATATAATGCAATGAATTTACTACTTTTACAGAAAAAGAAATAGGTTATTCTTATAGTTGATACTTATATTCTTTCCAAGATATTGAATTTTCATTAATTAGTCGTCATTTTCATTGATTTAGCGTCATTTTTATCCATTTGGCGAGATTTTCGTTAATTTGGCAACATTTAAAAAATTCGCCAAGATGGCGACATTCCGCCAAATTCGTCGTCAAAATATCGCCAAGCGTTATGGACTGAGAAATAAATTATTCTTATAGCAGACACATGACTATAGGCGTTCAAATTCAAAAGTATTTCTCAGGGTACGTTTTCCCATGAATGGAACGAGCTAGATCCACGAGAATGACTTCACCAAATTTATCGCATGATATTACATAAGAAAAGTGACCATGTTTCTTAATAGTTAATATTTTTTTAACTTATGGGATTTTTTGATAAATTTATGTGAAAAATGTGCAATATCTCGAGAACGATTCATGCTAGAGTTCTAAAGTTTATGTCAATTTGTGTTCTAAGGAAAAATTACATAAGAAATGTCTGTTTGCGTAACTTTATTAAAGGTTTTGATTTTTTGAGGGGTTTTTCTCAAAATTTCACTCGCAAATTTGGGGGGGTACTGAACATTCGATTGTGTTTAAAAACAATCGGCTTCCAGTATTCACGGATTGTAATTTTTGCACCAAATTTCATTACAATCGCTCCATTCGTTCTGAGTTATCGTCTCCACAGACTCACTGACACACACACATACTTTAACATACACACACAGACACACACACACACACATAGGCATCACCTCAAAAATGTTCGATTCGTGATCAGGGATGCGTGAAACGTGCACTCCCGTCGAAAACTCTTATTCGAATTTTCGACCCCGTCACAATATTCCCATTATATATTATATTATGTATATAAGGAAAGTAATCAGATGTTAATTAGTTACATTTAATTTAAATCTTGAAATTAATTTTATGTTAGTGATGTACTTTGTAATATATATATATATATATATATATATATATATATATATATATATATATATATATATATTTATATATATTATATATATATACATTTATATAATATATATATTTATATAATATATATATATATATATATATATATATATATATATATATATATATTTATATATATATATTATATACGTAAGCCAATGAGTGTTCGCGATAGTGAAAAGTGAAAGCCAACTGATCTATGTCATGAGCGACTGTAGAAATGCAATAACGCATTATTGCAGTATAGAAGCTTTTATGATAGCAAAATATGAAGTTCTACATGGTTTTTGTTATAAATTTACCAGCAGCAAATGTGACGTAGTAACAGCCTCTACTCCGGTTTCTTTTATTAACTTTTCTGATATTTTCATATGCTTCTGCTGAATAATGGTACTTCGTATTGAAATTTAGCAAGCATGAGCTTAAAGATGTTTTATATAAAAAAATATTTTGTATTCTGAATAAGAGTATAAAAATGCGTATTCCTCGCTTTCGTGCTAAATACATCAGGGAACGGTTATCAAAACGATACAAAAACTTCTAGAGCTAATAAAAGTACCCGGAGATATTACCCTTAAGCTCGGCATATTAATAAAAGTAACTTTTTAAACGACTTCACGTTCTGGAGATTACATTTCCCTATCTATTTTACAACACCACCCCAAAATCACGCATATATCTCTCAAGAGCTTAGGCGAACGTGTCTTACACAATACCTACAACATCCCCTGTGGACCTATCTCTGTCCGCTCATCACGTTTCTTAGGACAACATATAATAGATATCTCTCTGGCTCATCCTGAAAGAGTTTTATCCGAGCTGTGCGGTCATGGCGGATTTGAGGGGGATGGGAAGGGTAAGACGGATATGCTAAAAGGAATTCTGCTGACTTGTATGAAAAGTTCCTCTTGAGACGGGGGTGGTGGGAGGGAACAAATTTCGAAGGATGACTAGTGAGGGAGAAATGCTGATGAGGGCAAAAAATGGAGAAGTTGCAAGAGAAGATATTTCAGATTGAGTTTGGATTTAAGTACTTTTAGATTGCGAAGAAAAAAGGTAAAAGAAATGAAGTGGGGAGTCTAATTAAAACGGTTTATAAAGTGGTTTATGTACCGTATTTTCTGCATGGAGGATCGTTATATGAAGGCGTTTATTCGTGAAATTTTCTTAAAATAATGCCTGCACTTATATATCCATTCATTTTGCTTCCCGAAAGATTTTAAAAAGTTATGGATACTCGATATTCATATTAATTTTTTTAGTGTTAATATATGAGATAGATAGCAATTTAATTTTTGATGCTTCTTACCAGCGTTTTACTCTCCCCTTGATTGTTCAGTCTTTATTTTTTACATATTAGTAAGTCATAATCCTTACTTGTCCTCTTCTGTAGTAGTAGTTGATAGAAAAAAATTCAATTTAATTTCAAAGTTGTTTTAATTTCGGCTTATTTATTTTTTAGTTATGGCTTTATATATGTGTTACAAAATATTCCCAATGTATATTTGGATGTACATATACTATTTTTATTATACTATATACAGTTATGCTATATTTTGAAATAAATAAATGAATAAATATATATATATATATATATATATCATTTTCATTGACTTACAATATGCCCTATGTACCTCGTGCATTAAATTTACAATCCAATATATGCTTAAGTTGATTGGAAGCTTACCACTGAAGAGTGAGTTATTATGCTCAAGTTTGTTGTTGTTGAGACCCAGACCGTCCGACCTACCAGAAAAGTGTAAGGTAACCGTTTGGACGGCCAGGAAGTACCACCCAATTTAGACCGGAACCCAGTGGAGGGGGCATCCACAGGGACCGTACCCTCCTTCTCCTACCACCAACCTCTCGGAAAGACTTACGGATCCACATGTTTAACGTGATCGTAGTCCGCATGAACACGGCGGCAGTTGTGGCAGCGTGCAAATCCAGCGCGCAAACCACCGGGCTACCGCGCCCGACATGTGCCAGCAGCATGCGGTGTTCCCAGGTGGTCACCCACCCAAGTACTAACCGCACTCGATGCTGCTTGACTTCGGTGATCTAACCAGAACCGGTGTTTTCCGCATGGTAGGGCCGTTGGTTTCACGTTCAAGCTTGTTGTTGTTGAGACCCAGACCGTCCGACCTACCAGAAAAGTGTAAGGTAACCGTTTGGACGGCCGGGGCGTTCAAGTTTGTGACAAAGCTCAGATGATTGTGCTTCTGATCAAAAAGAATAATAACAAGCTATTCGCACAATAAATTGTAATAACAGTGCGCACTTTCTGATGCCAATTTCTCCATAAAATAAATCCAGCTATAGACGCAGGACTACATGGTTCCCTTTTTTAAAAGGATTTTGCAATTTTAATATTGTAAGAATTTAGGCATGATATAATTATTCTTATTTTTGAATATTTCCTTTACAGAATACGGCACGGCCTACCTAAAGGGCAACATTATAATGTGGTACTTTTGTAAAAAGTTCCAGAGGTCGGAAATTAGAAAGAAAAAGAAGTTTAAGATTTGGTTAAGTACAGCTTTTCAGGCTGATTGTAAATCAACAAAATGATTCAAAAACCAAAACTATTCAGCATTATTAGAAAAGCTAAAACATTAAAATATAGAAAATCTTAAAAATTTTTTCGTTTATATCAAAGTTCACTAGATTAAATCACGTTGGTTTAAACCTTGGTTTAAAACACTTTTTTTCATTTAAACTATTTATGTCTTCTACCCACTGTTTAAATTTATGTTTAAACCACGTTTTCCCTATTTTTTAAACATTTTCCCCTCATCCCTGGCTGACAGAAAACAATTAATTTATTGGTGTTTGCAGCATGCAGCGCATAATATACATGTTTCCCGTATTAGAGAAGTATGCGGCTGTTTAAATATCGGTATAATGACTTTAATTCACGTTTTTGCAGAAATAAAATAACCTACAACTGTAATATTTTCCTATAAACTATAACAAGCCATATTATGAGTTTTCTTGTAAATTTATCCAAGTAGAAACATAAAAGATTAATTAATTTATGTATACTTAAAATTAGAAAAATACTACAGGTAAAAAATAGAATACAAAATCACTGAATCAAATCACAAAAGAAAAGCAATTGGAACTGAAAATCACAAATAATGATTTCCAGTCTGAACCAACACTACCCCCCTGGCGCCAATGCAAACTTATTTAATCTTTCTTTAGAAAAAAGAAAACAAAAAAAAAACAGCATTACTATAAACTTCTGAAGTTCAAAAGCAGTTGCAGTTAATATCGTTGAAACATCTCGGTTTATATAAATAATAATAAAAAATAATATAGTTTGCGCTTTTGTGTAGTATTTAAGAGGCGAAACCTCTTTAACCCCGACACAGATTACGTTTTTAAAAATTTATTTCCGAGAAATAGCTTTTGTTCTTTGTAAGATGTGTTCTTTAATCTCTTCATGCATCAGGGCTGTGCTTGGTTTTTTCTCGCTGTCTTACAAGCAGTTTAGTGTTTCAGGATGAAATTTTATGATTTTATGGAACTGCACTTCTCAGAGAAATTCTGTTCAAGTATTTCGCAGCATTTCAGAGATTTTTAAAGGTGTTTTTGAGGTATAAAAATGTTTTGTTTTTATCTATTTACAGTCTAAATTACCATTCTTTACTTTTTATTATTTGATTACATTTTGTCATTATAGTACAATCTTTTTCGATTTAAAATGTCTCTCTACCAAATAAAATAAAATTTTTGAGATATTGAATAAATTACATCAAGCTAATAATTTTACCAAAAAATTATAATAGTCTCAATCAGTACTTCTCGACATTGAGTTTAATGATTATATGTTTAACATCATCATACGTGTTTTATTACATTTATGTAGCAAGAGCCAATATGTCTTAAGAATCAATGGAAAACTTTAGCTTAAACTACATTTTTAAAAAATCTGATGTGGACAACACATGACTTTCCTTGTGTAATGCAATGAATTTACTATTTTTACAATAAGAAAAATAGGATTTTCTTACAGTAGCTATTTATATTCTTTTCAAGAAATTGAATTTTCGTCAATTAGTCGCCATTTTCACTGATTTAGTGTCATTTTTATCCATTTGGCGAGATTTTAGTTAATTTGCCAGCAATTAAAAAGTCTCCAAGTTGGCGATATTCCGCCAAATTCAGCGCCAAAATCCCGCCAACCGTTATGCACGGAGAAATAAGTTATTCTTATAGCAGATAGATAACTATTGGCGTTCAAATATAAAAGTATTACTCAAAGTATCTTTTCTCATGAATGGAACGAGCTAGATCCACTAGAATGATGTCACCCAATTTATCGCATGATATTACATATGAAACGTGAACATGTTTCTTAACAGTTAATGCATTTCTTTTAATTTACGGGAATTTTTGATAAATTTATTTTAAACATATGTAATATCTCAAGAACGGTTCATGCTAGCGTTCTAACGTTTATGTCAATCATTTTCTAAGGAAAAATTACATTAGAAATGTCTATTTGCATAACTTCATTAAAAGTTTTGATTTTTTGATGATTTTTTCAAAATTTCATTCGACAATTTAAGAGGTTCTGTGCATTCGATTACGTTTAAAAACAATAGGCTTCCAGTATTCATAGATTATGATTTTTGTACCAAATTTCATTCGAATCGCTCTATTCGTTCGTGAGATATCGTCTCCATAGACTCACTGACACACGCACACACAAACACACACACATACATTCACACACACACACACGCACAGACACCAGCTCATAAATGTTTTATACACGATTAGGGATGCTCTCCAGTCGAAAACTCGAATTCGATTTTTCGATCCCGTCACAATACTTTCCTTATACATTATGTACATAAGGAAAGTAATATATAATTTTACTTTCTCATACTATGCAATATAGTACAGAAAAGGTATTGTCGTTACGAAAATTTTCGTATTCGAGATTTTGAGTAGAGAATACATGTTTTAAGACCTCCTAAACACGTTTTGACTATATTTGGAGTGATGACCGTTTGATTGTCTGTCTGTCTGTCTATCTGTATATCTCTGGTCGATTTTTTGAATACACGATACAGGTCACAGATATTAATTCATTTCCTCAAAACTTTATATCCTGCTTTGTTATCAAAGCATGTAGAACTAGATATATATATATATATTTTTTTTTTAATTTGAGCGAATATATTCAATATTTAATTTTTTTAATATGATACATAGGAATAAATTTGACATAGACTTGAATCAAACGGTTTATTTATGGTTCAATGATCACGAGAATTATTAGTTTCAATCATTGAAATAGAAATACCAGTGATGTTATTACTTTCTTTATATACATAATGTATAAGGAAAGTATTGTGACGGGGTCGAAAATTCGAATTCGAGTTTTCGACGGGAAAGCACATTTCAAGCATCCCTGATCACAAATCAAACATTTTTGAAGTGATGTATGTGTGTATGTATGTGTGTGTGTGTGTGTGTGTGTGAAAGTATGTGTGTGTGTGAAAGTATGTGTGTGTGGGGGAGGGGTCAGTGAGACTGTGGAGACGATAACTGGCAAACGAATGAACCGATTCGAACGAAATTTGGTACAAAAATCACAATCCATAAACACTGGAAGTCTGTTACTTTTATATGTAATTGGATGTTCAGAACCCCCTTAAATTTTCGAGGGAAATTTTGAAAAAATCGTCAAAAAATCAAAACCTCTACCTCTAATAAAGTTACGCAAATATATATTTCTTATGTATTTTTTCATTAGAAAACGATTGACATAAAGTTTAGAACGCTAACATGAACCGTTCTTGAGATATTGCACATTTTTCGAAAAAATTATCAAAAAGTCATATAAAATAAAAGGAAAATATTTCCCATTGAGAAACATATTCACTTTCCATATGTAATACCATGCGATAAATTGGGTGACATCATTCTGGTGGATCTAGCTCGTTCCATTCATAAAAAAAGATACTTTGACTAATACTTTTGTATTTGAACGCCAATAGTCATTTATCTGCTGTAAGAATGACTTATTTCTCCATCCATAGCGTTTGGCGAGATTTTGGCGACGAGTTTAGTGGAATATCGCCAACTTGGCCACTTTTTTAAATGTTGCTAAATTGACGAAAAACTAGCCAAATGGATAAAAATGACTCTAAATCAATGCAAATGACGACTCATTGATGAAAATTCAATATCTTGGAAAGAGTATAAATATCTACTATAAAAATAATATTTTTTTTTTTAGTGCAAAAGTAGTAAGTTCATTGCATTATATAAGGAAAGTCATATGCTGTCCACATCAGATTTCTTTTGTTCGTGACACATTAGCCCACTCGAGGGGCAAGTTACGCCCCAGGGGGTACATTGTCAAATATGGTGTGCCGATTATTAATTTTGTTGATTAAAATTAATATTGTCAAAAAATGCATTTTACATTAAATTAATTATTTATTAGTATATTAATTATACATGTAATCTGTTCTAAAACTTACTGCTGTGTACATTGCGTTGGTGGCTGCAAAACCCACCTATTTCTGTGCTTAACGGGATACTAAGTTAACAAACTAAAAATTAAGGTTAATAGTAAAGGAACAAACATTTATTTATCACATACTCAATTTACACTCTTTTAGTTTTACAAATTAAATAAATATCACAATAGTGGAATACATCTCAATGGTAGTTCGGGGGGTGTAATGCCAGATGAATTGATATTTGGTTGGAGCACGTGGTGGGATGCATTAATTAGCTTTTCCTTAAAAACACAAATTTAGACAAAGAGGTTTATCCTCATATAGTTTAATTGTACGGTACCTGATCTTCTTTCATATAACTTGGGTAACACCGATGCTTTGTCACACTTTACACTTGCAATACCAGATGAACATGAGCTCTCCTTCGAATTCCTATATCAGAGACGCACACACAACTCTTAACTCTGCTACCGTCGCTTCTTCTTGACTAGTCTAACTCCAACAGCCTGCCTCGACCAATTCTGACTCCCACTTCGAGCAACTCTCACTTATATCCCTTTTTCGGTCGGCGGTCCACGTGCTGAAATGTAGAGCTGAGAGCTAATCCGTAGACATGGCGTCGCCGTCTCGGTTGCCGCCAAACGGCTTAGTGTGGTATGTAAACATGGGCGTGGTATGTAAGATATGGGGCTACCTGTATATTATCACCCATCTGCTTAGCGTGGGGATAATCCGCCCGCATTCCTGGTTCCATTATTTTTTAATCCTTCCAAATATTTATTACTTTACATTTCTGGCATTACATTCTCACACCCCCGCGAAAAAAAAGTCCAAAAGTTACTCTCCCACAGTTTCACCCCAGTGGTAAGAAATTAAGTTCACAATGGTTCCTCGCAAACACATAAGTTCATCCATCGTGAGAAAGGCTGAGTTCCACTTTTTAGCCTCGTACAACTCATAGCTTTGATAGTTCTTTGTAGTTTCTTGATAGTTCCCTGTCAAGTTAGTCCATTATTCATAATTGACATAATGTACCATAAATTACATGAGGATTACCAACATTCACATTATTATTAAATTGTAAATTTTGATATATATTATTTGCAATGCATAATTTTCATTTCTCCTTTTACATAATTATTTACATACGACATATCATTACATAACAGCATTCATTACTTTATTATTATTATACATTTTCTTGTTATCATTTCATTTTGTAACATATTGTAGTAGTGCAACTATCAACTTCCGATTCTTGGTTATGGTTGAATTCCATACCACCATATTATTTATAAATTACTTTGTTATTTCACTTTTTTTTTTTTTTTTTTTTTTGAACTTGCCATATATGTAATGTCAGAAATACATAACATACTTTTTGAAATATACTTATATCCACAATTTAAAACATAAAAACATATACATATACACTCAATTATCACTTTCTATTTATGACATTAATTACAAACTTTTTACATATTTTTCATATTCTTTGTTTTATGAAATTACTATTTACAACAATTCGAGGGCGAAAATTATACCCTCTGGCATTATAACAAACCTCATCATCATTTCTATTATTTTCACAGTTTAATTGCTTTTCTTTAGTGACCTTCCCTTCCTTAATTTGACTTTGATCATTATTTCTAATCACTTTCTCATTTTGATTTTTTTCTTTGTCCTGTGTGTGTGTGTGGTTTGATTCGCTTTCGTCACTATCTTTCAAATATTGTTTTCGCTCCTCTGCCATGTATAGTTTATTTATGTGCACTTTATAAGTTTTATTTTCATCACTTTTAAGACATATTATAACATTATTATTTCGGACTAATTTCGTAATTCTAAATGGTCCATCATATCGATCCTCTAATACCCTTGGTTTTAGGAACTTTTTTAGGTACACTGTCGCTCCTATAAATATATCGTTTTTTCTCACTATTTTATATTTCTTTATTTGTTTGTCATTTATCAGCTTTTGTTGTTCCGATGCGTCTTTCACGACTTTATCTATATTTTTTAAATGCTGTGCCACATAATTTTTATAATTATTTACATCACTATACATTATATCTATTTCTTCCTTACTTGGTATGTTTGTTTGTTTAATATTTTCAAATGGCAATGATAAATCTCTAAGATAGAACAGGAATGAAGGCTCAAATCCTGTATTACTGTTAATAGTGTTATTCACATAAAACTTAAACCATTTTAAAGATTCATCCCATTCAAACGTAGTCTTTGACAAACACATTATACATTGTTTCATGTCTCTGTGTATTCTTTCACAACGACCTAAAGAACTTGGGAAATAAACCGAACTGTATCGCCTTTCAATATTTAATGCATTTGTAAAATCTATGTATTCTTTACTTTTAAAAATTTGAGCATTATCGCTTTGAATAATATTTGGAACTCCATAAGTTGTCACGAAGTTTGTTAGCTTATTCACTATTGTTTTAGCAGTAATGTCTCTGACTGCATAGGCCTCAAAGTATCGTGAAAACATGTCTACAATTGTAATTACAAAATTATTTCCTCCATTACTGCGCGGTAGTTTTCCTACGCAATCCAGTTGTAAATATATTCCTGGTTTTAATATTTCTGGCATAGCCTGAAGTCTGGCTGGTGGTATATTTTTGTGTTTTACTAATACGCATTGATTAAAAGACTTACAAAAATTTTCCACGTCTTGGAAAGCCCCTATCCAAAAATATTTTCTTGAAAGTAATTGGTATGTCTTTTTTACTCCGAAATGAGGGAAATGTGCTATCTCTATTATCTTTCCCTTTAGCGAGTGCGGTATTACAATCTTATTCTCATTTATTTTCCTATACGTTTGTCTTTTATTTTCCTTCTTTACCATTAACAGTTTATTTTGGCTATCAATATAGTATACCTTGTTATTGTGATATCGGTTTCTTCCTTTTTGTAATTCCTCTCTAATTTTACTTAATTTTTCATCTACCATTTGTTGCTCTAATATTTTCTCCACATTTATCTCATCATTTTTAATTAAAGTATTTACATATTTGATTTGGTTATCATTGTCAAATACATATCTCGAGCAATAATCACTTGCGTTATTTTCACCTTTTTGATATTTGAATTTAAAATCATACTGACTTATGTCAATTAGCCACCTCGATATGATATTTGGCATTTTATCTAATTTTATGTGGTACATAAGGGATTTTGCGTCACTCAGCAAGGTGAAACTCCTTCCGAACAGATATTCTCTGAAGTGTTGTAAGGATGCGTGTATAGCTAGCAATTCTAGCTTTATTGCAGGATAACGCTTCTCTGCCGGGTTCACAGGTCTTGAATAAAATTCGATAACATGATCGACTCCATTTACCCTTTGCATCAAAATACTACTAATTCCCTTACCTGAGCCATCCGTAGTTAAGACAAACGGGTTTGCTTCATCAGGCTGTCTTACAACTGGTTCTTTAAAAATTGCATTTTTTAATTTTTCAAAAGCTTTTCTACATTCATTATTCCACTCGAACCTAACATTCTTTTTTGTCAAATTTACCAACGGTTCTGCAATTTGTGCATAATTTTTTATCAGACCTCTAAAATAGTTTGTTGTCCCAAGAAAGCTTTTTACTTGTTTAACCGTTTGGGGTTGTTTGAAATTTTGCACTTTTGCACAGTTTTTTATTGATGGGCTTATACCATTCGCATTTACTTTATATCCTAAAAATTCAATTTGCGATTTGCATATCTGTAACTTCGCCGGGTCGAGTGTTAAATTATTTTCTTTCAATCTTTGGAAAACAATTTCGATTTTCTCTAACATTTCGTCGTTATTTTGTGCGCATATGACTAAGTCATCTAAGTAAAAGTATATTTTTAACTCTGATAGATCTCCTAACACTTTGTTCATTAAAAGTTGAAAATATGCTCCTGAGTTTTTAAGACCAAACGGAATTCTTTTAGAATTAAAATTTCCCATAAAAGTTGTGAACGTTAAGGCCTTTCTATCTTGTTTTCTTAGTTCGATCTGAAAAAACGCCGCCTTCAAATCCATAACTGTATAAATTTTACTACCAGCGATATTTTGTAATATATCCTTCACCTTTGGTAAGTTTATTGGCAAAAGTGGTAAATACGCGTTTATGGCCCTATAATCAATAGCAAGTCTATATTTAGGTTCTTCATTTGGTTTACTTGGTTTCTTTACAAGAATAATGGGACTAGCGTACGTGCTTTGTGAACTTTCAATAATGTCATTTTCCAATAATTCCCTAATTTCTTTTTGCGCAATTTCTCGTACTGCTCTCGGAATTGGGTATGGTCGACTCTGAATAGGATAATTGTGCATAAGTTCGATTTTCGGTACTATTGCTGATGTTTTACCTAGGGTAGCATATGACTTTGAAAAAACCTCTGTATTGGTCATCATTAATGCAATAACTTTATTTCTATCTTCCTTATTTAAGTGCTGTACTTGAAAATCGTCTGGAGATATTTCTTTCTTTCTTAATTCCCGAATTTGTTGATAATCTGTTTTATTTAAATTTTGAATATTATTAATTTCCAACGTGGGTTTACTGCTTTTATTTTTTGTATCAACAATTTCGATTTGTTCTGCTATTATACCCACGTTCATGTTTTTATTAAGTGTAATTTGGCAATTTTTTTCATTGTATAACAACATTCTAATCTTATTTTTATTTTCTATACTTTGGATCGCTTCCTCCGTGATTAATGTTCTTGCCATTTTTATTGGAGAAAATAAAACATCCTGTCCCTCATTTAATTCCTGTGACAAAATCAATTGGACTATTTCTGACTCCCCTGGCTTTAATGTTATTTTTCTTTTCAATTTAGCGAAAATCTGCTTTTCCTCTTTCTTTTTAACATTCTTATTCTTATTACTTTCATTAGAACTTGGTAACCATTTTTCATCATTTACATTATCGCGAGTGCTACAATTTTGCATATTAGCGTTTTTTCTATCGTTATCGCTTTCATTATTCTCGCTTATTCTACCTTCATTCTCATTATTGAATTCATTACAACAATTATTTATTTCCTCATATTCGTCGTCATCAGTATTATAATTTTCATAATTACTATTATATCTATTTTCATCGCGAATTCCCTGGCTTTGTGGTTTTTGTTTTGAATTCTGTATTGGGTTTGTATTTTCACTTTTATACAATTTAATCGCAGTATTCCCAAATTGTACTTCGTTATTTTTTGTATTTAAAATTGCTTTATGTGAGGATAAAAAGTCGTAGCCTAAAAGCATTTTATATTGCCCCTGAAAGTTCTGTTTTGTCACGAAAAAATAATTTTTGCATGCCTTTTCCCCAATTCTAAATGAAAATTGAATGCAATTTAAAAATTCTATATTTTCTTTAGTAAACGTCTGAAGTATTACTCTTCTGGTTATGTATTTTATTTTTACATTTCTATTCTGTTTTAGTTTTTGAAATGTTTCCAAATCTATAATACTAACTTGAGCCCCACTATCAATTACACTTATTATTTTTATTCCTTTGCAATCTATTTCTACCATCGGTAATTGTGGGCTAGATACGTTTTCACATTCGCTTGAAAGGATACTTTTGGTATCATATTTTGCTTTATCATTATTTTCATAATATTGTCCTCTCTCCAAATTTGTATAGTTTTGCCAGTCATCTCCATTTTTGTTATTTCTATATGTTTGTGAACCGAATTTATTTATTTCTCTGGAATTTGTACGATTCGTTCCTTGGTCCCAAATTCCAGCTCTTAGTTTAAATTACTATTATTATTGTTTCTCTCATATGTGTTTGATCTTATATTTCTTCCGTTGCGCCCCCTAAAATTTCCTCTTATACTTTGCCTCTCTCTATTTTCTACGTTGGTTTCTAATTGATCGTAATAATTTCTTTGATCATTATTATTTCCTTGATATTCCCTATTATTTCTATTATATCCTCCTCGTTCAAAATTTCTGCGATTTTCGTTTCTGTTTCCTCTGATATAATTTGTTTGCTCCAACCCATATTGCTGATAATTCATTCGTTTGGGATTCCTTGCAAATGCAGTATTACACTCATTGTACCAGCAATCTGAGAAATAATGTCCATTTTTTCCGCACCCTATGCAAAAAACAGCTCGTTCCATGGATTGATTTGGTATATTTTGCAATTTTAATTTATTAATTTCTAAAGTCAAATCTTGAACCTGTGTTGTAAGTAACATTTCTTTCAGTTCGTTATGTGATTCTTCTGGAGTCCTATCATTAAGAATTATTTCAAACAGTTCGGCATCTTTTATGGCATCTTCAAACCGCTGCGGATCTTTTTTCTTCACTTCAATTATCAAATCAGGGCGTAATGCGCTAATGAATTTTCCCAACATTATTTTATTGGTTATTTTCTCTACCTCTCCATCTGTTGTATCCTTAAGGTTCAAAAATTTACGCGCTGCGTTTTTTATTTTTAGCACAAGCTCGTCCACTGACATATCAGGCGTTTGTTTTATTTTATTGAAAGCGTCCTGTTCTTGCTTTATCGTTATTCTGTTTGAAAATTTATTTATTAGTAATATTTTTATTTTATCAAACTCCTTTTCGTTTTGTAATTCAGGGTTTTGAATTAAAAACTGCATAGCCTTATCTTTTAATCTGGTTTTAATGATAGCCACTTTATGCTCTTCCTTCCAACTTGCTAACTCCGCTAATTCATCAAATTGTTTTATAAAGAAATTTATATCTTCCTCCTTACTCCCACTAAATAATGGCAGGATCTGCATTACTGGAATATCCATATTTTTATTATTTCTATCCAATTTACTATAATTTTTATTTGATATTTTTGGATCTTCTTTCAAACTTGAACTCCTTGTTATAATTGAACTTTTCACCACTTTTTTAACTGGTCCCATTCCTATATCCCATTTTTCTAATTATACCTTTGATCTCATTTAAAAGAACCATTTTTTCCATTTCATTGATAAAACTTTACATAATCATAAATATAACATAAGGAGAAATGAGAATTGTGCACAATATTTTCACAATCATCTATGTCGCCACCAGTTGTCCAACCTTATCAATATTTATTTTTTATTATTATTATTCCTTTTATTTTTATTAATTTCATAAATCCTTATTTTATTCCCGTTACTGCTAAAGTCACGAGCACCAAATGTGCCGATTTTTAATTTTGTTGATTAAAATTAATATTGTCAAAAAATGCATTTTACATTAAATTAATTATTTATTAGTATATTAATTATACATGTAATCTGTTCTAAAACTTACTGCTGTGTACATTGCGTTGGTGGCCGCAAAACCCACCTATTTCTGTGCTTCACGGGATACTAAGTTAACAAACTAAAAATTAAGGTTAATAGTAAAGGAACAAACATTTATTTATCACATACTCAATTTACACTCTTTTAGTTTTACAAATTAAATAAATATCACAATAGTGGAATACATCTCAATGGTAGTTCGGGGGGTGTAATGCCAGATGAATTGATATTTGGTTGGAGCACGTGGTGGGATGCATTAATTAACTTTTCCTTAAAAACACAAATTTAGACAAAGAGGTTTATCCTCATATAGTTTAATTGTACGGTACCTGATCTTCTTTCATATAACTTGGGTAACACCGATGCTTTGTCACACTTTACACTTGCAATACCAGATGAACATGAGCTCTCCTTCGAATTCCTATATCAGAGACGCACACACAACTCTTAACTCTGCTACCGTCGCTTCTTCTTGACTAGTCTAACTCCAACAGCCTGCCTTGACCAATTCTGACTCCCACTTCGAGCAACTCTCACTTATATCCCTTTTTTGGTCGGCGGTCCACGTGCTGAAATGTAGAGCTGAGAGCTAATCCGTAGACATGGTGTCGCCGTCTCGGTTGCCGCCAAACGGCTTAGTGTGGTATGTAAACATGGGCGTGGTATGTAAGATATGGGGCTACCTGTATATTATCACCCATCTGCTTAGCGTGGGGATAATCCGCCCGCATTCCTGGTTCCATTATTTTTTAATCCTTCCAAATATTTATTACTTTACATTTCTGGCATTACATATAGTATCCATTGAAATATTTTTCCAAGCCATTAAAAGTGAAGGGTAACACGCTAAAATTATATTCATATATTATATTCATATATTCATAAATTATATTTGACACATGATACCGAATTTTAAAAATGCTTCTTATAAAATTGGGGAAAAAAAGCTACTTATAAATGCATTCTGGTATGAGGAATTCGAGTTCAGCAACACTCCAGTGAAAATACAATGCAAATTCATTTCCTGTTTCTGTAGAACGAAACAAAATATCACCATCATAGTTCTTGTAAATGATATAAGTTACATCTGGTCAAGCCCTTAAAAAATAACCGTTACTTATGATATTTAAGGAAGCTTTATAAGAAATCAATATAATAGCTGACTAACATATTTTTGTTTTTCTATATCCCTCCTAAAGCCTCACAGTAACTGGAAGACTGGAATTTTGCACATTTATAGTGTCAACTACGCTACAAAATCTACAAAAGACGAATTTTAGATTAACTCTGGGTAGGGATATTTTTTTAACAAGAGAGATCAATCATGCATAAAACATTGATTATGAAACACTTTCCAACTGCAATGCAATTTTGTTTAAACATCTCTAAAATGCAATATAATCAGCGGTGATATTTTTAAAATTATCACAATACAATAATAATTTATTATATTTGAAAACTTCATGGAAACAAATTAACTTTATTCAAATGGCGTCATTGACATATAAATCGCCTGACTATCTAAGCAAAAGCAGTAAATATTTCATTCATACACTTTTATTCCATTCCATTCATTCATCACAATACTACAATAATTTATTTTACTTAAAAATTTAAAACCATGGAGGTAAAAGTAATTTAACTCTATGCTTAAAACTTCATCGAAGAAGTCTGCTATAAAATTGTATAGTTCTCTATGTAAAATCAATGAATATTTCATTCATATCAGCTATATTGTAGACACCAGAGCTAAATAATTTTGTGTTAAAGAAATTCAGCAATTCTTATACAATATATACATTATATATATATATAATGACCTCAGCAAAGTTGCGTAAAAAACAGCATTTTATGAAGTGGATAAAATTAAAAAATTTTCAGGGCAATAAATTTGAAGAAATACAAAATTTAAATTTTTATACGGCCCCCGTACAAAGGCATTTCCAATGAGTAAAATGTGCCCCATACACAAATAAAGTGATGTACAAAATTTCAGCATTTTATCACAAAATGTTCCAGAGATATGTTTAAACAAATTTAGTGAGGGATTAATCACAGATTAAAATGTAAATGTTTACAGCAAGACTGCAAATGACGCAACGCAAAAATGCATCATAGGTAAATATTACCTGCCTCTTATCATTAATGGATCTTTGGCATGGATGGAAAACATTTTGACCAAGCTTTGTGTAAAGTCATTATTTCTACGCAGTGTACATTCTTTTGTACCATTAAATAGCAAAATTATTATTTATTTATGTAATCATTGTTTTCTTTCGTAATTTGTGTTTGACCCCTGAAACGCGATCTGTCAACATGATTTTTCATCTCTGAGAACCCATGTCGATGCATCCAAAAGTGGTTTAAATCAGCATTTTTGTCTTTTCATATTTCTGGGACTTTTTATATTTAAATGCTGCAATTTTGTACATCACCTTATTAGTGTATGAGGCACACTTTACTTATTGAAACATTTTTGTACAGGGACCGTATAAAATTTTAATTTTGTATTTCTTAAAATATAATTTCCTTGAAAATTTCAATCTATCTCATAAGATTCTGTACCTCTTTTTACGCAACTTTGCAATTTATTATATATGTCTAAGATCAATATTTAAGGAATAAAATCGAGGTCAATGTATTTGGGAGTCTCTGCATATATATATATATATATATATATGTATATATATATATATATATATATATATATATATATATATTTATATATATATATATATATATATATATATATATATATATATATATATATATATATATATATATACTAACAAAGCAGTTGCCTATTTTAAGTGTCACCCCCCTGTCATACCCTCATTTACTTGTCTTGAAAATAAAATATTCCATTTTCCATTTAATTTCCCTATAATGATTGCTGCTACTGTTTTATTTTAGTTTAAACCATCATGTTAAAATGTAATGTAGAAAATAGGTTGAAAAATAGAAAAAGATATTGTAACAATAAAGATGAAAATATCCGTTTAGAGAAAATAATTCATATTGTATTTGTATTTTTAAGTGTGAAACTGAAAAAACACTGTATCTCTAAAATAAGTAAAATAATTTGGAAAATGATACGGTATTATTATGGTTGTCGCCAAGGGATGGTGTCATAACACGTCCCAGGATGTCACCAGAACCCATTGAAGTTCGTAAAAATGCTATTTGGAGAAATGTACATAGACTATATATCACACTTCTCGTCTTAATTTTTTTTAGCGCCGCTACTACATGGTACAAATCAATCTTGGAATCCCGGCAGAATCGCTTATATCAAGTGAAATCGATTATAATTTCCTTTATTGAATATTTGAAGAAATCGTAAACATCATTGTGATATACAGCATCTGCATAAGAAGAATCATAAATATGCTAATCTTTCAACATTAATCTCGTCAATATTATGCGTCATGTTAAACTATAAAGTTTAAAAACGCAGATATATCATTTTTGAAATTACTTTCCTTTAATAAAAATAAAACTTCAAACAATTTAAATCAAACCTACTGATTCAAATAATAAGAGGGAGAAATTAGAGCTGAAAATTATAAATACAGCCTTCACTTTCTAACAATGAAACTTTCTTGGCGCCAGCAATTTATTTGGAAACTTCTCAATAGATATAAATAATATTTCAATAAAAAATAAAAGTTATTTTGCATGGCATTTGAGAACCTTAACATCTTTGCTCGACATAGATTACGTCTTCAAAAATTTAGAGAAATGGTTCTTGTTCTTTATAAAATATGTTCGTTAATATCTTTATGATTCAGAGCTGTCTTATGTAGTGACATTTTATAAGAAATTTAGCTTTTGTTTTTTAAAGTATATGACTTTATGATTATGCAATTTTATAGTATTATAGAACATGGAATCTGTACTTTAAAATATCATTATGTCTGTATTATAAAGAAAAAGTCTTTTGATTTAATCTATCTCCATGCCCTTGTTTCTTGTAAAATATGTTCTTCAATATCTTCATGGTTCAGCTGTCTTATGTAGTGAGATTCCACAAAAAGTTTGACGTTTGATTTTGAAAGTTTATGGCTGTAGGATTGTGTAAATTTATAATATTACAGAACATGATACTTGCACTTTGAATATTTCAAGAAATTATTAAGTATGTTTTTTTAAAGAAAACTTATTTTGTCTTAATCTATTTTCCTAAAGAATACATTTGTAATTTTAATTTCTGTGCTGCTTTAGTTATTGCACTGCATCTCGTAATTTTATATTATATGATTGGAAGAAAACAATGCCGTTGTATAAAAATATATATAAAAGTAAAAAAATATTTGGATGACTTAAGAATTAAACGTCTGTAAAAGTTGAAACACTTTGTTTGAACATTTGAATAAAAATTTATATTGAGTGAATGAAATTTAATTTCTCCATACTTCATTTATATTGAGTGCGATTATTAGTTTTAAGTATTTACTAGCTGAATATCCATTCTTCGAATATGATAACATTAGCTGGATTACTATAATGTATGAATTTATGACATTTCGGTCGGGTATTTCTTGTAGAACTGCACGGCATACTCAAAACACTTAACACATACTCACAAACCACGTATCTCTACAGAATAATATTACTATACTGCAAAATTGTCTGAAGACAGTTGTATAACAAACGATTTAATGAATTTAGTTTGAATGCTAACTATTTCATTTGGCAGACGATTTATCGGTAAATATCGGCCGTAATCAAAGTCAGAACAATAAATAATCTAATCTGAGTTTGAACGAACATGTATTGTCATATGTATTTGTCACATCATCCTAATTTTATTTCGATTTTATGAGTTATGTCAACTATTTTTATTAAGGTAGAATATTGCGAAATGATCCTTATATTTGGAGAATATAACTGGAATGCCAGTGCAGCCAAACGATTATACGCAGATCGTTCCCCAATGCAAGGCATCTCAATTGTGTGAGTACATTAATGTTGTTTTATTTGGTGGGATTTAGAGAGTATGTATACTCATGTTTTCTGGGTTCTTTGTAGCTTTTGGACAATTATTTGCAGCTTTTTCTGTCTCTAACAGTGTTTTCTATCTCTAAAAGGGAACGAGACATCCCCTCCCCCATACAAAAGGGGAGAAGTCGTTTAGTCGTTTAGTATCATATGGATGTCCCATGCAGCTCCATTAAAAGAATAAGTTTAACTTTCTCCGTTCTCAAGAAATTTCTCTTGTTTCGTATTTTCCAAAACACCCTGCATATAGATTTATTGTGTGATTGTAACTGCTTCATAAGATGTAAATTACTAATATTTATTAGGATTCTAAATTAATATCACTGCTGCGGATGAAATACAATTTAAAAAAAACAACTAAAAGGTTAAACATATTATAGCACAGTCTTAATTGTTTCATATAATGCAGAAACTGTACCAGGTTTTGCCTGGGATTTAAGATACCACTTTAGAATAAAATCATACTTGAACTCACAACGATATCTCACAAACTAAGAACGCTTTGACAATACGCCCACTTATGAAAACGAAACGGAACCACTGCGCCGATGGTGTTAAGCTGGAAACTCTGAGGTAATTAATGTCTTGGGGGCAAGTCCTCGCGGAAGCTATAGTAAAATCTTGTGCCTCATTTTATGGCCACACGACGTTTATTATTTCTGCTACAGTCGATAAACAGATAAACACCCATATACACATCTTCCTTTATAACTAAATGTAGAAGATAGATTACGTCTAAGGTGCATGGAACGTATTTATATTTTTTAAATCATGAAAATCCCTCTAATAACAGTATGGATTCGGCTCAAAGTTTATGTGAAAGCCAATTTTTCTATCTTTCCGATGGTGTCTAGACAAAATCTTTGATAATATTTTTGGTTGCTAAGAAACCGATTTGTATGAAAATCGTCCAAAATCGAGCAAAATCATAAACAAAAATTAAAAACTAATTCGAACTCTTAATCTTGTCCAGAACTCAACGTTTCGGATCCTGAAGTACATGTGTATCAAATCCGTACAAGGCTTTGATTTTTCAGCACAGATGACACGGACAGGCACACACACACACAGACATACTTATTTTGATATATATAAAGTAAGAAAAATAAATTAAATTTTTGTGAATATTAAACATAAATAATAATTGAAAAAAATATATTTTCACTGATTCTCTCACGTGCGAAAATTATTCTAAACATAAAGTCAAAATTAACGGGCATTTAGACTATTTCAATCTCCAGTAATACCCTTTACGAGTTCGATCCTAATTATGTTTATTTTTTCTATTTAGAACGTTTTTATATAGTTTCGATAAAGATCAGTGTCAATTTACTGAAACAGAAATTTACAATGTGTCATGTTATTAGCTACTGTGTTGTATACCTAAGTATATACAAAATAAAATTAAATTCCAAATTTACTTTTAAAGTCAAGAACAACATTAGGTGAAAAATATAAATTAAAATCTCTGAAGCAAATCCCAAACAGAAAGAATTAGAACTAAAAATCCCAAGTAACGATTTTTCTTTTGAAGAGTAATATTCTCTTGGCGCTAATGCAAACCTATTTAACTTCTTTTTAAAAATAAAATAAAAAATAACTTTGATACCAAACTCTCCGAGAGTTTTAAAACAGTCGCCGTTAACATTAGAGAAACTTCTCCGTAGATATAAATAATATTAACAAATGAATAAATATTTCGCCATTTTGTGTGGTATATAATCTCCTAACTTCTTAAACCCCGACATAGATTACGTTTTTAAAAATTTATGATAGTAAAATGGTTTTCATTCTTCGTAAAAGGTATTCTTTAATCTCTTCATGCTTCGCAGATGTCTTTTGTTTTATAGTGTTGTCTTACAAGCAATTTTACTGTTTGGAGTTGAAGGTTTGTGAATTTATGAATGTACAATTTTAAGGAAGTTTAACGTATTCTTTTCGCACTTTGTCGGCTTTTACGTTAAGCCTAAGCCCTGGAAATAGAGTTTTTGTTATTATATTGATATATCCGGCACTAAATTTTTCATATTTATTCTCGTGCTATTTTTAATTGCACTGAATATATTATTTAATAGTGTATTAGTAATAAATGTAATCAATTTATAATTTTGTAGCATAAAATTAATTGAAGTGTGGTCATTGGAGAGCATTGTCAAAATTGGTATTAATCTTCCAATTGATACCAATTTTGACAATGTATCCCGTCGGGGGGGGGGGGGGACTTGCTCCTTCTAAAGGAGGCTAATGACGACAAAAACTCAAAAGTCGTATTACGGCTATTTTCTCTCATAATGATTGGAAATATTAAATTTTGGGTACATTGAGCGATATATAACCCCTTTTATGTATAATGATGTCAAATTTTTTCCCATTCTGCTATGTGGAGAAAATATAAAGATGAGAGTATATAAAGATGTCCCATTCTGCTATGTTGAGAAAATGAGTTCTCCCTCAAATTAAAAAATAATTCTATTTAGTTCTAGATTTATCAATAAAAAAGCCGGATATAAAGTTTCGTGAAAATCCATTATTATTTGTGACAACTACACAAGAAGCAGACCACAAAAAGACAGGCGAACATTACTCTAAAAATAGTCAACGTGTACAGTAGCACATGTTCAATAGTCAAAAAGGTGTTCAGTTGCTCGGGCTACACCTTCATGTAGCCTGAGCTAAATTGTATACGAATTTTATACCGGCTACGTGGTAGGTCCTTAATTGTCAGTTTCTATAGAACTTCGAAAAATTGAGGTAAATAAGAATTTGTCTTGCTGCCATTGCTGTTAACGGACATTCCATGCTGATGAGCGTATAATAAGCACAAAGCCGGTCCATGGATACTGTTATCCGCAATGGGGATGTCTTCCTTAGATTTATGTATATTTTGATCACTCGTCTACATTGTCAAAAATGTCATGCTACGTTGTAAAAACGAATTGAAAGGCTATATGTTGCTTAAATTTTTTGAAATTTGGCCTTAGAGTTTTACAAAAATAGGGAAATATTTCTATCAAGAATAATATTTTGCAAACACAGTTGTGCTCAAAATTAACAGCAAAAAATAAACCAGGCATAATGAAAGGTTGTACAAACAGTTTTACAATATACTACTATGAGCAACAATTTTCAGATATAAAATAGATAAAATAGATAAAACTTGCTCTTAAAATAACTTATTTACATACACACACACAGATATGCACTATATGATCAAAAGTATCTGGACACTTTGGATGTTAGAATGTTTTTCGAATTTCTTAATAAATACTTGGCGCGAAGTGTTCTGTAACTTTAGCGATATAAAGAACAAGCTTGAACGCACACGTTTCAGTAACGTTTTGTTTACTTGTGCATTTACGGGACCACCAAGGTATTGAAGAAAGGGAAAAATATATTTGATCACCGTATATCATAAAAAACTGGAAATTATTTCTAACTTTCACAAAATAGTTAACTAGCTTTGTACAATGTGTATAAACGTTTCTTTAAAAAAAACCTAATTTTGTTACATGTTTTTGCTTACAATATCCATAGGTTTCAATCAAATTTCACGAACCTTACAAAACATCCGTCAACGTCTAAGAAAAACATTAAACTTCAATTAAAAATTAAAGCATTGAATATACTATGAGATATAAGCATTTGAGGAAGTTTTCACTGCGCAAATGCGAAACACAGCAATAGATTTCTTTCATGATTTTGTAGTGAATACTGTAAGGCAACTTCTATAAAAAAATCCACTGAAATATCGTGAAAATTCACACAGATATCGACGATATAGTGATCAGTTTTCTCTGACTCTCTGAAAGTACCAGGATAATAAGAGTGTTTCCACAAATTGACATTTTACAAATTCATCGGACATTCCAGTTCTGGATATTAACTAGTCAAATTTTATGCAAATAATGATCACCACGTACAGGGGTGTCCGGAGACTTTTGATTATTATTTGCATAAAATTGGACTAGTTCATTTTCAGAACAGGGGTGTTCGATGAATTTGTAAAATGTCAATTTCTGGAAAACCCCTTATCATCCAGGTACTTTCAGAGAGTCAGGGAAAAGCCAATCACTATATCGTCGATATCTTTGTGAATATTCACGATATTCCAGAGGATTCTTTATAGAAGTTGTTCTACAGTATTCACTACAAAATCCTGAAAGAAAACTATTGCTATGTTTCGCGCCTTCGCAGTAAAAACTTAGTTCCTTCAAATACTTATATTTCATCGTATATTCAATGCTTTAATTTTCAATTGAAGTATAAGGTTTTTCTTGGACGTTTACAAATGTTTTGTAAGTTTCGTGAAATTTGATTGAAACCTATGGATATTATAAGTAAAAGACATGTAACAAAATTTGTTTTTTTTTAAAGAAATGTTTATATCTTCATGAATATACGTTTTTGTTTTACAAAAATGCTTATACACATTGAACAAAACTAGTTAACTATTTTGTGAAAGTCACAAATCATTTCCAGCTTTTTATGATACAGAGTGATCCAATATATTTCCCCCTTTTTCAATATATTGGTGGTCTCCTAAATGCATAAGTCACCGAAACTTTACTGGAAAGTGTACGTTCCAGTATGTTCTTTACATCGCCAAAGTTACCGAACACTTCGCCAAGTATTTGCTCTTAGAAATACGAAAAACATTCTAGCATCCAGAGTGTCCGGATACTTTTGATCATATAGTATATATATTTATATATATGCACACACATATATATATATATATATATATATATATATATATATATATATATATGTATACATGTATATATACATGTATATATATATATATATATATATATATATATATATACATATATATATATATATATATATATATATATATATATATATATATATATATATATATATATATATATATATATATATATATATATATATATATATATATATATAATAATAGTAGTTTGAAAATCCAATGAACGAAAAGTAAGAAGCTGCAACACGATAAACCTAACTTTCTAAAACACCCACAGAATAAAATATAACAGCAAATCATTAATCAGATGGAAAAAATACAAACACGAGTTATCAAGTTATAGAAAATCAGCAAAATTCAATGGTATGGAAACGAATAAAGAAAAAATTAAAAAATCCAGCTATATCGCTATACACGTGGAAAAAGGGCTAAGCATAAAATAATGGAAATGTTCACTTCGCAAAATTCGTTTTTAAATCCAAGTATTTTGACGAAGCAAACACAAAATATGTATGTTTCTGAAGAAATAAATAGATTATATCTATAAACTATTTCTACTTGGACGACATACATAAAGAAGGAATAAAAAAGGAAACATGAATACCTGGAAAATGCACAGCATATGTACAAACGAGTCGAAACCCGGAACTCTGAATGAAGAGACCAGTGTTACCATTCACACACAAAAAAAAAATGATCTACTGTTGCCATTCGTAAGAATTGAAAAACAGTAAAGCGAAAAGGTAATTATGTTGATTTTCATTGAATTTTTCCATTGAATTTTGTTGATTTTCTATAACTTGATAACTCGTGTTTTGTATTGTTTTCCATTTGATTGATGACTTGCTGTTATATTTTATTCTGTGGGTGTTTTAGAAAGTTATGTTTATCGTGTTGCAGCTTCTTACTTTCGTTCGCGAATTGACTTCCTAATACTGTGGAATCTCGGAACAGTAAGCTATGGCGTCTCTTATCCATCCCTGGTCTCCTTTTTGATTTTGTTACTGTTGGAGTGCTTTTGTCTTTGCGCATATGGAGGACTGACCATTGTATTACATAGGTACCGTGAGCGTTGCCCTGGCGGAAAAGCTGCTTTAAACTTGAAAGGGGTGTCGTAATCCACCCCTACCATTTTATGAAAGACATATGGTCACCCCCGTTCCATACATTCCATTTGTATACCTTTGTATTCTACTTCGGAAATAGAGCAGCATTGCGCCTCTTCCATGGTAGCGAAATGGTTTTTGGCATAGCTCAGCATGTGTGGAACCGTTCCTATTGAAATCCACATATCGTTATTTATGTATATATATATATATATATATATATATATATATATATATATATATATATATATATATATATATATATATATTCCTCGAGTACAATCAAAATGACATATGAAATATAAAATCCAAGGAATAGTAAGGCGCATTTGCTGCTGTATCCAAGCCTCAAAATTCGGTTTTCAGGGGTCTCGGGATTCCGTTTTTCCCCGTGGCATACTGTTGATTGTTGTTTCGGGCGTGTAGTGGTTTCTGGGAGTGTTTCCTGGGATTAAAAGTATGCTTAAACCAGGAAAAGGGGTCGCAATCCCCCT
This sequence comes from Amaurobius ferox, assembly GCA_951213105.1. Lineage (NCBI taxonomy): Eukaryota > Metazoa > Arthropoda > Arachnida > Araneae > Amaurobiidae > Amaurobius > Amaurobius ferox. The sequence goes on from OX578136.1 coordinate 62,803,749, forward strand.
TGATCTCTCTACAACCCCGTAAACACACAACTTCTAATTGTATTAATCCATTTTCAATCTCATTTTTTCTTATTATATATATATATATATATATATATATATATATATATATATATATATATATATATATATATATACATATATATGTGTATATATATACATATATATATATATATATAATTACATATATACAATTTATATTTGGAATTTATTTCGCTCTGTTGATACAACTCATCTCCACACATTCAGTAATATAAAACCAACTATGGAACCCTTCTTCCCCTTTATTACTTTTACAAATGGCATGAAATAAAAATTTAACACTTTTGTAGAATGCAGAATTCCATCTTTGAAAGAACGGGCAGTAAGCCCCAGTATTACGTAAAATAGTAGCTTCCCTAAAACCTCTAATCGCATTCCTTAGTGTTCCGAGATAGACGGTAATATCGGTATAGATTATCAAAATACCAACCAGATCAAGACCGGAAAAAACATTCGGGATTTCCAAGCGAGTTGCATCTAAATAACTTACTGGAAATCTCTACGAATACTGTTCCTTCGGTATTACTCTACTTTGGTCCTGATTTTTATCTCTTATTTTCCATTACAAGAAGCTGGACCTCATCTCAACTCCCCTCAGTCCCGTTTCTGGTTTAGAGAGGAAGTAAACACTAGAGTAAGTTGAGATGTAGAAGAGATTTGTAATTCAGCTGAATAGGGTGCTATTATTTGGTTAATTATGAATGTTTAAAATGTGGTATTTGGTTCTATTGCGATTGTCAGAAAAGTAAGTGGAATTTTTTATGTATTATTTATTGTAACATTTCAAACTCTAAATGAGATAGGAAATTTTGAAATATATCAAATGCATTGTTTGAAATTTTAAAATAAGCTGCGTTTTTTGTGCAGTGTAAAAATATTCGATATTTTATTACTAAAAATAAAGTAAATTATTAAAACCAGCATTTTGAATTCTCTTTGAAACTAAATTCGAAAGGTGTTCCTTGTTTTAAGACTCTGTAGGAGTTCCTTGTTTTCCAGATTCCTCCGTCTGTTTTAGGACCCTTTATTTGTTTTCACCACATTTCTCAAAATTCTCTATTTGTTATCCATATATCCAGTTCCTATAAAATTACTGACCTCATATACAATAGCTCTTCTTACTTTCCCTGCAATACATGGTAATGTATAGGGAAAGTATTGGAATCATGCCGAAAATCGCAACTCGAGTTTTCGACGGATCTACACGTTTTGAAACCTCTAGAATATGAAACAACTATTTTTAGCAAGACGTCTGGGTGTGTGACTGTCTGTGTGTCTGTCTGTCTGTGTGTCTGTGCAATGTATGTATACACTCTAACTCAAAAACTAATGGACCGAATTTCATAAAATTTGGTAGATAAGACCCTTGAATGTGACCCTGGTGCTGATTAGTTTTTGGTACATTTCGGAAAGAAAGAACCCGCCTTTTTTTGCGAAATGGCTCCTCAGAAATCTCATGTATTCACTCTAGCTGAAATACAAATTGACCAAATTTCACAAAATTTGGTAGATACATCACATGTGGGATACTCTGGTGCTGATTATATTTTGGTACGATTCGGAAAAGAACAACCTGCCTTTTTTTACGAAATGGCCCACAAAAATCGCCTCTTTCTAAAAAAATACTACGTATGTTCAATTAAATGCTTGTTTTATATGTAATTTTTGACGAGGAATAGAATAGGAACAACTCTATTACTCTAGTACTAACCGATCTCGAGATATTTGAGAATTTTCACATTTTTTATGCCGCCTTTGGAAAAATGTCCGATTACAAAATAAAAGCAGAAATTCAATAAAAATGCAAATTTAGTGTCCTTTTGTGCAATTAAACTCAATGTAATGAGTTCTTAAAGAAATAAAGAAAAAATGAATTTGAGTCTGCAGGGAAAGTCATGTGCTGCCTACATCAGATTTTTAAATTTGGTATACCAGTTCCTCGTAAATACTATTTCCAATTTTCATCCAATTTGATCGAATATAACTTATTTATTACACGCATTTCTAGCATTACAATTTACATGCACAATAAAGTCTCGTAATTAAAATGAACACATTTGCTCTAAATACAGAATTTTTTGAGGACTAAGATATTATTTAAACTAAATATTAGATTATATGAATACATGATTGTTTTAAGCATAACAATGTCACCCTTGAATATGCTTTTTCCCCAACAACAAAATCTGTAATTTCTTGGAGCTCTGATAATTCTGTTGATTTGCTATGTTAAAATGTAAATAATATCACTGATGTGTGTTTATGTGTACAAAATGTCTGTGTTTCTGTATTTAAGAACGAAACTATTTAAAGTGTCTGTCTTAAAGTCATGTTTGCAGTTTAAGCAATAAAAAATTATTGCTATTTTTATTTATACCACACCGGAATATATATGTAGTTGGGTTTATTTTATTTGTATATTATATTTTAGCTTTTTACAGTAAAATATAAATTATTATTTCATAATGTATTTATGCATATTTTACCTAATGCGACATTTTTGTATAGTGCGTTTGTGAAACTTTATCCCATGCGATTTAAAATGTTTGGTATGCATGGATTACTGACAAGATAGTTATTTTTAAAATGTAGAAGAAGTAGAAAAAGTGAATTGTAGTTTTCTTAAATAGGTATACAATTTTCTACTTTACCCGTATGGAAATCACTTACCTGTATAGAAAACGCACTCAGATATTACTTCTGTAACCAGTGTTCCACAATGTTTTTCCCTTCTAAAAAGTTTTTGATAAAATGTCATCATATTGCTTCTCCAAAGAAAAGGTCTACGTTATCTGTTCAGGAAATTTAACCGCTTAAGTATCAGACCAATGGTTATTTCTATTACCTACAATTCAAGCAACATACAATCTCTTTTAGACCATATCTATATAAATAAAATTGAAATTTGTCTATTTGTCTCTGTGTGTGTGTGTCATCATCACGAGAGAACTTGTGATTCGCTGAAATTTTTGGGATATATTTGTTATAGCTCCACTTAAAATTTATTCCATGTTTCGAGTTTCTAGGACGAGTGGTTATCGAGATATTAATGAAAAAAGCACTATTAAATCTTCTATTGAGGTACCATTATGCAGACGATATTTGCTATTATATTTAAAAAATTATATCGTGTTTTACTTATATTTAAATGTATAATTTATATGTAATATATATATATATATATATATATATATATATATATATATATATATATATATATATATATATATATATATATATATATATATATATATATATATATATATATATAATATTTAGCATGTATAACTTATATTTAAAAAATGATATCATGTTGTTAAGCAACGGAATTAAGCCCAATAAGTTAATGCAGGATCAATCTGTTTTGGTTCATATTTATAATAACGAAATGTATATAAATAAATTTTATCGGACTTGCATTTTGATTGGATTATATCCATTACGGCCTTTGGGTTTAAAGATTATGAGGGCTATAGATATTTTCAAATTCTTACGTCATCTGTTTTATTTTAGTGAAAGATTTTTCAAATCCATGTACTGTAGTACGGGTATATCTTCTAGTACACGGGTATAATCCTATACGAAATTATAAATAGTACGGGTATATCTTCTAATTCACGAGAATGTAAGTAGTACGGGTACATATTCTAATAATATTCTAGCGATTTTCTTTTGGCATATATAGATACAATTTCATATTTTCTGTAAATTATAAACGAAATCGGTATGTTTTATCCTTCAGTTTTGCCTGTGAAAATAATTTTGATTCGATTTCATATATTTTGTAAATTTGTTTACAAACGGCATCAGTGTGTTTCTTTCTTCAGATTTGTCTCTGAAGATAATTTTGTATTGCGAAAACATAGATTCTTAAACAGATTTTTAGAAGCATTAGTTTAATTACTAGCCGAATACCCGTTGAAAATCAATGATCTTACAATAAGCAACCCCCGAATCAAGGGCGTAGCCAGGGGGCGAGGATCTTAGGGACCACTCCCTGCCGAAATCAATCGCAATCAATTTTTCCCAATTAAACTACAACAAGTAATAATCATATATATATTTATTCAGCTACTGGGTAGCAAGAATTCATATAATTAATTAAGACACTGCATCTATCTAAGGCTTATGCCATTTTTTGAAAACCATTCCGGAAAATTCATCGTTGTCCAGGTTTACGTGCAAGTGTTCAGAGAGAATAAGGGACAAAAATTGTTGTTTCCACCCACCATCTAAGCGAGTGACGTCATGGGCTCCGCTCCGCTTATCAACATGTGATCATACGAATAACCAATTACATTGATCTGTTGTTAAAACTGAGAGATGTTGCATCAGCCTGCAACTCGCCCAGTAAAAACGTCTAAATGTTGCATCATTTATTTATAGGCGGTCAGAAAGGTGGGATACTTTCATTGTCTTTAAATTTAGTTCTCCTTGCTCGTTTCTTTCCGTATTTATTTGACATATTGATCATCTTTGGTATTTTTCATCGTAAGATTCGAGAAAAAAATATTAGCAATTATTTAAAAAAAAAAGCAGTTTGAACTTGATAACTCTACCACGCAGAATGAGCATGCTCCATTGGCGTCAGCGAATGATACAATTATAAGGATGGCTGCTTCTTCTTCTGTATCTTCGACTGCTGATATAGTGAATTCGGCGGAGTGGGATATTGGACGATATATCCATATCGAATTAGATGATTTTATTCGAGAAAATCTATTGCTCAACTGTCGAATTCCGCCTGAAAACTTCTCCTTTCCAGCACAAGTGGGTAAAAGGAATTTAAGATTTTAGCTGTTCTGGTTAAATCAATTTAAATGGTTGTCGTATTCCAAACTCCTTCAAGGATCTCTTTGTAAATTTTGTTCTGTGTTTTCTCCTGTATTTTGCTGTAAAGGAGGGCATCAGCGTCTTCAAGGTGGAAGAATGCGAGAGATGATTTCATTGATCATGCCAAAACAGTGTATCATCAAACATGTAGTGAGCATGCTGACAATTTTATAAGCGTTGCTAAAGGAAGGCAGCAAAATGTTGCAAACCAAATTTATAAAGAAAGAAGTTGGCAACATTATGAAACCGGTACTGCACTCAAATCGATTATCGAAACGGTGATTTTGTGCGATCGCCAAGAAATAGCCCTTCGTGGAAAGCGCGACTCTGGGAACGTCGTTTCTCAAGACTGCGGTATGAATGATGAAAATTTTCGATCACTTCTACGTTTTCGAGTGGACGCCGGCGATTCAATATTATTGAAACATTTTCAGAACGGACCGAAGAACGCACAATAGACAAGCCCTATGATACAGAATCAATCGATCTTTGTGGAAAAAAATTTTAAAGAACAGATCGTGCGTGAAGTAAGTTTATCTGGATATTTTTCTGCTTTATGTGACGAAACAACATATATTTCTGGAGTAGAACAATTAACCTTATGCGTGCGTTATATAGACAAAGAATAACAAAAATTAAGTGAAGATTTTCTACTTTTTGTGCCTGCAACGGATGTTACGAGTCATGGCCTATCTTCTCTGATTCTTAAAAGTTTGAAATTCCTCAACATCAACGGCGATTATCTCGTAGACCAAGGATACGAGACCGCAGCAGCTATGAGCGGCTATTTACATGGGGCTCAGGCGTACATTAGAAAAGAGCACCCGATGGCCTTATACGTCCATTGCAGAACACATTCTCTAAATTTGGTATTAGGGAATTCGTATACAATTTCATCCATACGAAACTGCATAGGCACAATTCAGTCAGCTATACCATTTTCCTACTCATCTGCAAAAAAAAAAAGTAAAATACACTCATTTGCAAAAAAAAAAAAAAAAAATGCGAAATCCACTCATCTGCAAAAAATAAAATTTCTCAAAGGTTTCATCAATCAAGTGTTACCAGCTTCCAGGCACACGGCGTTACTATCAATATGAGAAACATGTTGGGTTTACAAGCATGGAGTTCTATTGCGGCTCCGAGAAACTACGTTGCAATAGCTCTATCCCTACGAAATTTGCATGATGTAATAAATCGCGAATGCGCCTAAAAAGCCCACCAGCTGTTATGTGATATTACCCAGCGCCAGTTTGTAATCGCGCTCTGCACACTTGATCTTGTATTTTCGTGGATATTACCTCTCTCGGAAACTCTTCAGAGAGTTGATTGCGATTTGACGACATCATTGGAACATGTTGATCTCATAGTAACTTCGCTTGACGTGCTAAGATGCAACGCCATCGACAAATTCAATACTATTTTTAAAGCGGCGTCAACATTGATCGCAGAATTTGATGGAGTTATCATAATTCCGAGAATTGCATCAAGGATGACTGAAAGAGAATATATTTCATCGAAAACCCCAGAAGAATATTTCGGAAAGAACCTCTTTGTACCATTTGTTGACCACGTGCCAATGCAAATAAAAGATCGATTTCAGACTCACAAGGCATTAACTACAGCACTTCAAATATTTATCCCCCACCGTGTAACATTGAACTGTGAAAAACAGCTATTGACTTGTAAAGAATTTTATGAAAACATGCTTTCAGAGAGCAATACTCTCATATCCGAATATTCCATTTGGAGGAACAAATGGACCAAAATAAATGTTAATTCGAGACCTAGTAATGCAGTGGAGGCCCTTTTGCAATGTAACTCAAATATTTTACTCAATTCTTACACGTTGTTACAGATTCTTGCAACAATTCCGATTTCCACTGCTACACCAGAAAGGACATTTTCAACACTTAGACGATTGAAAATGTATTTAAGAAACTCAGTAGGAGAATATAGGCTGAGTGGACTAGCACGACAACTCATCGCAATATCGAAGTACAATCGGACGAAATTTTAGATCGATTTCATAAATCTTCGAGGCTTGCCGATTTTTAATAAGATGGGTGAAAATGTATAAGCTCACTTTTTTTAATGTAAAAAGCTCTTATATTGGCACAAATTGTAATAATATTTTAATTGTTTTAATGTCCCCCTTAATATTTTCAATCAATACATACTTTTAATTTGTACAATGTATATTTTATTTTAAAAATTACAAATAACGCAAATTTACGAGGAAAATTTTACAATTAATCTCAAAATTTAAGAGCATAAAAGGGCTGGTGTAGTTTGAATTGTAAACTAGAAAATTTAATTTTCAGGCAACCTAAAAAATCCCCCCCAACGAAATTAATCCTGGCAACGCCCGTACCCCGAATAATGTAAATTTATGAATAATTTTTGTTTCACATTTATTCGGCTAATCTAAAATTTTGGTGAGCAGAACCCCCCCTAAAGAAGAAAATATTGGAAATCTGAAATTGCACAATCTCTTGCTTTCGAACAATCTACCCATACACCAAATTTGAAGTCTCTATTCTATCGCGAAGCTTGCTTTTTCTATCATTTCAACTTTCGAGCATTTTTATCGTGTAGCAGCTCCTCAAATGAACATTTTTGAAAAACTGCATTCATCTTGGGTTTTTTTTATTTATTTTTTATCACATAATTTGCCCATATACCAAATTTCAAACCTCTATCAAATTGTAAAGGAGGTGTTTCTCCTTTGTTTGTCACGGCCACACAGATAGCTACCATAAGCCTTAGGGTTGGTCGTGTGGTCTAGGTTTTCGACACTCCTTTGTTAGTCAAATCAAACATTTTAGTGTTCGGCACTCCCTACAATAGCAAATGTAGAAAACCGAAATTGGACACATTCTTCCTTTCCAACTATCTACCCGTACGCTAAATTTGAAGTCTTTATCCTATCTCGAAGGATGCTTTTTCTATAATTTCACCTTTCGTATATTTTTGTGTAGTGTACCCACCCCCTTAAATGAACATTTTTTAAACGCTCTATTCTTTTGGGTTTTCTATCAGATGATTCGCTCATACATCAAATATCAAGCCTCTATCACATTTTAAAAAGGCATTTTCTCGTTTATTCTGAAAATCGATCATTTGAGTTTGCGGCACCCCTAAAGTAGAAAATATATAAAACATAAATTGCACATGCTTTTCATTTCGAACTATCTAACCTTACATCAAATTTGAAATCTCAATCCAATCCCGAAGCATATTTTTTCGTCATTTCACCTTTCGAACGTTTTTCTCTGCAGCACCCTCTTAAACGAACAGTTTTGAAAACATCTTTTGTCGAGTGTTTTCATCAAATAATTAGCCCATATACCAAATTTCAAGTCTATATCAAATTTTAAAGCAGGTGTTTCTCATTTGTCCGGCAAATCGAGCATTTTGCTGTGCGGCACTCCCTAGAATTGCAAATATTGAAAATCTGAAATTGCACACTTTCTTTCCTTCAAACGGTTTCCCCATACACCAAATTTGAAGACTAAATCTCAGCTCAAAGTGTATAATTTTCTATCATTTTACTTTTTGAACATTTTGGTTTGGTGCATCCCCTATCTATACAGAACATTTTTGAAAAATTCGATTTTTCCTAGGGGTTTTATGGAACGATCGACACATGTACCAAATTGCAAATCTCTATCTACCTGGGAAGTACCTTAAAAAGCGCGGCAGACAGACCGACGGTCACTTGGAAATTAGTGTATACTATCCGAATACCCGTTGAAAATCAACGGTCTCGCAATAAACAACCCCTGAATAATGTAAATTTTTGAATAATTCGAGTTTCACATTTATTCGGAAAATGGAATATTTTGGTGTAAAAAAACCCCTAAAGAAAAAAATATTAGAAAACTTAAATTCCGCACTTCTTTTCGAACTATCTACCGGTACACCAAATTAAAGTCTAGCTCATCCCGAAGCATGCTATTTTATCATTTCCCCTATCGAACGTTCTTCTGTGAAGCACATCCTTAAATGAACATTTTCGAAAAAATCTGTTCGTCTTCGGTTTTTTATCAGATAATAGGCCTATATACCAAATATCAAGCCTCTATCACATTTAAAAGGATGCGTGCCTCATTTATTTGGGAAATTGAACATATTAGTGCACTGCACGCCTTAAAGTAGCAAATATTAGAAATCCTAAATTTCACACTTTCTTCCTTTCAAACTATCTACCAATACACCAAATTTGAAGTATCTATCCTGCAGCGAAGAATGTTTATTTATCACTTCACTTTTCGAACGTTTTTCAGTGTAGCACCCCCTTAATGAATAGTTTTGTAAAACCGTATTCTTCTTGGCCTTTTATCAAATGGCTAGCTCACATACTAAATTTTCAACCTCTATCACATTAGAAAGGTGGCGTTTTTCAATTGTTAGGCAAATCGAATATTTTAGTGAGAGACATCCCCTATAATAGCAAATGTTGGAAAACTGAAGTTGCACACTTTCTTCTTTCCAACATTTTAGCCGTACACCAAATGTGTAGTCTCTACCTCATCGCGAAGGATGCTTTTCCTATCATTTCACATTTCGAATATTTTGAATGGAATACCCACTGCCTTAAATATACATTTTTGAAAAACTAACTCTATTCTTCTTGTGTTTTCTATCATATGATTTGTCCAAATACCAAATATCAATCCTTTATCACGTTTTAAAAGGGGCGTGTCTCCTTTATTCTGAAAATCGAATATTTTGGTGTTCAGAATCCCCTAAAGAGAATAATATTGGAAAACTTAAATTGCGCACTTCTTCCTTTCGAAATATCTACCCGTACACTAAATTAAAGTTTCTATCTCATCCCGATGCATTTTATTATATCATTTCCCCTTTCGAACGTATTTCTGGAGCACACCCGTAAATTAACATTTCTAGAAAATTCTGTTCGTCATGGGTTCTTTATAAGATGATTGCCCCATATACCAAATATCTAGTTTCTATCACATTTGAAAGGGAGCGTGTCTGATGTATCCGGAAAATCAAACATATTGGTGTACGGCATCCCTTAAAGTAGCAAATATGAAATATCTGAAATTGAACACTTTCTTCCTTTCAAACTATCTACCTGTGCACCGAATTTCAAGGTTTTTTTCCTATCGCGAACCCTATTTTTCTATCACTTCATCTTTCGGACGTTTTTCTGTGTAGCACACTCTTAAATGAACATTTTTAAAGAATGTATTCATCTTGGGCTTTTTTCATCAATTGATTAGCCCATATACTAAAGTTCAAACCTCTATTACATTGTAAAGGATGTGTTTGTCATTTGTTCGTCAAATCGAATATTTTAGTTAGTGGCAGCCCCTACAATAGCAAATGTTGGAAAACTGAAATTGCACACTTTCTTCCTTTCCAACTATTTACCCGTTAACCAAATTTGAAGTCTCCATCTCATCACGAAGCATGCTTTTTCTATGATTTCACTTTTCGAATGCTTTTGTATGGAGTATTACCCCCCCCCCCCTAAAAGTACATTTTTGAAAACTCCATTTTTCTTCTGTTTTCTATCAATTTCAATATACCAAATATCAAGTCTCTATCACGGTTTAAAAGGGGCGTATCTCCTTTATTCCGAAAATCGAATATTTTGGTGTGCAGCACCGCTTAAAGCAGAAAATATTGGAACACTGAAATTGTACAATTTCTTCCTTCTAAACTATTTACCCGTACGCCAAATTTGAAATCTCCCGAAGCATGTTTTATCATCAATGCAAATTTCGAACGTTTTTCTGTGAATTACCCCTTTAAACGAACATTTTTGAAAAACTAAATCCACCTTGGGTGTTTTCATCAAATAATTACCCCATATACTAACTTTCAAGCCTCTATCGAATTTTAAAGGTGCCGTTTCTAATTTATTTGGCAAATCGAGCATTTTGGTTTGCGGCACACCCTTAAGTAGAAAACATTGGAAATCCAAAATTGCACATTTTCTTCCATTTGAACGATTTGCCCGTACACCAAATGTGAAGTCTCTATCTCATCGCAAATCATACTTTTCTATCATTTAACTTTTCGAACGTTTTGTTGTAGGGCAACCTCTCTATAGAACATTATCGAAAAATTCGATTTTACAGGAGGTTTTATAGAACGATCGACCCGTGTACCAAATTTCAAGTCTCTATCTACTTAAACAGTGCCTAAAAAAGCGTGACAGACAGACAGACGGACACTTGGCAATTATTATATAAGATGGATTCTAATAGAATGCATTGAATAATAATGTCATTTAGAATATTATAGGTATTTGTTTAAGATTGTGAATTTTAATATATATTGCATATTCCATTCGACGAACAGGGATACTACTAGTAGATGATATGGATAATATGTACAAGGACCGTACAATTCTTTTATACATCTTTTAAAATCTGATTTATATTTTATTTTATCTCATTAATCAGCTATATATTCTCTTGGCAACGCAGATATATAAATATCTAATTTCTAAAAAGATGGATTTCAAATTGAGATAGAAAATATAAGCATTTAGATCTAAAATGGGAAATTAATGTTTATATTTAATATTAAAAATCAATATTTATACTCAAATAAGGAAAGAAATATGTTCAAAATATATGTTTGGTGGTAGATAATGAATTTAACAAGAGTATTTTCTCATGTTTTCTTCATTTGGGAAGAATATAGAAAATGTAATTTAAGTTTACGACGAAGGAAATGTAATGAAATTATCCAGCTGCTTTTTACCAATTAGGAAAGCACATAAAATGAATTTATAATTACTTTGGATGTAAAATAATTAAGCATGAAGAAATACGATTATAAATGCATTTCCTTTTGATATATAAGATTATTTTCAAATCAGTATATTTCAATATTACTTTGCATTGTCGAAATTTTATATATATATTTTTTGTTAGCCTGCTTCTCAGCATTATTTTATTATAGCAAACTTAAATAAACGTTAAAACTCAATATATTTCCAATAAATAAATAAATAAATAAATAATATTGATGAAAAACCGATAATATTACTTTTTTGATTAAGGTGATAGTTCGGATAGAGTATATTGCTTAATATAATTAAACATTATCCTAAATGAAGATACTGTAGCGTCATAATGGAGTTAAATTCCCAAGGTAGTAATATTCCTTCAGAACTGATTTTAATATGTAACAGATTAACTCCCAACCTCATGTATAAGTAGTCTGTACTAACAATCGGTAATTATATGAACAGGAACAAATGCAAACTGACATATGTACAGATCAGGTCTGCAGATATATAAAGATGTTTAACTAGAAAAATATAATTTATTTGTCTGTACGATACACAGATGATACAAATATATTTACACAACGTTTACATTGAATAATCTGTTAAATTGACTACAGTAAATTTGTTAACAACTGATTAATGTAACATCCACAGTGGAGTTATAAGCTGATATATATAAAATAATGCACAATTATATATATATAAATATATATATACCATATATATATATATATATATATATACTTATTTATTTATTAATAAACAATAAGTTCATCATAGATATTCATAAAATATATTTTACTCATGCTTAGGATATGAGTATTAATGCAATTGAGCTGATATATGGTTTGTCTCCTATGTTAATCGTCTAATATCTGGTTCTTGTAAGATTTAATTTGTGATGCTCTGACTGAGGTTTACTGTAATTTTGACCAAAAATGCATTGTTTTATTCAGAATCTTTAGGAAGTCGGTGCCGCTCAGTGATTATATTCATTGTTATTCCAGAATTTTTTGCCATTAAAACTCTATGATTAAATTCCCTGATAATATGTGTGTTTTCATAAAACTTTAAGATGGTCTAATAAACTATTATTTGTTGAGAAAGCCATATCCAAAATACTGAGGCCTTAGCCATGATACCTGAGGCTTTAGTCACTGCTAAATGTACGACAAACGGAAAAACTTTTCTGGATAAACTAGTGGCTTGTTTTTAATTTTGACAAACGCTGATAGTCAAAACGTTTAAAAAAACAACTATTCAAATAATCATAATATAGATTTATTTTAAAAACTAAATATTGATTTTATTGACAATGTCATAAAAATAGGTTTATTTCTGACGAAGTTTATAAAAGCAGAATATCTATATAATATTTAAATGTGTGTCAAATATTATTTGTTTATTTACAAATGTATTTACCATAGTAACAATCTATGTTCTTAAAATCTAAACAAATCTTGAATATTAATATTTACACAATACTGCAGTATCCAGTTTTGTTTCCAAATATATGAACATATGACACATCTGAATGCAGTTATAAATTTGTTACGCAATTTCTAAAAAAGAAATAATAGATATAAATGAATTATTCCCAACATAAAATGTTTCTTATCATACGATCTGATGCTGCTACTTTATAACTTTTATCCATGACTCTAATAAAGATTAAATCAACATTCAGTGAATAATCTACACCATCCGGTTATTCATTCGATTTATTCGAAAGAAAAAAAAATGAGCAAATATTGCCAGAAAAATATTTTTTATCTATAATTCAAAATCTTTATAGCGTTAGATAAACAAGTTGAAATGTTACGATTTGAAGTTACGTAAATAAATGATTTTTTTCTTCTATTACTTGCTTTGATTTGTGCAGAATTTGATCTCGTGACATAATGTGAAAATTAATTTTTCTTTAAGAAAATATGTTCATTTTACATGAGCTGGATTATTCATGACTGGTAACGTTTATATGACTCTTTTTAAAATATATCTAATCAGATTGTAGTTTAGTTAATTTAGCGTATATTTTCCAAGCTTCATTTATTTTTACTTTATTAAAATGTTTCATAACTACATATTGTCTGAAAAATGTCGTGATGAATGATTTAATATTAATTTCTTTAGAAAGAAGCATCAAATATAGAACATACTTAAGAATATATTTTAATACGGTGTAAGATAATAATAGACTTTGGTTGTAACAGACGTTAGTTTCATTCATTACTAGCAGGTGGAGCCTAGTGCATATTTTTTAAAATCTTCTACGTTTTTTAACACTTTACAACAAAGTTGAAAAGTGTTTATGACTTTGTTCATTCTGTCTGTCTGTCTGTCTGTCCGTTAGCAAGATAACTGCCGTTAAAATGATTTAATCAAAATGAAATTTTAGTATGTTGCTCAGAAAATCTCTAGGACCTATGGGAATATAAATGAATACTATAATCCAATTAGTTTTGGATGGAACCCGGGTTTAAAAAATGAAATACATTGAACCCTACGGGACCTAATTTTTGAAACATTTTTTAAGCGGATTTAAAATTCATAAATTGCTTCGAAAACTTTAGGTAATATTCAAATTATTCCATAAAATATACAAAAAAAAATTCAGCAAAATATATTAAGTAGTTTTTAAATAAAAATTAAAATAATAATTACACCTCTTATATGAAGCGATCACGTGAACATGATTTGAAAGGATCACCTGACCCACTTCAAAATGAAATATGGCATCAATCTTGTCTCAAAATCGTGATTTTTAAAGTTCTTTTTAATTCATATTGAGTGTTGTATCCGTCCTAAAACCGCTTTATTTTTGCTTAAATTCTGTGCATCGACATACTGAAACAACGCAATTACAATATATTTGAATTTAAATGATCATCCAAATTTGATTATTTCTACAACTAAGCCTATTTTACACTTATGTAAAATGTAAACAGCAAAATATGTAGAATGAGTTGTATAAAAATTGCTGTATTTCTTTAACGCAAAATTATTTAGCTCATGGAGTCTGCATAGCTGATATGAATGAAATATTAATTGATTTTACAGACAGAAGAGCGATTTTTTTTCGATGGAGTTTTAAGCATAGAGCTTAATTACTTGTATCTCCATGGTCTTAAGTTTTTAAATAAAATAAATTATTTTAGTACTGTGATGAATGACATGAATGGGAAAATGTTTATGAATGAAATGCTGCTTTTATAGAGAGTCAGGCGTCTTATTTTTTCTATGACGTCATTTGAATGAATTTACGTTGTTTTCGATGAAGTTTTCAAATATAATAAATTATTGTAGTATTATGATAATTTTAAAAATATTACCGAGGAATGTATTGGATTTTAGAGGTGTTTAAATAAAATTGTATTAAAGTTGGAAAGTGTTTCATAATCAATGCCTTAAGCATGAGTGAGCTTTCTTGTTTAAAAACTTCTTCGGTTTTTTTTTTCTCTTTTTCGGATAATGTAAGGTGCATGATAGACGGAGTTTAACGAGTTTATGAAGAGTTAACAATACATTTTATTGTTTAATTATAAGAATATTGTGGTTTTATACGAAAAAACATAAAACGTAATTTAATTTTTAACACTTTATAACATAGTTGAAAAGTGTTTATGCCTTTGTTCCTTCTGTCTGTCTGACCGTTCGCACGATATCTGCCGTAAAAATCACCTTTTCAAAATGACATTTTAGTATATTGTTGGACGGGCTATGGGAAATATGGGAATGTAAATGAAGAATATCACCCAATTAATTTTGGGTTGAACCCGAGTAGAACAAATGAAATACATTGAAGCCTATGGGACCTAATTTTTCAAACATTTTTTAAACAAAGTTAAAATTCACAACTGGCTTCGAAAATTTTAGAAAATGTTCAAATTATGCCATAAACTATTTTTTAAAAAATTCAGCAGAATATTTTCGGTAGTTTTTTTTTTTTTAATAAAAGTTGAAATAATAATTACACCCATATAATAGGATGATATCATGTAACCCAGCTCAAAATAATATATGGCAACTATATTTATTACATCAACAGTGACAAAATCAAATCCTAAAACCTCTTTTTTGCGTATTTTGCTGTGCATCTGTATTGCGTCAGACTGTATATTTATGAGCCTTAGGCTAACCAAAACATATGAATCTAACATCCTTCAGCAAACTATCAATTTTATTTGTATCTGGAATCTGAATTAACTAATATAGAGATCACGGCAAATGTAAATAAACAACTATCGATATGAGGATTTAACGTTTAAGTGACGGACAGTGATTCACCTTTTGAATCCTGGATATGATATAAGTTTCATAGGATTGATTCAAAAGAGCACTTGTAACATTGGCAAACACTTGCATAAAACGAATTACTTAATAATCACTAAAATAGATGTGATAGATAAATATTAGATAATACATAAATATTAAATAATAGATAAATATAGGTAATAGATAATAGGTAATATAATAGGTAATAGATAATCTATATAAATAAAAATGAAAATCTGTCTGTCTGTCTGTCTGTCTGTCTGTCTGTCTGTTTGTCACACCATCACGGGAGAACGGCTGAACCGAATTTGATGAAATTTTGTGGGTAGCCCAGAAATAGCCCCACTTAAAATTATATCTGTGTTTTGAGTTTCTACGACCAGTGGTTCTCGAGATATTAGTAAAAAACGAAATTTTCGTTTGTCTCATCATCACGGAAAAACGGCTGAACCGAATTTAATGAAATTTGGTGAATAGCCTTGAAATATCCCCCCATAAATTTTGTCCAAGTTTCAAGTTTCTAAGACCTCGGGTTGTCGAGATATTAATGAAAAACGGAACTTTTTCCTAGGAGTTCTACTCCCTAACTCCGTGTTTTATCCAAACGAAAAGCTTGAAAATCGTTTGAAAGTGAATTAAAATTTAATCTCTGAGTTTTATGGGAGATTTTTTGCGTTAATTAGTTACTTTCTGAAAACATGAATTGTTTGAAACATGATTTAAAGGGGAAATCTATCTCCATGGTTCATGGTTTATTTAAAACAAGCTTTTACGGAACAATGAGAAGTATAGAGAAATCAAAATCGTTATTTAATTTCGCAGTTTATGTTATAAGACATGACATATTTAACATGTTATAAGATTCTATCTTATATCATGTTACTCAGAAACGCAATTAAATTAAATCTGTCTGTTAATTTTAATAATTATTTTTTCGATTTGAATAATAAATAAATGGATATAAAAATATATTTTAGAAAAGAACGATTTGATTTTTCTTATAGCATTTTTGACTGGGTAATATCAATTACGGTCTTCAGGTTTAAAAATTATTATTATTTATATATTCGGGGATTATTGATTCAAGGATTATTGATATTTTCAAGTTATTATGCAATTATTTTATTATGACAAAAATTGTTTAAACTCATATATTGTATGTTGTACGAATCTTCTACAAATACACGTGTATATCTTTTAATCTACGAGAATATAAGTAGTACAGGTACATTGACATATGTTTAGATATATATTGGCATATATTGGAATCAATTACGACCTTCTGGTATAAAGAGTACGGATATTATTGATGTTTTCAATTTATTACGTCATCTCTTTTATTTTGGCAAATATTTTTGAGACGCATATTGTAATACGGGTAATCTTCTACTAACACATTGGCATATTTTCTGATCTGCGACAATATAATTAGTACGGGGTTGCATATATTCATTCAATTCCTATTTTTTCTTCTGTAAATTTGCTTACAAAAGGGGGCAGGATGTTTTATTCTTCAGATCTGATTGTGAAGATAATTTTGCATAGTGAGAACATATATTCTTAAACTTCTCTTTAGGAGCAATAAATTTAATATTTTAACAGAATTTGCACATGATTGCGAACTTTAAGTTTCTTTAAATTATACACACCGTACGAATAACGGGCGTGCTGTTAGTGGTTAATAAATTTTAACATTTTAGGAGGATATATCATGTTGCTCGGCATCGCAATTAAATTAAATGTGTTTGTTAATGTTTTTATTATTTTTTTTCGATTTAAATAATAAATAAATGGATAAATGGATATAAAAGTATATCTTATGAATGGACGGTTTGATTTTTCTTTTAATTATATTAATTGCTGACTGCGTACATCAATTTCATTTATTTTGGCAAAGAGTTTTCAAGCTTATATCGCATTTAGCTACTAAACTCATATATTGTGTTTAGCCAATAAATTCATATAGCCGATTGTTGAAACAGAAAAAGAGTAGAGTGGGTATATCTTCTAATACAATTGTAGTGTTTTCATTTAGTATATTGAAACGGGATAAGAATGTTTCATTCAGATCTGCAAATTCAAAGCTACGAATTTGGAGGGATATCGCTAATTTGACAACTTTTCTTAAACCTTGCCAAATTGACGGAAATGTCGCCAAATTGATATAAACGACACACAAACAGCTGCCATAAACCTTCGGGTTGGTCGTGTGGCTTGGGTCTTCTACATATCAATGAAATTTTTTTTTGTTTTGTTAGAAGAGGGTACTGAAATGATGTTTGGTTAGCATTTATCTGTCAGACCAACCATCCTACTTAGTAATACATTTAGCGAATTTTTAAAAGGTCACTAAATTGATAAAAATATTTTCAAATCTATAAAAATATCTTAAAATTGATAAAATTGAGCTAAATAAATGAAATTAATTGTGTTTTGTTAGGGGATAGTATTGTGATGATATTTCGTCAATTTGTCGCAAAGTGGAACTGTCAGTTCTACAGTCCCACTTGGCGATAAATTTGGCGATTTTTTAAAATGTCGCTAATTTGACGAAACTGTCGCCAAATGTTCCATAGAAATATAACTATTTAGACGATATTTTTTCTACCAATTTATTTGAAGCAAATGATATCATGTCGCTTAGCAACGGATTTAAATCCAATATGTTTATGCGGCAGACGATTTTTATTAAATCCTTTCCGATTTGAATAATGAAGATATGTATATAAAATAAATTTCATTGCCATTTCATTTTGGACTGGATAATATCAATTATACTCTTCAGGTTTAAACATTATTATTATTGATATTTTCCGGAATTATTGATTCAGGGATCATTGATATTTTTAAGTTATTACGCCATTGTTTTATTGCGGCAAAAATTGCTGACACACGCATATTGTACGTTGTACGAGTAATCTTCTAGGAATGCACGGGTATATCTTCTAACCTACGAGAATATAAGTAGTACAGGTATATTGGCATATATTTTGACATATATTGGCATATATATTGGAATCAAGTACAGTCTTCTGGTATGAAGATTAAGGGGATTAATTATATATTCAATTAATTACGTCGTCTGTTGTATTTTACCAAAAAACATTTGTGACTCATATTGCAAAACGGGTAATCTTCTACTAATAATCGGACATTATAAGTAGTACGTGTATATCTTCCCATATAACTTTAGCACTTTAATTTTGACATATATTGGAATAAATGACTGTCTTCAGATTTAAAGATTACGGGTTTATTGGTATTTTCAATTTATACATGTAATCTACTAATACAGGTTATATTTTCTAATATTCGCGTATATAATTAGTACGGGTCCCATACAATTTTAACGCTTTTATTTTGCATATATTGATTCAATTCCATATTTTTTTTTATATTTGCTTACATAAGGGGTCCAAGATGTTTTATTCTTCAGATATGTCCATGAAGATAATTTTATATAGCGAGAACAGAGATTCTTAAATTTCTTTTTAGGAGCATTATATTAAATATTTTAACAGAATATTTTGATTAAACATGTCATTTAGTATACTATAAGAATTTGGGCATGATTATGAATTTCAAGTTTCTTTATATTATATACTCCGTACGAAGAACGGGTATGCTGCTAGTAATAATATAAAATATAATCTATATAAATAAAAATGAAAATCTGTCTGTCTGTCTGTCTGTCTGTCTGTCTGTCTGTCTGTCTGTCTGTCTGTCTGTTTGTCACACCATCACGGGAGAACGGCTGAACCGAATTTGATGAAATTTTGTGGGTAGCCCAGAAATAGCCCCACTTAAAATTATATCCGTGTTTTGAGTTTCTACGACCAGTGGTTCTCGAGATATTAGTAAAAAACGAAATTTTCGTTTGTCTCATCATCACGGAAAAACGGCTGAACCGAATTTAATGAAATTTGGTGAATAGCCTTGAAATATCCCCCCATAAATTTTGTCCAAGTTTTGAGTTTCTAAGACCTGGGGTTGTCGAGATATTAATGAAAAACGGAACTTTTTCCTAGGAGTTCTACTCCTTAACTCCGTGGTTTATCCAAACGAAAAGCTTGAAAATCGTTTGAAAGTGAATTAAAATTTAATCTCTGAGTTTGATGGGAGATTTTTTGCGTTAATTAGTCACTTTCTGAAAAAATGAATTGTTTGAAACATGATTTAAAGGGGAAATCTATCTCCATGGTTCATGGTTTATTTAAAACAAGCTTTTACGGAACAATGAGAAGTATAGAGAAATCAAAATCGTTATTTAATTTCGCAGTTTATGTTATAAGACATGACATATTTAACATGTTATAAGATTCTATCTTATATCATGTTACTCAGAAACGCAATTAAATTAAATCTGTCTGTTAATTTTAATAATTATTTTTTCGATTTGAGTAATAAATAAATGGATATAAAAATATATTTTAGAAAAGAACGATTTGATTTTTCTTATAGCATTTTTGACTGGATAATATCAATTACGGTCTTCAGGTATAAAAATTATTATTATTTATATTTTCGGTTATTATTGATTCAAGGATTATTGATATTTTCAAGTTATTATGCATTTATTTTATTATGACAAAAATTGTTTAAACTCATATATTGTATGTTGTACGAATCTTCTACAAATACACGTGTATATCTTTTAATCTACGAGAATATAAGTAGTACAGGTATATTGACATATGTTTTGATATATATTGGCATATATTGGAATCAATTACGACCTTCTGGTATAAAGAGTACGGATATTATTGATGTTTTCAATTTATTACGTCATCTCTTTTATTTTGGCAAATATTTTTGAGACGCATATTGTAATACGGGTAATCTTCTACTAACACATTGGCATATTTTCTGATCTGCGACAATATAATTAGTACGGGGTTGCATATATTCATTCATTTCCTATTTTTTCTTCTGTAAATTTGCTTACAAAAGGGGGCAGGATGTTTTATTCTTCAGATCTGATCGTGAAGATAATTTTGCATAGTGAGAACATATATTCTTAAACTTCTCTTTAGGAGCAATAAATTTAATACTTTAACAGAATTTGCACATGATTGCGAACTATAAGTTTCTTTAAATTATACACTCCGTACGAATAACGGGTGTGCTGTTAGTGGTTCATAAATTTTAACATTTTAGGAGGATATATCATGTTGCTCGGCATCGCAATTAAATTAAATGTGTTTGTTAATGTTTTTATTATTTTTTTTCGATTTAAATAATAAATAAATGGATAAATGGATATAAAAGTATATCTTATGAATGGACGGTTTGATTTTTCTTTTAATTATATTAGTTTCTGACTGCGTGCATCAATTTCATTTATTTTGGCAAAGAGTTTTCAAGCTTATATCGTATTTAGCTACTAAACTCATATATTGTGTTTAGCCAATAAATTCATATAGCCGGTTGTTGAAACAGAAAAAGAGTAGAGCGGGTATATCTTCTAATACAATTGTAGTGTTTTCATTTAGTATATTGAAACGGGATAAGAATGTTTCATTCAGATCTGCAAATTCAAAGCTACGAATTTGGAGGGATATCGCTAATTTGACAACTTTTCTTAAACTTTGCCAAATTGACGGAAATGTCGCCAAATTGATATAAACGACACACAAATAGCTGCCATAAACCTTCGGGTTGGTCGTGTGGCTTGGGTCTTCTACATATCAATGAAATTTTTTTTTTTTTTTGTTAGAAGAGAGCACTGAAATGATGTTTGGTTAGCATTTATCTGTCAGACCAACCATCCTACTTAGTAATACATTTAGCGAATTTTTAAAATGTCACCAAATTGATAAAAATGTTTTCAAATCTATAAAAATATCTTGAATTTGATAAAATTGCGCTACATAAATGATATTAATTGTTTTTTGTTAGGGGATAGTATTGTGATGATATTTCGTCAATTTGTCGCAAAGTGGAACTGTCAGTTCTACAGTCCCACTTGGCGATAAATTTGGCGATTTTTTAAAATGTCGCTTATTTGACGAAACTGTCGCCAAATGTTTCATAGAAATATAACTATTTAGACGATATTTTTTCTACCAATTTATTTGAAGCAAATGATATCATGTCGCTTAGCAACGGATTTAAATCCAATGTGTTTATGCGGCAGACGATTTTTATTAAATCCTTTCCGATTTGAATAATGAAGATATGTATATAAAATAAATTTCATTACCATTTCATTTTGGACTGGATAATATCAATTATACTCTTCAGGTTTAAACATTATTATTATTGATATTTTCCGGAATTATTGATTCAGGGATTATTGATATTTTTAAGTTATTACGCCATTGTTTTATTGCGGCAAATATTGCTGACACACGCATATTGTACGTTGTACGAGTAATCTTCTAGGAATGCACGGGTATATCTTCTAACCTACGAGAATATAAGTAGTACAGGTATATTGGCATATATTTTGACATATATTGGCATATATATTGGAATCAAGTACAGTCTTCTGGTATGAAGATTAAGGGGATTAATTATATATTCAATTTATTACGTCGTCTGTTGTATTTTACCAAAAAACATTTGAGACTCATATTGCAAAACGGGTAATATTCTACTAATAATCGGACATTATAAGTAGTACGTGTATATCTTCCAATATAATTTTAGCACTTTAATTTTGACATATATTGGAATAAATGACTGTTCAGATTTAAAGATTACGGGTTTATTGGTATTTTCCATTTATACATGTAATCTACTAATACAGGTTATATTTTCTAATATTCGCGTATATAATTAGTACGGGTCCCATACAATTTTAACGCTTTTATTTTGCATATATTGATTCAATTCCATATTTTTTTTTATATTTGCTTACATAAGGGGTCCAAGATGTTTTATTCTTCAGATATGTCCATGAAGATAATTTTATATAGCGAGAACAGAGATTCTTAAACTTCTTTTTAGGAGCATTATATTAAATATTTTAACAGAATATTTTGATTAAACATGTCATTTAGTATACTATAAGAATTTGGGCATGATTATGAATTTCAAGTTTCTTTATATTATATACTCCGTACGAAGAACGGGTATGCTGCTAGTAAAAAATAAAATGTTTGCATAAAAATAGAATAGTAAAATACTATATGTTAACTGTATAGATCTATATAAATAAAATTGAAAATCTGTCTGTCTGTCTGTCTGTCTGTCTGTCTGTCTGTCTGTCTGTCTGTTTGTCCCATCATCACGGGAGAACGGCTAAACCGAATTTGATGAAATTTTGTGGGTAGCCTAGAAATAGCCCCACTTAAAATTTAGTCTATGTTTGAAATTTCTACGACCAGTGGTTATCGAGATATTAGTAAAAAACAAAACTTTCGTTTATCTCATCATCACGAGAGAACGGCTGAACCGAATTTAATGAAATTTTGTGGGTGGCCTTGAAATAGCTCCCCATAATATTTGTCCAAGTTTCGAGTTTCTAAGGCCAGGGGTTGTCGAGATATTAATGAAAAACGGAACTTTTTTTATAGGAGTTCTACTCTCCAACTCCGTGGTTTATCCAAACGCAAAGGATAAAAATCGTTTGTTTAAAACGTCAAAGGGAATTAAAACTTTATTTTTGAGTTTGATGCAGGAATTTTGCATTAAATAGTCACTATCTGAAAGCATGAATTGTTTGAAACATGAATTTAAATGGAAAAATCTACCTCCATGTTTTTATTTCACAAGCTTTTACTCAACGATTAGAAGTATAAAGATATTAAATGGTTATTTAATTTCGCATTTTATGAGGAAGATTCTATTTTATATCGTGTTGCTCGGCCAAGGAATGAAATTAAATATGTTTGCTAATGATTATTATTATTTTTTTCGATTTGAATATTAAATAAATGGGTATTAAAATATATCTTATAAATGAACGGTTTGATTTTTTTTAAATTATATTAATTGCGAACTGAATACACCACGTTCATTTATTTTAGCAAAGAGGTTTTAAGCTTATATATTGTGTTTAGCTAATAAACTCATATTTTGTTTACCCAATAAATTCATTTATCCAATTGTTTAAACAGAAAAAGAGTAAAATGGGTATATCTTCTAACAATATTTTAGTGTTTTCATTTAGTATATACAAACTTGATCACGATATTTTATTCAGATCTGCGAATTTAGAGCTACGAATTTGGCTGGATATCGCTAACTTGGCAAATTTCATAAAAGTTACCAAAATGATTGAAATGTCCCCAAATTGATAAAAATGACGTAAATCAATGAAATTTATTTTGTTTTGTTAAAAGAAAGTACTGAAATGGTGTTTCGTTAGCATTTGTCTGTCAGTCCAACTGCCCAACTCAGTAACATCTTTAGCGAATTTTTAAAATGTCACCAAATTGATAAAAATATTTATAAATCCATAAACATATTTTGAAATTGATAAATTGCCCTAAATAAACGAAATTGTGTTTTTTTAGGGGATGATATTTTGATGATGGTTCGTCAATTTATCGCCAAGTGGGACTGTCAGTTCTACAGTCCCACTTGGCGATAAATTTGGCGATTTTTTAAAATGTCACCAAATTGATAAAAATATTTATAAATCCATAAAAATATTTTGAAATTGATAAATTGCCCTAAATAAACGAAATTGTGTTTTTTTAGGGGATAATATTTTGATGATGGTCCGTCAATTTATCGCCAAGTGGGACTGTCAGTTCTACAGTCCCACTTGGCGATAAATTTGGCGATTTTTTAAAATGTCGCCAAACTTTCATTAGAGATATTCAGACGATATTTTGACCAGCAATTTATTTGCAGCAAATCATAACATGTCGCTTAACAACGGATTTAAATTTAATGTGTTTATGAGGAAGAAGATTTTTATTAAATCTTTTCCGATTTTAATGATGAAGATATGTATATAAAATAAATTTCATTGCCATCGTATTTTTGACTGGATAATATCAATTACGATCTTCATGTTTAAACATTATTATTATTGAAGTTTTCGGGAATTATTGATTCAGAGATTATTGATATGTTCAATTTCTTATGGCATTGTTTTATTCCGGCAAAAATTGTTGAAACCCATATATTGTACGTTGTACGAGTAATCTTCTACAAATGCACGGGTATATCTTCTAATCTAAGAGAATATAAGTAGTACATGTATATTGGCATATATTGGAATCAAACCTTCCGGTATGAAGATGGCAGGGATTATTGATATTTTAAATTTATTAAGTAATCTGTTATATATTGGTAAAAAATTTTCAGACTACATATTATAATACGGGTAATCTTTTACTAACACTAGGACATATCTTCTAATCTATGACATTATAAGTAGTACGGGTTTATCTTCCCATATAATTTTAGCACTTTCATTTGGGCACATATTGGAATTAATTATTGCCTACTGATTTAAAGATTACGGATTTATTGATATTTTCAATTTATATATGTAATCTACTAATACAGGTTATATCTTCTAATATTCGCGTATATAAGTAGTACGGGTCCCATACAATACGCTATTATTTTGCATATATTGATTCAATTCCATACTTTTTATAAATTTGCTTTCAAAAAGGCCAGGATATTTTATTCTTCAGATCTACCCGTGAAGATAATTTTGAATAACGAGAACAGCCATTCCTTAACTTCTTTTTAGGAGCATTATGTTAAATATTTTAACAGAATATTTTGATTAAAAATTCAATTTAGTATACTATAGGAATTTGCACGATTGTGAAATTTAAGTTTATTTATATTATATACTCCGTACGAAGAACGGGTATGCTGCTAGTCTATATAAATAAAATTGAAAATCTGTCTGTCTGTCTGTCTGTCTGTCTGTCTGTCTGTTTGTCCCATCATCACGGGGGAACGGCTGAACCGAATTTGATGAAATTTTGTGGGTAGCCTAGAAATAGCCCCACTTAAAATTTAGTCTATGGTTGGAATTTCTACGACCAGTGGTTCTCGAGATATTAGTAAAAAACGAAACTTTCGTTTGTCTCATCATCACGAGAGAACGGCTGAACCGAATTTAATGAAATTTTGTGGGTTGCCTTGAAATAGCCCACCATAAATTTTGCCCAAGTTTCAAGTTTCTAAGACCAGGGGTTGTCGAGATATTAATGAAAAACGGAACTTTTTTTATAGGAGTTCTACTCTCCAACTCCGTGGTTTATCCAAACGGAAAGGATAAAAATCGTTTGTTTAAAGCGTCAAAGGGAATTAAAACTTTATTTCTGAGTTTGATGCAGGATTTTTGCATTAAATAGGCACTATCTGAAAGCATGAATTGTTTGAAACATGAATTTAAATGGAAAAATCTACCTCCATGTTTTTACATGTATTAACCTCCATGTATTTCACAAGCTTTTACTCAACGATTAGAAGTATAAAGAAATTAAAATGGTTATTTAATTTCGCATTTTATGAGGAAGATTCTATCTTATATCATGTTGCTCGGCAAAGGAATGGAATTAAATGTGTTTGTTAATGATTATTATTATTTTTTCTATTTGTATAATAAATAAATGGATTTAAAAATATATTTTATAAATAAACGGTTTAATTGTTCTTTTAATTATATATATTGCGGACTGCGTACATTACTTTTATTTATTTTAGCAAAGAGGTTTCAAGCTCATATATTGTGTTTAGCTAATAAACTCATAATAAATGAACGGTTTGATTGTTCTTTTAATTATATATATTGCGAACTGCGTACATCACACTTTTATTTATTTTAGCAAAGAGGTTTCAAAGCTCATATATCGTGTTTAGCTAATAAACTCATATATTGTGTTTACCCAATAAATTCATTTAGCCGATTGTTGAAGCAGAAAAAGAGTGGAACGGATGTATGTATCTTCTAATACAATTTTAGTGTTTTCATTTAGTATATATACAAACGGGATATGGATATTTTATTCTTCAGATCTGCAAATTTAGAGCTACGAATTTAGCGGAATATCTCTAAATAACTTGGTAACTTTTCTTAAACTTTACTAAATTAGAGGAAATATCTCCAAATTAATAAAAATGACCCAAATCAATGAAATTAAATTTGTTTTTTTAGAATAGAGTACTGAAATGATGTTTCTGTAGCATTTGTCGGTCAGTCCATCCATCCTACTTAGTAACGCATTTAACTAATTTTTTTAATATCACTAAATTGATAAAAATATTTGTAAATCCATAAAAATATCATGGAGACGAAAATGTCGCCAAACCTTCCATGGAGATCACATTAATCAGACGACATGATTTCCATCAATTTATTTGAAGCAGATGATATCATGTCGCTTAGCAACGGATCCAATGTGTTATGTGTCATACGATTTTTATTAAATCTAATAAAAATATGTATATAAAATAAATTTCATTGACATTGCATTTTTGACTGGATAATATCAATTACGGTCTTCAGGTTTAAACATCATTATTATTGATATTTCGGGGACAGTTGATTCAGGAATTATTGATATTTTCAAATTATTATACCATTGTTTCATTATGACGAAAATTTTTGAAACTCATATATAGTACGTTGTACAAGTAATCTTCTACAAATGCACGGGTATATCTTCTAATCTACGACAATATAAGTAGTACAGGTATATTGGCAAAATTTTTATATATATTGGCATATATTGGAATCAATTACGACCTTCTGGTATTAAGATTACGGGGATTTTTGATACTTTCAATTTATTACGTCATCTTTTTTATTTTGGTAAATATTTTTAAGACTCATATTACAATATGTTTAAGCTTCTACTAACACACTGGCATATTTTCTAATTTGCGACAATATAAGTAGTACGTGGTTGCATATATTGATTCAATTCTTTTTTTTGTGTGTCAATTTGTTCACAAAAGGGGCCAGGATATTTCATTCTTCAGATTTGCCCGTGAAGATAATTTTGCATAGTGAGAACAGATATTCTTAAACTTCTCTTTATGAGCAATAAATTTAATATTTTATCAGAATTTGCACATGATTGCGAATTATAAGTTTTTTTATATTATATACTCCGTACGAAGGACGGGTATGCTGCTAGTATTAAATATATTTATACTTACATACGAGAATGTGTGTTAAGCAGCAATATAAAACAAAATATAAAGCAAATATCTAATATTTTTCACCATACAGAATTTGACCCGTGTTTTAATTATGATCTCCACGGTTCACGATATATTTTCCACATACGTTACATTAGTTAGCTATAAATATATGTAAGTAATAAAGTATGTACGCATTTGGTTTGATGAGCGTCCTTCAAACGTATGAAAATGACTTTGAATTCATTTATTATTCATGGTATAAAATACTTAATTATAAATCTTAGCATCTTGAATGATGTTTCAAAACGAGCAGCAAATATTTCCTCCTCATTACCGTTTTCGAAAGGGATTATATATTCTTAATGCAATTCCTTTTACGTAAGGATGTAAATCAAAAGGAGAAATAATGTTATTAACAGCGAAAAGTGCATTTACTTTATGGATCCAAACATTTCGATATTGTAGTAAAATATTCTAAGGAAATTGGTCATTAAAATTTTATCTCCAGCATGTTTGGACCTAGGTCTTCTTACCTGACAGTGAGTTTTATTTGCGATCCACTGTTAAACAATATAAAGTTTGGGGGGATTCATAGATAAAATAAGAATATTCTTATGACTCTTAATGTATTCTTATGACTCTAATTGTAGTCTATTCTTATGACTCTTAATGTAGTTTTTATTAGAATAATACTCGTAAACAGCAAATTAAATTTCAGAAAACTCGCATGCATGGTTCCTAGGAAAGTCCTTAATTGCCTCAAAAACTTTAAAAGGAAATATCCATGTATATATACTCTAGGCCTATTTATAATAAAGTGACCATGTCTTATTATGATTGCAGCGCTCCTAGCGGAGAATTTTCAAAATTTAAATAATGAAATCTGTAACAAAGCAATATATGCGAAGAAATACAATTGCGAAGTTGTAGAGCATTGTCTTATTAGTAATAAGAGACATGAGAACACACGAAAACGTGTGTTTGGGAGGCAACCACTATCTGTCAAAATAGTTGTATCATTGGAACCTGTAACACGGTGAAATCTGCAATGCTTGTCAAAGTACACGGCAGTATTCTTGCTAGAATTCAGAAGTGCATTTTTATTGATGAAGGGCATTATAAATAGGATATATATTAGATTCCTGTTCTTATGAGTGTTGTTTATTTTGGAATTCCTCAATATAACAACAATTCAACAATAATCCAATTGTATCAAATAAAATCCTTTTGTAACGGTTTCCCTGTCAATTCATACTCAATAAACAATAATCTACAACTTTGTATTTTTTTTTTCGTTTATCTCACTTTGTTGATGAGTTCGTTAAACTCTTTGAATTATCCACTAGTCGGCGTTACATTTACTTTTATTCGGGAATGGTCTTTTTACTATAGGTAAACCTAACATGTACACTCATGAACCCTTTCTTATAAAGTCATCAGTCCGCTTAAGAACTTCAATTTTGTACAAGAATGTGAAGATTCTATTATTCATTAGAATTTTATTCTAAGTCTCCCTTTTCCTCATGTTAATTTATGTTCTAAACTTACAACTTCCATTCCAAAGAATAGCATACTTATGATTGGACAGATTTGTAAAATGGCAGACTCTAGAATCACGGCATTTTGCCGAGTTATCGAGTGTTTGTATCTGAAAATTCTTAAAAGTTTTACAAGTGAACATTTCGTATTTTGATCATAATCGGTTCAGGGTGAGATTCAGTTTAGTAATGAGTTAGGCTCGAATTGCATGTGTAGATTAGTATGTCTTAGTGTAGATTAGTATGTATTAGTAGATTTTGTATTGCTAACATGGTAAATAATTTGTATGTATATTTGTATTTCATATTTATGTTTTAGGTTTTCACCGATATTAGCTGTGTTTATTTGTTTAAATGTAGTGATTCTTTCGTAGGATTCTAGTCGTTAAGTTATTTGAAGTTTAATTTAGATTTAAGTCAATTTAGAAGGGTTCAACACAAAAGTCAAGATTTGAGGTAGAAAGTAGAATAGTACTTTACAATGGCCCCAGAACAACTCAAGCCTGTAGTTTAGTGCAATGATGTAAAATATTTTAAAGTAACCCTAATACCACTAGAACGGATTCAATAGATTCTTAGACATTGAGTGCCGATTTCAAATCGAGAGGATGATGACCACGCAGGAAGCTAGTCTGGAAGATAAAATTAGCAACATGAGGCTAACCTGAGGTAAAAATAGCATGAGGTGCTCAGTCAGATTGTCAGTTACACGCTAATATGACGTTAGAGAGTGGAGAATGCAGAGTCCACTTCAACAATAAGAGCTTGCAATTTCGTCCCAGTAGATCAACGGAAGAGCGTCGGCAAGAGAGCTTAAAGATCCAGGGTTCGATTCACGATTGGGGCAGCAAGGTTCTTTACAGGCACATGAAATTTAGTTGCGAGAAATGTATTTATCTTTGAGTTATTATATCCATGTCTCACAGACATGCATTTTTAATTGCACACATTCCCACATATATCGACGGCCCATTGTGGGCCTCGGCCTTCCGCAGATGATTCTTTCAAGCTTTCCCCTGGGAGCAGTGCTTCTCCAATTTTTAATGTTTAACACCTCAATGTTTAACACAGTCGATTCATCTCTACTTTGATTATCCTCTAAGTCTTTTCCTGATCGTAGTGGACACAAAAATGTTCTTTGTGATGCTGTTGTGTAACCTTTCATAGCAAATGTCCTATCCATTGCAATCTGTCAATTTTTATGTATTGAATTATATCAAAATCTTTGTTTAATTTTAAAAGTAAAAATTTGTATATTATTATCCAAATATTTTTTACGAATTTCACCAAAACTGCTGCGCTAAATTTTCCGCTCAAAGATCTTCTGGGCAATTTCATCATGGCCTTTGAGAGTCCAGGCTTCAGAAGCATAAATTAAAATATGTCTAATCAGTACTTTGTAGAGCTGCAATTTTGTTCTTATCCCAATCAGGTGTGATCTGAAAAAAAATCTTAATCCGTGGAAGAAGCGATTTGCAGATATAATTTGGTTTTGGATGTCTATACTAATATCATTTTTACAGTTTATTTGAGACCCCCGGGTAGTTAAAATGCTCGACGTATTCAAATGTGTACAAATTAGCTTCAAATACAGACGGGGGTGGGGAAGACTCACTCCTGGTAAATGGATATAATTACATATATATTTTAGCTATTTTTATTCGAGTCTAGCTGGCTGTCTTTAGTTATGACTATTTATGTGTTGAGTTTGAAACTTCTAAAGCATTTATTATAATTTATTTTGTGTACAAGTATTAGTTTTGAGATGTTCCATTTATTTGTTACATTTGAAGTGAAATAGATACCACAATGCCATTAAATTAAGAATGCTCAAAAGCTTCTAGTGAGCAAAATGGAAAGTAGGAGAAAGTTGTAAGTGTTTAAATTAATATCATTTGTTATTACTCTGAAAATTAAATAAAATCGTTGAACTTCGAAGTAATCACGGATCAATATTACTTCTCCAAGCTTTGTAGAGAACCTTGCTGTGGCAATCGGAGCTTGAAAC
This sequence comes from Amaurobius ferox, assembly GCA_951213105.1. Classification (NCBI taxonomy): domain Eukaryota; kingdom Metazoa; phylum Arthropoda; class Arachnida; order Araneae; family Amaurobiidae; genus Amaurobius; species Amaurobius ferox. The sequence goes on from OX578136.1 coordinate 62,835,295, forward strand.
TCAGATCATACTAGCCAGCCGAAGCACTCCCAACTGAGCTACTGGGGCGAAATTGCAAACCTTTTTCGTGGAAGTAGATTCGGAATTCCTCTAATGTTAGACTTACGTGTAACTTGACAATCTGAATGATCACCAGCTGATATTTTTACCTCAGATTAGCTTACTGATGCTATTTTTATCCTCCATGTTATCTTCTTGCCAAGATGTCGGCTTCCCAATTTTGAAATCCGTTCTTGATATCTCAGAGTGGAATGAATTCGTGATAGTCGTATTAACAGCAGTTTCGGATTTCCGACATTATTGTTCTGACCTGTGCATGGTTTCTTGGTTAGAGCACTATTGTATAGAACATTGTTGTCCAACAAAGGCTCGAAACGTAGATTTTCGTACTGGCCATGCGACGCTCTCACAATTGAGCTACTTGATGGGAATACAAGCTATTTTCGAATGCAAGCTATATTAAGCGAATGGGAATGCAAGCTATATTAGGAATCTTTCTCATTTTATATTTCACATCTAAGCTAATACCTAAACTAAAAATATAAATTAAACGCCCTAATATAAACTTAACCCGAACTAAAAATATTACATTTAATATCGAACCCTATATATTTTCATTTTATATATTTTTTAATTTGAAACAAGAATTGTTTTTACAATATTTAGTGTATAAAGAAATCGATATCGTTGTAATATACAGTATTATCCAATATACTACAGTTTCAAAAGAAAAATTGTAAAATTGTTATTCTTTAAGCGATGTCTTGCGGAAGTATGAGATAATAAAAAATAAAAATGGATTTAGTGAAATTAATTTCCATTAAGAAAAAAAATATATCAGATAATAAATTGAAAATAAGAACCACTAAATCAAATTCCAAACAGCAAGAAATTAGAACTAAGAATCATAAATAAAGACTACTTTCCAACCGCAATACCGTTTTGGTGCCAGAAAGATCGTATTTAACTCTTCTTTCAAAACAAACTGAAAAAAGAACATCAATATAAACTTTTTATGACGTTCTACAGCACGTGAAGTTAATTCGGAAAATTCTCAGTATATATAAATAGTATTAAAAAATAATAAAATTAATATATGAATGCTATTTAAGAGTCTGAGCCTCTTTAACTTCTAAATGGATTACATTTTCCGAAATTTATGTTAGCGAAATTGTTTCCATGCTTTTTTCGAAATGTTCTTTAATGTCGTCATGTATCAGAAATGTCTTTTGTTTTATTCTTCTGTCTTTCAGGCAGTTATCATTTGACGGTGAAAGTTCATGGCTTTATGATAGTGCAATTTTAAAGAAGGTTAGAACATTATTTGTGCTGTGAAGCATTTAAGAGATTTTTAAGATTGTATTATGAAGATAAAACACTTTTATTTTAATATGTCTCTCTGGCTAGATATTTATTTACACGACTAGGCTAGACATTTTAATTTCATTTTTTAAAGTCGTTGTTATTTCATTGCACGTTGTAATTTTCTATTGTTCGCATACTAAATGCAATAAAATAATAATATCATGAACATATAAAATCGGCATAATATTTAAATGGCTGCAAAATCAACATCAAATCATTTATATATATTTCAAAAGATTTCACAAAAACATTTATATGTTTTTCAAAACATTTCAGAAAAACATTTATATATTTTTCAGGCACAATGAGTAGTTACTTTCACAGTTTGCATCTGTTACTTTCTCAATGAGTTCCTTAGATACTTTCTCAGAAAGAAGTTATTTTCCCAGCTTATTGTGGCATCTTTGTGACTTTTCAACAAAATGAATACTATGTAATACATGTGAAATCCGTGTGCATAAAAGTTAAAAAAAATTTCACCCATTTTAACTGTTGAATGAAAATGAAATACGCAATGTACATTACTTAAAATGAATACTGTTATGGGTTTTATATATTTATTTGTGCTAATTCGATAAACTTTATATCATGTAAAGTAATAAGTACTTATATTCTTCTAAATTGTTGACACTCCTGCAGATGAAATAAAATTTTAAGCGGTAAACCAAATAAAGCAATTATCATAGAAAACATATACTAGAAAAACATATACCTGAAACCATAGCCGCAACATATTGTAGTACCATAGTTATGGTTTTATAACATAAAATATGTTAGAACAAAAATGCTTATAATTTTTTGAAAATTTTGCTAATCCTAAAGATAAAATAAAATCTAAAAATATTAAAAAGATTAAAACTATTTTAACATAATCGTTACTACATTATAACGTATAAATAATTAGGAAGATATACTACACGTGCATACAAATAAACACTTTGTTTTAGTTTTCCAAATTTTCAACTGATTTATTAAGTACCAATGTACTGATTACAAAACATAAAATATTTTTCTTCACTATGGGCAGTTTTTCACAAATGGAGTTAGGCTAAATTATGATGAAACTACAAATACATTTATAAATACCTATTATTTAAAGTTTTATTTTGTGGTATGAATCCAACGTATTTTAAAATTCTACTATTTAATACTATTTACAACTTAAAACAATTTCAAAATTTTCCACCTTGCAACAAATATTTTATTAGGGGTTTTTAACACTTTACAACAAAGTTGAAAAGTGTTTATGACTTTGTTCATTCTGTCTGTCTGTCTGTCTGTCTGTCCGTTAGCACGATAACTGCCGTAAAAATGACTTAATCAAAATGAAATTTTAGTATGTTGTTCAGACGGTCTGTAGGACCTATGGGAATATAAATGAATAATATCACACAATTAGTTTTGGATTGAACCCGGGTAGAAAAAATGAAATACATTGAGCCCTATGGGACCCAATTTTTCTAACATTTTTTAAGCGGATTTAAAATTCACAAATTGCTTCGAAAATTTTAGGTAATAGTCAAATTGTTCCATAAAATATATAAAAAAAAATTCAGCTAAATATATTCAGTAGTTTTTTAAGTAAAAATTAAAATAATAATTACACATCTTATATTAAACGATCACGTGACCATGATATGAAACGATCACATGACCCACTTCAAAATGATATATGGCATCCATCTTGTTTCAAATTCGTGATTTTTTAAAGTTCTTTTTAATTCAGATTGAGTGTTGTATACATCCTAAAACTACTTTATTTCTGCTTAAATTCTGTGCATCTACATACTAAAACAACACAATGACAATATATTTGAGTTTAAATTCTCATTCAAATTTGATTATTTCTACAACTAAGCCTATTTTTCACCTATGTAAAATGTAAACAGCAAACTATGTAGAATGAGTTGTATTAGAATTACTGTATTTCTTTAACACAAAATAATTCAGTCCATGGAGTCTGCATGGCTGATATGAATGAAATATTAATTGATTTTATAAACAGAAGGACGATTTTTTTCGATGAAGTTTTAAGCATAAAGTTTATGAATTGTAGCTCCATGGTCTTAATTTTTAAATAAAATAAATTATTATAGTATTGTGATGAATGAAATGGAGAAAGTTGTGAATGAAATCCTGCTTTTATAGAGAGATCCAGGCCTGTTATTTTTTCTATGACGTCATCTGAATTAATTTCAGTTGTTTTCGATGAAGTTTTCAAATATAATAAATTATTGTAGTATTATGATAGATTTAAAAATATTACCGTGGCATGTATTGCATTTTAGAGATATTTAAACCACGCAATTTATATTTCAATGCCGTCATTTGAATAAAGTTCATTTTTTTCGATGAAGGTTTAAGTTTTCAAATATAATAAATCAATGTAGTATTGTGATAAGTTTTAAAATATTACCGAGGAATGTATTGCATTTTCGACTTTTTTAAATAAAATTGCATTGAAGTTGGAAAGTGTTTCATAATCAATGCTTTAAGCATGATTGATCTTTCTTGTCATATATGACTTCAGTCGCTCTTTTCTCAGTACAAACAAAAATCGGTCATCAAGTGTTTATCTTATCACCTTTGATACATTCGCTCCATTACTTTTATGTCTGTGAAATCTTGTTAAACCAACATTTTCTGAAAATAGTCTAATTGGTAATATAAGAAGTGTATTTTGATGCTCATATTGCAGCCTAACGACTTGAATAACAATATATATTTGACTACCTGCCTATTTGTAATGCACGGCAATACATTTTTGTGGCATTAGAGATAATTTTGGCGATTTTTCGTAATATGCTACCAGATCAAAAAAATCGCCAAATTGACATAATAGCCAAATTTATGAAAATGAAGCCAAATTTACCACATACCAATTTCTTGAAAATTTAAATTAACTTGAGACATTTCAATAGATGACTTAAAATATTTATCTTTACCCCGTTGTCCAATATTAATCAATCAGTGAAATGTTATTCAATAAAGACACATTTTATAATTGATTTGTGTACGCTCGGAAGCTGCGTTTCGATTTAGAAGTCAATAGGCTGAGCTTAGTTTTATATTACATCCATTCCCAAACATAAGATATAATTTAAAAATACAGTCAAACCTTTTTAAAACGGATTCTATAGGAAATGAAATAGTGTAATAAGCGGGAAATAAATTTAGCCCCATCCAATACTGCAGGGGATTTATTTTATTTTCCCCCATGTGAAACGGAATCTGCGCAACTCGAAAACGGACTGCCAATTTAAAATATTTTATTAATAAAAGCGCCTGTTGTAACCAACAAAAAATGAAAAACTCATTCAAATATTTCAGCCATTTATTTCCAAGATAAACATTTTTTATAGAACTCTCTATTAAATTATATCACCATTTGCTGAAAGCTGTAAAAGAACTTCAAGAATTTTCAGTTAATAAGGGAGAATTTGAAATGATAGAAATATTAATCAATGCACGATTTTTAACTAAATTTCAATAAACCATGTTTTTAAATTTATATTTTTGTTTCATGGCAAGCCGTGATATTTTGCCTATAAGTAAATTTATCAAGGTTTTGAGGTAAGGTGATAAGCTAACAGTTAAGGGCATGGGGTACACTATGTTTCTATTTACATATTATCCTGTGATTGCAGAATGCAAAAATGTATGTTTATACAAAATTTAAAATAATTTAATTAGCTACTAATGTATAATATATTATTAATCATACTTATCTAAATACAATTTTCAAAATTCTTAAAGTCTGATGTATAGGTGAACAATAACCCCGACATAGACTACGTTTTTAAAGATATATGTTAGAGAAATGGTTTTGTTGTTTGTAAGAGGTGTTGTTTAATCACTTCATGCTTTGGAGATGTATTTTGTTACTTTCCTTATATACATCATGTATAAGGAAAGTATTGTGACGGGGTCGAAAATTCGAATTCGAGTTTTCGACGGGAAGCAACCCTGATCACGATTTCAAGCAACCCTGATCACGAATAGAACATTTTTGAGGTGATGTCTATGTGTGAAAGTATGTGTGTGTGTGTGTGTCAGTGAGTCTGTGGAGACGATATCTTAGGAACGAATGGGGCGATTCGAATGAAATTTGGTACAAAAATCGCAATCCGTGAGTACTAGAAACAAATTGTTTTTAAACGCAATCGAATGCCCAGAACCCCCCTAAATTTTCGAGTGAAATTTGAAAAAATCATCAAAAAATCAAAACCTTTAATAAATTTACGCAAATAGACATTTCTTATGTAATTTTTCCTTAGAACACGATTTACATAAACTTTGGAACGCTAGCATGCACCGTTTTCGAGATATTGCACATTTTTTAAATAAATGTATCAAAATATCCCATAAATTAAAGAAAAATATTAACTGTTAAGGAACATGTTCACTTTTCATATGTAATACCATGCGATAAATTTGGTGACATCATTCTGGTGGGTCTAACTTGTTCCATTCACGAGAAAAGATACTTTGAGTAATACTTTTGGATTTGAACGCCAAAAGTCATTTATCCGCTGTAAGAATAACTTATTTATTCGTCCATAACGCTTGGCGAGATTTTTGCGATGAATTTAGAGGAATGTCACCAACTTGGCGAAATTTCTAAATGTTGCCAAGTTAACGAAAATCTCGCCAAACGGATAAAATTGACGGTAAATCAATGAAACTGATGACTAGTTGAAGAAAATTCAATATCTTGGAAAGAATATAAGTATCTACTATAAGAATAACATTATTTTTTAATTGTAAAAGTAGTAAATTCATTGCATTATATAAGAAAAGTCATGTGCTGCCGACATCAGATTTTTTTTGTTTTATGGTGTTGTCTTGCAAACATTTTAGTATTTAACGTTGACGCTTTATGATTTTATGAATGTACATTTTTAAAATAGTTTAGCACTTGCAAGTCGTGCTTTGTAATATTTTTCATTTTTATGCTAGCTGTCTGGAAATAAATTCATATATAAATTTGGGTGAAATTACATCAACCCATTTATCGTTCGTCTTGTATTCTTCCATTTTATTATAATTGTTATATTTGAGCTGTATTATTACTTACGCTTTAATACAATTGGTGTGCTCTGTTGTATATCTGTACTACATTCCGTCGTTGTCCGAAGCCTCCATTTTCCGCTACAGACCATTACACATTAAGGTATTTCTTTAATTTTTTTAAGACATTTCTCTAATTTATGGAACTATGCATCTGCTTGTGGATAAAATACATAACTTTAAAATGCTAATAAATAATCTCTTGTCATATTTAAATACTTACTTGCTGCTTAAAACTACTTTAATGTTTATGCTTCTCTCGTTATCATATTACATTCTATTGTTAGAAATTGATACAAAATAAAACATAAAACCCGTGTTTTCCATGCTTACTACAGAACACCAGAGCTTCATCAGGATTTAACTGAACAAACAGTTTTCAGCTGTTTAGTTTAAATCTAATAACAAATAAATAATGGATTTTTAACTTCCTGGATGAAATATTATTATAACGATGTTTTAAATAAAGTAGTGTTTGTGATTAAATATGAAAATTAATTCTGTATTTGATTATATTATACAAAAGTAAAATAAAAACTAGGTTTTTATTAAAAGAGAATTTTAAGTAATGTAAAGTTTAGAGCTCAAAAGAAAATAATGATGTTATCTTTATTTGTAAGTAATTATTTTCTATGGGGCATCCCAAAATTGGTTATCTTACACGACAAACTATATAATTTCATACAAAAGACTATCACATTCGTTTATAGATTAACAAAATTAAATATTTGCGTTTTTGAAAGTCACTATATTGTCACAAATGTACTTTTTATTAGTGATATAATTTTACGCAATTATATAAAGCAGAAAATGCATAACAACTTATCAACTTAGGGCACTTGCGCACTTTTCACATAGAGAGTCACTGTATATTGCAGCCTATCGTACGGCGTGCACGACATTTTGTAATTTCAATTACGGATGCCAACCAAAATAATGAACAATCTAAATGCTGCAGAGGGAGCCAATGACAACACATGCATACATAAACAGTGGTCATCCCCTGCTGCATCAACAACGAATGGTAGATGTGGTAGGAAACAATGGGGGAAAGAAAAAACCGCCCCAAAGCCGTATTCCAAAAAGTTCAGTCGATTTCAAATTTTCGAATGAGCTAACATCATGTTTCTTGGTTTTTGTGAAAAAAGGTATAGCGAACGTGAGCGATAAAATGGAAGCTTGTTGCTGTTATGAGATGTGCAACAGTTTCGTACATCATCGAGATTGCACGAATACGTACTTAACACAAAGAGTAGAGGTAAATCAACTTTCAATTTGTCACTAATTAGCACGGAAGGCACACTTTTCTCGTTTATGCAAATGATGAACAATCAGTTCGTAAGAGTAGATTATATTAACGAGTTCTTAGATATTGAGCTAAAAGAACTATTTTGAGTGTCGATTGATTAAAGGAAACTGTTTTAAAAATATATGTCAATTTTATTATGTGTGTAAATATGTATTAATGAAATGTTGTCAGCGTTATATGTCTTATAATAATAGATTTAATAATAGTATCATTACTCAAGATACAATGGATATCTATAACTTAAAATATTAAAGTAAATTGATCAATTAAGTCAAGTGTATTTATTTATATTTTGTGTGTTCGTCTCTCCAGCTTGAGGACCTGGAGCTTACATGCTCCACCCCTAGCGACGGCATCATAGGTATAAGTCCTATAGTGGTAATTTTGATAAGGACAATTCTACCTTATGACACAGCCCAATTCTCAACAAGAATTTCAGATTTACTTATTATGTATTTTCTGCTAATTATGAATATTTCGTGCTTGATATATAACTGGCATATCAAATATATATCTACATCGTTTAAGACAAAGTTTTCCATATCCTGGATCTTTTATTTTTTTTTTAAATTTGTGAAATTCATATACATTAAAATTTATTGTATATTTGAAAGATTTGATTTCCGTAGTTTAAGGGTATTGACCCCAATGTATTTTTATCTGAATTTTAAACCTATTTTAATTTTAAGCTAAATATGGCTGTAATTATAGAAAATTACTTTTAAAGGCTATAAGAGAATTCGTTCTTACAGAAAAATTAGTTTAACTTGTGAATCCGGCATTAACAAGAAATCGTTTCAACGTTCACGAAAACGAGAATGGAATATGGATAAGATGCAACTCTGATTTATACAGACTATATAAAGAATCAGATGTAATTACGTACATTCAAAATAACGGAATAAAAGGGGCTGGGCATGCTTAAAAAGTGCATGACACCAGAGCTATCAAGAAAATAAACTTTTCCACACCAAATGGAAATAGCCCAAGAGGAAGACCTAAGATAAGATGGATTGGTTGTATAATCAAGAATGTTCAGATCCTGAAGATGAAATGAAAGGGAACAATTGCACAAAACAGGCAGACAAAGAAAAGCTCCCAACGAAGACCAGAGCATATAGTGGGCAAAAGGAGAATTGATATTGAGTTCAGGATTTAAAAAATATATATATATAAATTCGTTATAAACAATTCAATCTTGGTTTGCGAAAATATTTAGATATTGTGATGTTAAATCGGTTGTATATAACTGCTGCAAGATGTTGAAACTTTTTCTATAACACGCATTTATCCATATAATGTTTTGTGTGCAGCAAAAAATAAATGATTATTATTACTTTATATTTCATTATTACAAAGAAACACATTTAACCAGATTATTCTGATAAACAATATTTGGATTACAATTACCTGAAGAGTGATTGTAGCCTACTATTTCATACCATGATCCATTTTAAGTAGTATGTTATTTGGTTTTTCAAATTTTATAAGGAAAATTTTTAAAAAATGTGTATCGTTGGACCAAATGATGACAATTATAAAATATTACACTTCATTCATTTTAAAGAGTATTTCATTCATTTTAAAGAGTTTGAAAAATCTTTCGATTGTTTCCAAGTGTGACATTATGCCCTCCAGGAAGTAATTTCGTGAGGTCTAAATAACCTTCTGGTTATTTTTTCCCTCAGTTTGCATTATAATTTATGTTTACTTAAATTATGAATTTTAACTGGTTAGGTTGATAGACCAATCACCTAACTAATCACCATTTTCTGGCTTCCTAAGGAAGAATAGAGAATATGTTTCGGATCGGGAAAGATTGAGTAGAAGATGAAGGATTCTAGTAGTAAGTGGAAGGATTCTAGGAAGAGTTTGGACAGGAGTGAGCTGGAGTAAAGGAAAAGCCACGATGATAGATTTTTAGGATTTCGGAAGTTGACCTGCAGCCTAGTAAAGAGGAAACCCCCATTCGATACAATGATGACTAGAAAGATTCTAGTATTCGAGATATGGCTGATAGTAACAGAATGCAGTGGTGAGAATACGCTTTGTAAATGCGTATCTGTATAAACTTTATTACCATACCACATAAAATTATCTGGTATATTTGTAAGTATCTGGTATATTTGTATTATCATTATGACCGTGATGAATATAAGTAATTAGTAATATTTCGAGTTTAGAAATACAGCAGATGTTGTAGTAAAAATTGAAATTGAAAGGTGCTTGTGTTCATGAGAATAATTGAAAGTACATATATAGTGTATGTTTTAACTTTGTGTTTTCTTTTGAAAGGATCCTATAGCAGTTTTTGGACAGCTTTGTGTCCTCTCTTTTGGCCATGTTTTGATGTTCTGACTCTTGGATGACGGGGACCCTGATCAAGTCTCTGGACTCCTTGAGTGTGGTGGTAGTGTAGACGTACATTGCTCACCCTGCAAAATTTTGTTTCAAAATTGCCTGCGGCAGTTGCTGCTTCAGCGATTCGCCCTGCTGGAGGTGATGCTCCTACAGGATTATCTTGGAGAAAATTTTCCTGCCCTGCTGTTGAAAATTTTTTTTGCCGGGGGGGGGGGGGGGGAGATATTTGTGGTGTCGCAATCTGCGAAAGTGTATATTTCTGTTTTAAATGTTCTTTCAAATCATGTAAATGTAAGAATTCCTCGTCCGAAGATCTGCGACGAAGTGAATCTGATGAAATGTTCGTGGCCTTGGCACTCCGCTTGAAAGAGAAAAACCGTTGAGTGCTGTAATTTCATGTTGTTCATTATTCTCACTGTTTTCTGCACGTTTGATGCGAGTGCTCATGTATATGTGTTTGTGACGTCAGAGTTTTGTAAGTAGTGGTACGAGAAGACGCTTCTTTGGTTGAAGAGCAGACAAAGATTTTGAAACTGTCGGTCGTGTTTAAGGAAGCTCTCTTTAATTTTTACAACAATGAAAAAAGTAAAATTCAAAGTAAAATTTAATTACTCTCATATTTTTACGACCGACAGGATCCTATTGAGCCACTTCATTGGTTCGTAAGTATTTATTTATTTTTGTGGGAGAATATTAAGAGTTCCTGGCTAAATAACTAACGGAATTCAAAAATATTCTATTGAGCCAGCTAAGCTTTAAAACTCTGTGTTTTAAGTCTCCTTTAATATAAGATACAGTTGTTGTTGTTGAAACCCAGACCGTCCGACCTACCAGAAAGGTGTAAGGTAACTGTTTGGACGGTCGGGAAGTGCCACCCAATTTAGACCGGAGCCCAATGGGGGAGGCATCCACAGGGACCGTACCCTCCTTCCCCTACCACCAACCTCTCGGAAGGACTTTCGGACCCACATGTTTAACGTGATCGTACTCCGCATGAACACGGCGGCAGTTTTGGCAGTGGCTGGAATCGAACCCGGGCCTACCGAGTGCAACTCCAGCGCGCTAACCAATGGGCTACCGCGCCCTAAGATACAGTTGTGAAATAATTCTATAAATAATTGTATTGATTTAAAGATTTACAATATTTGCCATCGAACGTTATCGAGTTGAAATATGATGCCATTACATAATGTCTATGTGTGAATTTCAGTTAATTAAAGAATTTATTTAACTTCAAAATGGAATTATTATTTCCTGTATTGTTTCACTTACCATATACTTATGTTTCGGTCATTGTGGAGTATTATTCGCTTTACATCAGGGAAAGTATCGCATCTGGTGTTCTGTACTGCCACTAATTATTTCGATCACAAATCAGGCCATTGAAGATGAACATGTATTTTGTTCATTTAACTTTCCTTCATTTTTCTGAATGTGTGTGCAAGCAAAACGATCCCGCGCTTACAATAGTATATTAGTGTAGTACTAATATTATATTCAGGATGGTCTTTACAACTTGTTCCCCCGAGATAATTATTACGTAACGAAAACATAAATTCTATCGCGGCTATATTCTATCGCGACTATATTTTTTATTATATTTTATGATCGAATCTACTAAGTTTCGTGATCATTGAGCCATAAATAACCCCTTTTATGTACAATTATCAAATTTTGTCCTATGCTGCCATGTTAAAAAATATAAAATTTAGAATACATTTCAAAGTTTTCACTTGAATTCCAATGCATCCCATCTTGTTCTAGACTTTTTTTGTTATCAAAGCCGAATTTAAAATTAACCCATTAAATTTGTGTCAGCAATCATGTACATGAGATACCGACCACAGAAAGACAGACAGACGAACGTCACTCTAAAAATAGTCAAAATGTATTCAGGAGTTCCTAAAACTTATATTAGCATGAAAATCTCGAACTCGAAAAGTTTAAGGATAACGATACTTTTTCTATACTTCGTATGAGAAAGTAAAAATAATTTAGTAATATTTAATTAATTCGACAATATTTCATAACACCCTCAATTTTATAAGCTAAATTAATTGAATTTTATTTATATATTTTTTATTGTAATACGTACTAAGGTTAGCGGATTACAAAAAAGCTTTCATTAGTCGGATTTGTGCTTGAAATCTCCAGTTGAGCAGTATCTTCACCGTGCACTTCTAAACACTCCAAAATCTTTTACATTCTCAAAACGTATTTTCATCCTACAGGAATTATTTTCACATTCTATGAGTACACAAATAAAATACCATAATATAAATTTCTTAAAATTTTCCGTATAAGAACTATATGAAATTCTCGTATTTTGTTCGAACACCACTTTCAATTTCACAACCACCCCCAGGAAAAATGATGATATCAATATTTTATGGCATCAAAGTTTCATTCGAATCCATAGCATTAAAGTTCTTGAATGTTCTATCAGCAATTTTATTAATCTTTTACGACTAAATTACAATTTTATAGGCACCGGTTCTATAATCTTCCTGGAAGAAATCGATAACTGAACCCGCCTCTTCGTTTTTCTTGTTGCCAGCAGCTATAGAGAAATAAATGAAAAAGAAAACCACATTTAACTAAAATTCTACGCTTGTTTAAAATATATTTTAAAATGTCCTTAAGTCTAGGAAAAATTGGTTTAAACATATTTCGATTCCGAACTATTTTGAATATTTTATTTAATATTTCATAACAAAATTAAATCGCTCTTTAGTGTTTGAATTATTGCGTGGTAAGAAAAAGTACGGGGATATTTAAATTTAATCAGTCATCGTTTCAGGTTTGAGTTAAACTTTTGATACTCATATCAATAAATTTATAGATTATATAAAGCTTTTATTCTTTTTGTAGTCTTTGTTTAATGCTCTTTATGTAGTCTTTGTTTAATGCTCTTTATGTAGTCTTTGTTTAATGCTCCTTATGTAGTCTTTGTTTAATGCTCTTTATGTACCCTTTGTTGAGTATACAACCAATGTCACGTTGGACTGACCTTTATTGTTTTTATTTACCTTTTGCCTATGCTGTTCAATACTCTGAATTTCATGTGTAGTACTTTCAACTAGATGTTGGAAATACCACTGCTTTTTATTCTTTATTTGCAATTTACCTAAATAATTCAACACCTGCAATTTTGGGAACTGGGTTGTAAAACGTTATACATTTTCTACGTGTACTCGTATAGAATTCCAAATGTGATAGGTTTAAATGGGTTAAAATTTTGCCACTCAAATCCGTAGCATCCAAAGACTTTTACACGTTAATTAAAATTTCGCATTGCTTCATATTTATTTTATTTTAATCACAAATATCTGAAAATTCTTTAAAATATATTAAGATAATAAAGAAAAAATGAAAAACTTGCTAAAGTATGGGCTAAGATATATTCATACTGCTATTCAAATGTAGCGGTGCTGCAAATTATGTAGGCAACGGAACATCAACTGGTTTAGTAAAACGTTAATACACACATTTTTACTTTCCTTATGTACATAATGTATAAGGAAAGTATTGTGACGGGGTCGAAAATTCGAATTCGAGTTTTCGACGGGAGAGCACGTTTCAAGCATCCCTGATCACGAATCAAACATTTTTGAGGTGATATATGTGTGTGTGTGTGTGTGTGAATGTATGTGTGTGTGTGTGAAAGTATGTGTGTGTGTGTGTGTCAGTGAGCCTGTGGAGACGATATCTGACGAACAAATAGAGCGATTAGAATGAAATTTTGAACAAAAATCACAATCCATGAATACTTATAGCCTATTGTTTTTAAACTTAATCGAATGTTCAGAACCCCCCTAAATTTTCGAGTGAAATTTTGTAAAATTCTTCAAAAAATCAAGACCTTTAATAAAGTTACGCAAATGAACATTTCTTATGTAATTTTTCCCTAGAAAACAATTGACATAAACTTTAGAGAACGCTAGCATGAACCGTTCTTGAGATATTGCACATTTTTAAAATAAATTTCTCAAAAAATCCCATAAATTAAAAAAATTATATTAATTGTTGTGATACATGTTCACTTTCCATATGTAATATCATGCGATAAATTTGGTGACATCATTCTCGTGGATCTAGCTCATTCCATTCATGAGAAAAAATACTTTGAGTAATACTTTTGTGTTATAACGTCAATAGTTATTTATCTGTTATAAGAATAACTTATTTCTCCGTCCATAACGCTTGACGAGATTTTGGCGCCGAATTTGGCGGAATGTCGCCAACTTGGCGACTTTTTTAAATGTTGCCAAATTAACGAAAATCTCGCCAAATGGATAAAAATGGCACTAAATGAAAATGACGACTAATTGACGAAAATTCAATATCTTGAAGAGAATATAAATATCTACTAAAAGAAAAACCTATTTTTGTATTGTAAAAGTAGTAAATTCATTGCATTATATAAGGAAAGTCATGTGTTACCCACATCAGATTTTTTACAGTGTACTACCACTATGTTAAAAAAGTTTGAAACAAACAAAAACAAGCAAATCTATAAAAGTTTTCATAGGATATAAGATATATTTATCTACATCTCTTACAATATTCTATGAAATTTACATCTTGGATTTATTTCGCTGTTCTGACGCAATTCATTGTATACACTTCTGCACATTCAATATCATACAAATGCACTATCACAGACAAACTCTTATTCCACATCCTTGCTTTTAAAAATGGCATGAACTAGAAAATTTAGCACGTTTGCACTTTGAAGAATAAAGAATTGAATCTTTGGGAAAACATGCAGGAGGTTCGGTATTGCATAAAGTAGTAGCTACCTTAAAACCTCTAATCTCATTCCTTAGTGTCCCAAGCTAGACTGTATTATCGGTATAGATTCTCGAAATAGTAGATCAAGACAGAAGAAAACTATACGGATTTCTTCAACGAATTGCATCTAAGCAACTTACTGGAAATCTCCCCGGATACTCATTCCTCGGTGTTACGCTACTTTACTCGTGATTTTTATCTCTTATTTTTCATTCCAAGAAGCTGGAGGTTCTTTAAATTTCCCGCTACCCATTTGCTGATATTGGAAGGGAAGTAGATGTTATAGTAAGAAGAAGTTAGAGTAAATAGTGGGATGTAGAAAATATTTGCTATTCTGCTGAATTGAATATGGCTTTAATTACGATTGTTTAAAATGTGGGATTCTTGATTGTCCGAAAAGTAAATGGATGTTTTGCGTTTTTGTTTATTTATTATTACTATTTCAAATTTTAATATAATACACATTTTGAAATATAGTAAAATATCATTGAAAATTATAAAAAGGCAACCATTATGTATTGCATAAAAGTACTTAAAATTCTCATGTTACAAAAACATATTGGGTATTAGAATAAGCAGGAGAAGTTATCCTTTAAATTAAAATCAGGAGTAGAAATGAGTCCTAACAGTTAACTTCGCAAATATAAAGGTGTTAACTGAACGCATCTATAAAGGTGTCACTTTTTGGTTTAACCACTACTCAAAACTCTTTATCCATTGTCATTGTTTTAAATTTAGTCACAAATTACAAAACACTTCATATGAAGAAGTTCCATAAGAAGCTACAGGGTCTTTAGTCATATGAATATATTTAGTCAGGGTCATATGAATATATTTAGTCATATGAATATATTTAGTCGCTGAATATATTTAGTCAGGGACTGGATCTTTTGCAAATTTGATTGATGACTCCCTTGTCTATTTTGCCCCTGATTTTCGCTTTTGTGCAGTGCAAACTTTTAATTATAAATCCACGATGAAAAACTCATATCAATTAATTAATTCACAGTTCACCTTAAAACACAGGTTTATTTTGCTATATTTTTGCTCCAAGATTGGCAAAATTATATTAGGTGATTTTAAGATACATAAAGTATAAACATAAAAGTGTCACTCTTGAATATACCTTTAGCTCACAAAAATGTTAAAAGAATCAGTTCTTTGAACTCCCAAATATTTGTTGACCTCTAATGTTGAAATATAGTTAGTATCACGGTTAAAACGTAAATAATAATGACATATGTAGAAACGTAGATTATTTAACTTAAATAAAATTCTTTGTAGGAAAAATCAAACTTCTGCCTTATATTTCTTATTATACCGAATCAGAATTTATATATAGGTGCTTTTAATTAATTTTTATATTACATTTTAGCTTCCTGGTATATAAGATACCGTATTGTTTCAAAATGCAATGATCCATATTTTACCTGTGCCACACTTTTATGCAATGAATTCAGAAGTTAAATGTGAATTTGTTTCATTTGTTTTAAAACGTTTTTTCTGAATATATTAGTAATTAGACTGTTTTCTTCAAAACATCTGAATCTCGAATAAAAAGCGTAGTACTGGTTTGGCTGTCTGATATCTGCGTAAACTGTTTAACTTATATATTGTTCTTACGAATATCAAAGCCGTCATATATTTCGATATTCTTTTATCTTTATAAGAAGTGTTCGACTTTTCGTATAACATCGAAAATAGTTTTAAAAGTAATATCAATATTCTACTTCTCCAGATATACGATCTAGGTCACGTGCTGAGAATGTTAAATTACGGGATCACAAAACATTCTCAATTAACTATACTTCAAACAATAAACAATTTATTTGAGACTGTATAAGTTTATATGAGCCAAGATCATGCATATTGTGTACTTATATGTCTCTATATTTCTGATATATTTTTTGTTTTTTGCGTTAGCCATCGACTTGAACATTTTTCAAATTTCTTGAGGTTCTTTTTGCTGGAGGATTATGCATTTTAAAGAATATCATGCAGGCAGCGCATTACTTTCACTACACAATGCAAGTACTTTATTTCCTTTAATGCGAAACAAGCGTGGAAGAGGTCAAAGGTACATTTTTTAACACTTTGCAACATAGTTGAAAAGTGTTTATGATTTTATCAAAATGACATTTTAGTATGATGTTGAGGAGACCTGCGGTACATATGGAAATGAAATTTAATAATATCACCCAATCAGTTTTGGATTGAACCTGGGTTGAAAAAATGAAATACATTGAACCCTATGTGGGAGCTAATTTTTCAAACATTTTTGAAGCAAAGTTTAAATTCACAAATTATTTCGAAAATTTGAGAAAATATACAAATTAACCCATAAAATATATAAAAGAAATTCAGCAAAATATGTTCGGTAGTTTTTTAAATAAAAAATAAAATAATAATTACACCCATATCATATGAAGAGATGACGTGGGCCACTTCAAAATAAAATATGGCATCTATTTTGTTTTCCCCAGAGTAAAAATCGTTATTTTTAAACTGCTTTTAAATTTATATTTATCGTTGCATTTGTCCCAATACTGCTTTATTTTTGCGTATTTTTTGTGTATTATATTCCACGCCAGCTCAATTACTAGCTCAATTAATATTTTTTAATTTAAATGATCGTCAAACTTTGATTATTTCTACAACGAATCATATTCTTTATGGATGCAGAATATAAACAAGATTGTAAGATGAGTTGTATAAGAATTGCTGAAATTTTTGTAATAAAAAATATTTAACTCTAGAGTTTGTAATAAAAGTGTTTGAATGAAATAGTCACTGCTATTGCATAGAGAGCCAGATGATTAATATTTCGATGACGTCATTTGAATAAAGTTCATTTTTTTTCGATGAAGTTTCAAGTTTTCAAGTAAAATAAATTATTTCAGTTCTGTAATAATTAAAACAATATCACCGCTGAATATATTTCATTTTAGAGATGTTTAAATAAAGTTACATTTCAGTTGGAAAGTGTTTCATAATCAATGCTTTATGCATGATTAATCATTTTTATTAATGCTAACATTTGGCGCTTTTCTGGATGACAACATGTTATTTTTTAAAGTAAAAAATTGACTTATATTTTTCAATAATATAACATGACAATTGGAAATTTTGTAATATCTGCTAAGCAATATACTTCTTTATAGTAAAATATGTTAATCATAATTTCATTAATTGGGCATCATTTTCGTAGATTTATTTCGCCACTTTTGTCAATTTGGCGACATTTTCCTCAATTAAGTCTCACATTAAAAAAGTCGCTGAGTTGGCTATATATCTTCAAATTAGCACCCATGTGGTTAATTTTTTTGCCAAGTGTTACATATTTGATTATTCATTTTTATGTGTTTTCAGGTACATTTATTTAAAAAACGTAAAATATCTCGACGGCGGTTCACGCTGTTATTTTTATGTCAATCATTTTAGAAATAAAAAATACGTACAGAATGATTATATTTTCAGCATTATTAAAAATCTTGATTTTAACGGGAATTTACAAAAAATCATTCGAAAATTTGGAGGCGTACTAGCTTTCAATCATGTTTAAAATTAATAGGGTTTTAGTACTCACTAATCATAATTATAACACCAAATTATATTAGAAAAGCTAAATTCGTTCGTCAGATATTGCATCCACAGATTCATGATGACACACATTAATGGACACATACATACACACATACGTTACTTCAGAAATGTTTGAACCAAGTTCATGGATGCCTGAAACGCACACTTCTGTCAAAAACTAGAATTCAAATTTTCGACCTCGTCACAATACTTTCCTTATACATGCATATAAAGTAAAAATCTGCATTTCATATTTACAAAAAAAAGATCTAAGCATGTAGAAATAAAATCTGAAATAAATATTTATTTTAAAGATTAAAAAAAATCAATATTTATGCTCAAACAACGAAATAAGAATATTCTAAATATATGCTTCGTGGTAAATAATGAATGTAACTAGAGTGGTGGATGCTACTTGATTCTTTTACAAAGAATGTAGAAAATTGAATTGGAGTTGCTTGCGATGAAGGGAATATAATGAAATTACTCTACTGCTTTTTCTTTTATTAGAAAAACCATCAAATGAATTTATAATTACTTTGGATGTAAAATAATTAAACATGGGAAAATAAATAAGTATAATTTTGCACCCATTTCCTATTTTTAAGTATTAGTTTATTTTCCAACCCAATATAAAATTTAAAGTACAGAAAAAAGATAAATTAGTAACCCGTTATTATTACGCCATCATTCATAGTGAATCAAATTCAAAGATATAATTCGATAGAGAGTAACATCTTCTATAAATTGATATGCAAAAAAATTATATAAGGGACCGTTTTCATATCTAATTAATTGCGCACAAAACTTCAAAATTTAACAATGACAACACCAAGTTTTGATGTCATCAACAATATCTACATCCCCAAATTAGTCTACATATAAATTTCCATAAAGTTTCTTTCATTATATCAGGATATATTTCTGTTTTAAATAGAAATAATTCGGAGATCAATCACATTTTTAAAACCAAAACTTGAAGAGCGATGTTACTGTTTCTAGATTATAAATAATAAAGATAGTCATTTGATATTTTAATAAACCTAATTATTTATTTCTGATATCTCACCTTGTGTTTAGAAACGTGAAACCCTCTTTAAAATGTCAATTTGTGGGTTTCTAAAAGAGGTCGATTTACGTGATGGGTTAAAAATTGGCGTGGCCTATTTACGGGCTTGGAATAATTTTTTCCTCACATTAATGTACTTTCCTCTTGTAGAATCTGAATGTTATACATTTTTTATTTACATAAAACACATTATCCCCCTCACATTTTCCACACACTTTCAATATTAAATCTTAATTGCAATAGGAATTACGAAATCGATATTCGAAAAAAAAATTGAATAGGAACTTTGATATATTTTGATGTAAATCTTTTCAGAAGGACTTTTATATGACTATGTAAATTGTCAGCCCTTTCCTCTTAGCACTTTCTCTGAACATTTCCTTTCATAGTAACTGGGTAAAAAAGCGAATTTTATCATATTAAATGAAGGGCTGAAATATTGCTGAAGTATTGCATAATAATATAAAGGATCCGACTGAATAGATTTCTATTAAAATGCATTAAGGTCAATATCCATTTTTTCACAATAAAAATTTCATAATTAATATTGCATACAGAAAATTATTTAAAAAATGGGAACTCTAGATTTTACTCTGAACGGTGCATAAAAAACGAGGGATAGTTATTTTTTTATACTGTAACTAAACCTTGCATTCTCGAATTATATTTTTTATAAATTTTATCAGCATATCACTAAGAGTATTATTTTACCTTAACAATCCTGAACAAACGTTAAAAATCAACATTTCCATCGTGACACCATCGGAAAAATCAAAGATCGATCTTTCCAATAATCTTTAGTCCGCATTTGTAAGACGATTCCATCATATTTATTTATTTTTCAAATATATCGAAATATGTATTTGGGGGTTACTTGCTGCTTCATTTGCCGCATCCGAAAAACTTTGCCACTCTAAGATTAGCAGAATTCTCAGTTTGGCAAAAAGTTGGATGCATATCTTCGCATTCTAACAAAAAAACATTTTTTCTTTACTATGATATGCAATGTATTTCATCGTCATATTTTGAAACGGACGAATTTGTGAGATTTTTTATGTTCTATAATGAAATACAGTAAATTTTTCTACCTGCCGACTGAGCATGTCCACCCGACAGCAGGATTTGAGCCATGTCTACAGAAGGGGGAATCCTTTCAAAGGATCGTTTACTTTATTGGTTTAGCCTTCAACGTTTGGAAAGCGGTGTCCTTCTCACTTAAAATAAGTACTTCGCAGTTCGTAGTGTTTTGAATCGAAACTGATTTAGCTATTTGGAAACTGCGTGGTATTTTTTAAGTAGCTTATTGAGGATTCGGATAATTCACTATAGTCATAAATAGTGCCTTTTCTGCTCCATTAGTTGAAAGTTTCTAAAATTATCTCTCCATCTTTCTATATTTAACAAGAAAGATCAATCATGCATAAAGCATTGATTAAGAAACACTTTCCAACTTCAATGCAATTTAATTTAAACATCTCTAAAATGCAATACATTCCTCGGTAATATTTTTAAAATTATCACAATACTATATTCATTTATTATATTTGAAAACTTAAAACTTGACCAAAAAAAAATGAATTTCATTCAAATGATGACATTGAAATATAAATTGCCTGGTTTAAGCATCTCTAAAATGCGATACATTCCTGGATAATATCTTTAAAATTGTCATAATATTACAATAATTTATTATATTTGAAAACTTCATCGAAAACAAATGAAATTTATTTAAATGACGTCATCGAAATATAACAAGCCTGGCTCTCTCTATAAAAGAAGCACATCATTGATAAACATTTTCCCATTCATTTCATTCATCACATTACTATAATAATTTATTTTATTTAAAACATAAGACCATGAAGATACAAGTAATTAAACTCTATGCTTAAAACTTCATCGAAAAAATCTTCCTTCTCTCTGCAAAATCAATCGGTATTTCATCCATATCAGCTATATTGCAGACTCCATGAGCTAAATAATTTTGCGTTAAAGAAGTGCAACAATTCTTGTACAACTCATTCAACATCATTTAATATTTACATTTTCCATAAATGAAAAATAGGCTTCGCTGTAGAAATAATCAAATTTGGATGATCCTTTGAACTCAAATATATTGTAATTGCATTATTTCAGTATGTAGATGCACAAAATTTAAGCAAAAATAAAGCGGTTTTAGGACGGTTACGACACTAAATATGAATTAGAAAGAACGTTAAAAATCACGATTTTGACACAAGATGGACCACAATTTGACACATTTCATTTGATTCATCACAATACTATAATAATTTATTTTATTTAAAAATTAAGACCATGGAGCTACAAGTAATTAAACTCTATGCTTAAATCTTCATCGAAGAAAATCGTCCTTCTGTTTGTAAAATCAATGAATATTTGATTCATATCAGCTATGCAGACTCATGAACTAAATGATTTTGTGATAAAGAAATACAGCAATTCTAATACAACTCATTCTACATATTTTGCTGTTTACATTTTACATAAGTGAAAAATAGGCTTCGTTGTAGAAATAATCAAATTTGGATAATCATTTAAACTCAAATATATTGGATTTGCGTTGTTTCAGTATGTGGATACACAGAATTTAAGCAAAAATAAAGTAGTTTTAGGATGGATATAACACTCAATATGAATTAAAAAGAACTTAAAAAATCACGATTTTGAAACAAGATGGATGCCATATTTTATTTTTAAGTGGGTCACGCATTCTTTTCGTATAGTGGCCACTTGATCGCTTCATATAAAAGGTGTAATTATTATTTTAATTTTTATTTAAAAAACTACTGAATATATTTTGCTGAATTTTTTTTACATATTTTATGGGATAATTTGAATATTTCCTAAAATTTTCGAAGTATTTTGTGAATTTTAAATCTACTTAAAAATGTTTGAAAAAGTAGGTCCCATAGGGTTCAATGTATTTCATTTTTAAACCCGGGTTCAATCGAAAACTAATTGGGTGATATTATTCATTTATATTCCCACAGGTCCCACAGACTGTCTTTACAACATATTAAAATTTCATTTCAATAATGTCATTTTTACGGCAGTTATCGTGCTAACAGACAGACAGACAGACAGAATGAATGAACAATGTCATAAACACTTTTCAACTTTATTGTAAAGTGTTAAAAGAAACATCTGTCGCCGCCTCTGTTTGACAAATTTCGCGTTCCTCCTGTTTCTCTGTCTCGTACTGCTAAAACTATACCATACGAAAATAAGAAATTTGGTACATTTGTAGAAGTATGTTAGTGTAATACGCTGAAATAAACCGTTTTTCGATTAATACTTTAGTTTAAGAAACGTGTAGTGTCAAAATCTAAGGAATAGTAATTGAGCTGCGAGTTTGCATCCTGGACAGACTAGAAATGTCAGAATCATGGATTTTTGTATGTATATAACAACACAGTTTAATTTTTGAAAAACGGATTTTTGGAGTTTTTTAAATTTCAATTTAGATTATTATTAATTCTATATTTTATGCATTTCTACAGTGAAATGTTTTTCTTCAGTATGGACAAATTTGATCAAGCCGATTGAGAGCACAAGATTTGTTATGCGCACAGCCCTCGCGGTGAGCTTTGGGGGTTACTGAATGGCTGCAAACAAAAGGCGAACTCCCAACGGGCGTATTATGCCTGCGTAACAGGCACGAAAGAGCTCCAGAAACTATATTGTCTAGTGTTAGGTAGTAGTAGGTTTATACTTCACGACTCCGGCTCTCAAAACTAGCTACGGTGAAAAGTGAGAGTAGCAAGCAAGAACAGAAAGTTTCCCCTAGTCCTCTATGTAATAATTATCTAACGCATTTTTATATTTTCAGAGTTTCCAGAATTACCCGGTAATGTTGGAATAATGGGATTTTTCGAAAAACCACGGCAAGTCCTCCAGAAAATTTCCTCCTTAAACTAGAAGACGTAATATATGCATACTTATACTATCGACTGTGGGACTGTAACTTACGGAGCATAATTTTCTATTCCCTCCTCCGGGGCTCGGAAAAATGGGTTTTTTCGAAAACCCCGCCAAACCCTCCAGGAAATTTGCTCCAGGAATTAAAAAACTAACTGTGCACTTGTATTGTATTGTTTAATGAACATAACTTTAGAGTTCGATTTTCGATTTCTTCGCTTGAAGCGGGGAAAATGAGAGAGGATCAAAAAATCTTTAATGCCTGCCACCCAGAAGCTCCTGGATAATTAGAAGGCTAAAACTTATAGTTATAGTCCTCAACCATACTTATATTTATTGACCATGGAACAGAACAGAACAAGACCAATTTCCGATTCAGGTCATTATTTTCGACGCTAAAGACCATGCGTTGTTCGACAAAAAAAAATGATAAAAAAATAAAATCACCATTTTTGTTTGTATCCCTTTGACATATATAAATACTAGTTGTATATATTATTTATCGGGTTGGACAAACATATTCCTATAGAACTCTCAATCACTTTCTCTGAAATGATTTTACTATATTTAAAATTAATATGCGATGCACAGAGTAACTTTCAACCTCTTGAATATGTAGCCTACACTAAAAAAAGTTTGTGCAAAGGACGATAACTTTTCTGAAACACATCACAATACTTTTAATTGGATTTGTGATGTATATGCATGTTTTTCATGCCGAGTTCTATGCTGAACGTAGCTAATAATTCTAGATATGTATTCCCAATGATTTTATATAGGTATCAACGATATCTGGTTTATGCACTGAAACCGATGTTTATATATATGCTTGTGAAGCAAATTTTAATATTGTCCTGACGCACCGTTAATGAGAGACGTCCGGGGGTTAAAATTGCACTCAATGTGATGCAATAAATGCGAAAATATATGTCAAAAGAAAACTACTCATACATGCCTCTTTTATAATATAAATGAGATATTTTAAATGCATTTTGAATCGAAAGAGAGAATTAAATAAGCTTCCTATTTTTAAGTTTTCTTTTCTTTTCTTTATCTGCTATGCGCATTAATAACTCATCTAAAATATCTTACTTTTCTGAAATTTGAAAATCTTATGTAGATCACTATGCATATACATTCTTATGTAATATACATTCTACAGAAATTCGAAAAGAATGGAAAAAGCAACTGTTGCACTACTCTAATAACTATGACTTTTAACGTAGTGTATTAGAAAACTATAAAGCGAATTACTTGTTAAACCGTAGGAAATAATTTTTAGTTCATAAAATTAAATCTCCCTTATTTTAAATAGACATACCAATACCTGGTATAAATAATACACCGTACAATTGTTGTATTGTGCTTGTATTCTATATATTTCCTTGTATTCAAATAAATAATATTTATACACTTTTGTAAATGCAGTGAATGAACATAATGGCAATCTATTATTATTTTTAAGTTGTGCAAAAATCGTGAGAAATAAAAAAAAATTACTCCATACGACACGTATCTGATTTTAAATCACATTTGAATATGGAAGATTTGAATGTAATTATGATTACTCTTTTAAATATCCAGATAATAAATCATAGTTAGGAATTAATTGATTCACAAGAAAAAATAAACTTTAATCCTATGATGCTACTGTCTTTATGACTTTTATCTGTATCTCTAATAAAGATTAAATCAACATCAATGAAGAAGTTGCACCATTAGGTCCTTCAGTTGCTTTAAAAAAAAGGAATGAGCAAATATTACCGAGCAAACAATATTTTTTCTATAATTCAAAATCCTTATGACGTTAGATAAACAAGTTAGGAAGTAACGGATTTAAAGATACGTAAATAAATATTTTTTTCTATTGCTTGCCTTGATTTCTACACAATCTGATGACTTGATATAATGCGAAATTTATTTTATATCTAGAAAGGATTTTTTTTTCATATGACTGTCATCATTTGTGACTACTCATGCTTATACGGCACTTATGATGTAAGATCAGATTGTAGTATATTCATTTTAACGTATTTTTGTAAAGTCTATTTTTTTTTTAATTCCCTAAGCTATTCTATTAGCAAAATATTGTCTGACAAATATCTTAAAAATGATTTTAAATTAATTTTTTTGTAAAGAAGCATCCGAAATTAGTGCACATTAAATTCTATTTTGAAAGTGCTGCAGTATTTTGAAATAATAAATATTAGTTTAATATATTACTAGCAACTAATCTGAAGCAAAAATCCTTGTTGACGCCTATATTATATCTGAACTAGATTTTTCAGAGGGATATTTACTTGAACTCAGACAATCTTAACTTCAAATCAATTAAATTTACAGAGCTTTATTTGAACTCAGATAATCTTAACTGGAACTCAGATAAATTTACAGAGCTTTACTTGAACTCAGATAACCTTAACTTGAACGCAGATAATCTTAACTTGAACTCAGACAAAGTAACATTTTCTTACGCCATCGTGGCCGGAAAAAATGTCTTTCACACACATCTTTGACTTAAACATAGTTCGACAATGGCTTCAGTCCGATGGTGCCAAAATGATTTTTCGTGAATAACACTTTTCTTTGTGGGTGGTTAATCTTCTTTAGATATTTTCAACATAATTCAAAGTACTAAATTTTAAAAAATTAAAACCACATTTTCAAAATAGCTCAAAATATTAAAATATCGAAATTATAAACACAATATTTCAAAAACTAAGAACATGATCCAAAATCGAATTCCAATTATATATTCTTGTAGTACTTTTAAAGAGGTACAAATTATTTTTCGTAATTCATAGTTAGCTCTTTTAGTTTTTAAGATATGCGTATTACAAACGTGAAAAACGAAAAATGTTAAATCTTCTTGAACTTGACAAGACTCGAAACTATAAGAGTTTTATTCAAACAAATCATCAATCTAGAAACTGGATTTCCTACACAACATTTTCGTTGCTTGTTGTTTATATCTATATTTTATACTTTAGAAGATATTTTGAGTGAAACAGCAAGTGAGTCAAAGTGAGTTTCTAAGCAAAGAGAGTCAAAAACTCTTTTAAAAGTATATTCAGTTTCCCGAAAAGAAAATTTTTAAAATACTGAAATTAGTTTTATGCATTTATAAAATATACTATACAATCGACAAAATAAATAAAAATTATTTACATTATTATCTATTATTTTCTAAGATATAAACATCCAAAATTTCTACATTTCTCGTGACTCTCCAATTTCAGCCAGAGATACTTTAAACTTTTGACGTTATCTACATCAAAATTTATCTTCCAAAACCGTTTGTTTTCCATCAATTTGATTATATTCTTCTGAATTTTAGCATCATTTAAAAGTGTTTTAAAGCCTCCCCCACCAAGTTTGACGAATTGTTATTTATATTTAATTGATGATGCACATATAGCTTCCAATACCGGGTATTATCTTAATGATTTCTTCATAATTTTCTTGGTTCTAGTATCATGCACTGGTTACTTTAGCAAATATGGCTTCCAATACCTGGTATTATTTCAATGATTTTTTCATATTTTTCTTGGTTCTAGTATCATGCATTGGTATCGTTAGCACACCTTGCTTCCAATACCGGATATTATCAGAATGTTTTCTTCACATGTTTTTTTGGTTATGCATTGGTAAATTTAGCACATATAGCTTCCAATACCGTTGCAATTCCTTCCAATACCGTTTAATATTTTCTTCATATTTTTTTGTTCTAGTGTCACACATTGGGACATTAATTAAGTTTGTACGTTTATCATTTGAACGTTATTGATGAAGTGACAATTGAAGCACTCTAAATCCTGTTGTTTTACTCACTACTTCCGTACTTCATTTTTTAAAGGAATTTTTATTTATTTACACTCTTATTTATTTGCACGCATCTTGTTAATGATAAATATGCAGCTTCTTACATCTTCAGAGTTAGTGAAGTATTCTTTATGCATATCCTTGACTTCAAAAATGATAGCACATATAGCTTCCTTAAGCCAATTGTTTTTCCTTCAATTTGGTTATATCCTTCTTAAATCAAGTCTCAGTCACTAATACTTTTAAAATATTGAAATCGATTGTTAGTCTAATTTAGTTGATGAAGTCAGATCATATAGCTTTTGAAGTTTGTTGTTTTCCTGAATTTTGCATCATAATTTTATTCAATCTGGATGACGTTAGCTTATATAGTTTCTGAAACCAGTTACTTCCTTTACTTACATTTTTCAAAATTCTGGCCTCATTTGCTTGTAATTTTTTAACTATTTAATGTCAGTTATTCCATAATATTTGCTTATACTGCTTCCGGTTCCCCTTTCTTTTATATCACTCTTATTTCCAGTCTTATTAATTCGATAATTTTACATTAGTTTAATCATATGCTATTTGAATTTAGCTGTAGAAAGTTGACTTATATAAATTCAAAAACCAGTTACTTTCTCTTCTGTTATAATTATCTTATTTAGCACATTACCTGTTCTTTTTAAAGTAATGTGATCGTGTATTGTGTTAAGCTAGTGGATGATGTTAGCGCATATAGCTTCAGAAATAGGTTACATTATTAATGTTTTGTTCGTATCCTTTTTAATTTCAATATCATTTACTGGTACATTTAAACCGGTTTGATCGTATGTTATGTAAATATAGTTGATGAGGTGACTATTGTAGTCTACAAAATAGATTGTTCTTAAATAAGTTGTGTTCTTAATTTCTTTTTATCTTAATCATTATTCTATGTTCAGTTATATTTTGTTAAGTAGTATTTTACTGTATTGTTTTTTAGGGTTATGTCATTTAACCCCGAAACAGTTATTTATTTATTTTCTTATATATATATACGAATTGCGTTCATTGCCCTCACGGCAAAGATCGTCACGTCACATGTGTGACAGTGACGTTGTAGCAATGTGACATCATATTTGTGACTTCTATGCGACATTGCATATTAGTAATTTTGTAACTTCATTGTGACTATATTCTATGACGTTTCCACAATTTAATTAACAAGTAACAATGTGACGACATTACAATGGCAATTACAATGTGACGTCACAAACAAGGTAATATGCG
This sequence comes from Amaurobius ferox, assembly GCA_951213105.1. NCBI lineage: Eukaryota > Metazoa > Arthropoda > Arachnida > Araneae > Amaurobiidae > Amaurobius > Amaurobius ferox. Next base: position 62,863,857 of record OX578136.1, read on the forward strand.
ACGTCACAAACTACCATGAAAATGACCAAAGTGACTTCGTTGTGACCTCAATATGACAATTACGAGACGTAGTGCGACGTCCTGTAACGTCCCAAAGTCACAATGTGACGTAAATCTTACGTCACTGTGAAAAAGAATGCTGTTAGGGTGCATATAGTTATCCGTATTTCTATTCTTCTTATGCTTTCATCATATTTTACTCCAATTTAGCTACTATTTTCGATATTTTGTTATATTTCCTCTATTATAAACTTTTTGCCTAATACGTAATCTTTTTAATTTCTAAGTATTTTCTCATTTTTTACTTTAATGGTTTAGTTTTATTTGTCTCTCGTACTTGTTTTGACTCATATATCAATAATGTATTTCAGTCCCATTTTCTTCACGCGGAGACCCCTTTATCGACTTATGATGATATGTTTATGGTTATGTTTCGATTTCAATAGATGTTACTTCTCTCTCCGAAATGTATTCTTACTTTGGGTATTCTAGCTCTGTTCGAAGGTATTTGTCCTTCCACGTCGCAGTTGTAGCTTAAAGTATGTTAAGAGCAAGCTGTTCGTCAACCGAGGAAGAAGGCTGATAACACACTCAAAAAATTGTAATCAACTAATTTTCTTTTGCCTGCTTTCATAAAGGATGTTTTATAAATTATGTTTTCACAAACAGCAGTTTTATTTATTGCGTCACCAATGAATATTAATAACCCTCACAGCAAAGATCGTCACATGTGTGACATTGACGTTGTAGTCACGTAACACCTGGGTCACAATGTGACATCAGATTTGTGACTTCTATACGACGTTACTTATTAGTAACTTTGTAACTTCATTGTGATCATGTTCTGTGACGTTTCCACAATTTAAGTAACACGTAACAATGTGACGACATTACAATGGCAATTACAATGTGACGTCACAAACAAGTTAATATGCGACGTCAAAAACGACCATGAAAATGACCAAAATGACTACGCTGTGACTTGAATACTGAGACGTACTGCGACGTCCTGTGACGTCCCAAAGTCACAGTGTGACGTAAATCTTACGTCACTGCGAAAAAAACTGCTGCTAAGGAGGAGGATCCAAGACGCACTATTTTTGCCATATTACCTTTTGCCAAATCTTGAATTGTTTCACTATATCATCTACGGTATTTTAACTGCTATCTTGATATGGTGTGACTCTGTAACACTTCCATTAAAATTACAAAAATATTTTTTTGACTTTTCAAAATATATAAATTTCGGGCAATATATAAAAGTCCCTTCCCCCTCAATGTCAAATTTTTGACACAGCGTGGTATCAAATTTGACGGTGGGCCGTAATGTTTAAGTACATGTTTATAAGAGATCGGAAACAACCTTCTTAGACTGTAAGATGTTTAACCTTTTAGCTCATTCTAAATTTTAACCTGTGTTTCAACTTAAATGTCCACAGTGCCCGATTTAAATATTTTCTGTTTGTATTATATCATGTTCGCGATAAATATGGAAGGAATGAATTATTCACGCATTCAGTTTGATCGGTTTCCTTTCAACATATGGAAGATTACTTCGAATGAATTGAACATTCATGGTAGAAACTACATTATAAACCCTATCCATCTTAAATGATATTTCAAAACAAACGACAAATGCTTAATACTTCCTCCTCATTACCATTTTCGAAAAGCAGCCTATAGTCTTAATGCAACTCCTTTTACGCAAGAATGTAAATCAAAACGGGAAATAATGTTATTAACAGCGAAAAGTGCATTAGCTGTGTGGAGCCAAACGTTTCCGTCTTGCAGTAAAATATTCTAAGAAAATAGACCATTAAAATTTCATCTCCAACATGTCAGAGTTGTGGACTTAAGGTTTTCCTACCTGAACGAAAGCTCTATCAAAGCTCCGTAGTGAAGCATTATAATATTTAGGGGTTCTAAAATAAAACAAGAGTGCTGTTTATCGGATAATTCTCTTTCAATATTGCACTGGGGAAAGGTTGTCTTATGAATTTTAATACATTTTTTTTGTAAAAATATGATAAAAACCAAATTATATCAACAGACAAACGTCCTTGCAATATTTGTTATTAAACATTCTTTTAAACATTTCATCCAGTGCATTTGAAGAATTAAGCTGATTTGTGTCAATATATCATTCATAATGCCTTTTGCAAACACATAGTATTTAATACCAATGTTATCCTGTGTAGTCTACACCGTGAACGAAAAACTAGACTGAATAGAAAATAATGTATATAAACTAGAATGTATAGAAAATACTCTATATAGACTAGACTGCATAGTAAATACTGTATATAAATGAGACCGTATAAAAAATAATCTATATAGACTAGACTCTAAAGAAAATACTGTATGTAAACTAGACTGTATAGAAAATATTCTATATAAACTAGACTGCATGGAAAATGCTGTATATAAACTAGAATGTATAGAAAACACTGCATATAGACAAGACTGTGTTGAAAATACTGTATATAAACTATACTGCTTAAAAAACACTGTATATAGACTAGGCTATATAGAAAATACTATACATAAACTAGACTGTATAGAAGCATGTTAAAAGTATAAATATTAATCGAACCTGACTATTACATTTGCAACTCCATAACGTTTTACACATTGCCAATTCTTATTAGAAATATAAACATTTATATTGTAGATCAGAGAAGACCTTGACTTCTCTGATCTGTGAAACAGCAGACTGTTAAGCACGTGGACTGTTAAGCACGTACTGAACTGTTTAATGCACGTGGACTGTTTAATGTCCTGAAAACGGAGATCTTACCTGTATACTAAAGACGGGAATCAAACACGTACTTGAAATATCTGTATGCTGCATTGATTATTAATTTGTGTTAGCATACTGAGTTTTGTATAATTCGTTGCAAATTGTTTTTTTACTTATTGATAAACTCGTCATTACTATTTCAAGCAGATGCATATACTGCATATATCTTCAATGTAAGTCTTTCATTTTACAATGTAAAGCAAAGTAGAAAGTAATTTTATTAACATAATTTTTTATGAAGTCAACTGTTTTGATATATAAGTAAAACTGTCAAAGAAAATGTTGCATTAAAGTTTCGTGTTTAACTTATCACAGATCAATGTTGATAGTGAAACACAATCTGTCGAAATTACATGAATAAAATAGAAAATAAGCTTTTCAGAGCAGTAACTTCACTCTTTATTGAGTTATATTTATCGCATTAGCAGGGACTTTTGCCTGCAATACATTATACAAAATGTTGCAGGATAGTTGACCTAACGTTTGATTTTTCGGCTATTGGGGATATTTAGACACATATTTCCAATTTGAATTTTTGTTTAAATTAAACGCGAAATTCTTCCATATAACTTTTTATATTATTACTTAAAATAGATATTTTTTAAATAGGAGTCTAACTAAAGGGTATAACTAAATAGACGTCTAAAAATAGGGTCCTTTCATAAAAAAAATTACAATTAGGGGAGACCGGGGTAAGATAATGATGTTAACGAATTTGATTTTTTTTTAATTCGTAAAACTTATAATACATATTTTTTGCAACATAAATAAATTATTCATACGTTCCATTATTAATAAAAAAATATATCGGATAATCTCCTAAATTAAACCATACAAAAACATGTTTCAACGTATTGTAAAAAAAATCATCTTGCCCCAGTGCTGGGACAAGATGACTTTCAATACGGGACAAGATGGCAACTCGCAAAGTTTGACCTAACAAGACTTTAGAGGTATTTAAAGGACATGCAAAACACTAATGGAGTTTAAAGGTGTACAATCATTAATAAATTTTGTTATTTACAAAAGTCACACATGAATTTCCTTCCTTCGAATCCAATACAGTTTTCATGCCACCAAGCTATGCATTGAGAGCAAGCACAGTATCCAGTCTTCGTCGGGTGGATCAATATAAAGTTCATCACAAGCTGAGCAGTTAATATCCTTGCTCTTTTGATTTGCTTTTACCTCGAAATGCAATTATTTAGCAATATTTCTCTCTGTTTTCTTTTTTTCCAATACATCCTTTGAATTTTGTTTCTCAAGCAACAAATTTCTTATTAGTGAACTTGTTAAAAACTGGTTGACATTTGTCTTCCCTTTCTTGCTGCCACCTAAGAATAAAGTCATTAAAACTGTTATTCGTCATCTTGCCCAGCTCGTCATCTTACCCCAGTCTCCCCTATATAAAGTTTTGTTATATAGAAACCAGTCTAAATTAAAAACTGAATAATTTTTCCTTAATTGTTGATTCGTGCTTCAGTAACAGACTCCAAATTAAAATCTAAACAATGAATAAAACGTGTCTGTGCAATCTTATGTAGCTGACCCTGTATTTGTAAGGAAAATCTCTAATTTTGCATTCCCTACAAAACATGATAATGAAAGAGAAATTAAAATCGCAACTCAAGTTTTTAACAGATCTGTCTCTGTGTGTGCAATAAATTAATTTACTCGAGCTCAATAATTGATTGATCAAATTTCACAAAATTTGGTAGGTAATTCACTTGTGAGTTGGTTCTCTTGATGTTCATTAGATGTTGGTACAATTCGGAAAAATAGGACCTGTCTTTTTCTGAAAAATGGCCCACAAAAGTCGTTATAATCCGACATATAAGGCAAAATACATTAAAATGTATTAGTGAAATGCTTGTTTTAATACGTAATTTTTGACGACCAAATGACTGAAGTTAGCCTCGATATTGTAGTATTTACCATTCTTGAGATATTAAAGTTTTTGGAATTTTAAACAGAGGGCAATGCTTCTCACTGCAGATAAAAAATTCTATAAAATTTCTTAAAATTTAGTAGCTAAGCCCCTGGTGAAGTACCGTGTTGCTGAATAAAATTTGGAATGATTCAAAAAATTATAACTAGTATTTTTTTGCCAAAGTCGAATATAAAATACTAGGTATGCTTAAGAGTATTCGACCAATGCTTATTTTATACGTAATTTCTAAAGACGAAATGAACACTATGAACTTCATTACTCTAGAACGAACCGTTTTCTAGTTATTTAAGTTTTTAGAAATTTTGAAGAAATTGTAACGTTTTAAAATGCCTTAAATTGCCTAATGAAAAATAAGACATTGAAACAGCAGACTGTGTATAACATCATGTAATTATTAGCACCAATTTCAGCAGATAAACATAATTTGATGGAATATGAATTTAATCCTGGATGTAAAGTCATGTGTTGCTAATATTGGATTCTTTAATAATCAAATGCTCGTAGAATATTACAGATAATTGCACCGAGATGTCTCTTTAGAATATTTACTGCATTGCGACACAGTTTGTAATTGAGCATTTTTGCTTAAGAGACCTTATAAAACTTATTCCTCTATTTTTCTGAAAATGCCTCCATCAAAAAAATTTTTATGAAATTGTTTTGGATTTAATTTTGACGAATTTTCAAATTGAATGTATCTGCCTAAAATCAATTGCCAAATCACGAAGAGCGATGTCAACTATGCTGAAACTCCTCATATAAGAAATTAATAAAAATACCAAGTTGATTTTACAAATTTCAAAGATCCTACAGTGCAATTCAAATCTCTTCCTCTCGCGTTGTATTTCTAAACAGACAACAAATACTAAATACTTATTTTTCATTCGAACATTTCGAATAGGTGCATATGTATAGTTTTAATGTTATTCCTTTGATGTGATAATGCAAGTCAAAAGGGGAAATAATGTTGTTAACATAGAAAAGTGCATCAACTTTATGGAGGATTATGTTTCGGCATTGCATCAAACTTTCCAAAGGAAACAGGCCATTAAATTTTCATCTGGTACATGACGAAGTTTTGGAATTAAATTTTTCTTATTTGCATTAACCTTAGTCAGCGTTCTATAGTTTGAAAATTTTGCATAAGTAAAATATTTTTCATTCTTCCAAGAACTATTTTTACAATTTTTGATGATTACTTTTGCAATGATTATTATTTTGATGATTACTTTTGCAATGATTATTATTTTGATGATTACTTTTGCAATGATTTATTACTTTTGCAATGATCATAATTGATTTTCCGTAAATATGCTACATACGAAACTATAGGTGGGAAATACATAATTAAATTTTAAGGGGTTTACAGATTCTGATAATTCTATTTCCATATTTTAACGTTATACCGTTCATGAAGGACATTGCTCGTAGCATAAACGATACGATTTTTAAGATACACATTAGCAAAACCATAAAATCATTACACTTGTGCAGTTTGAATGGAAACTCTAACACCGAAATTGCAACTTAATTCTTAATGACCTAGTTTGGTCATTATGTATGATGCTTTATACACATACTTTGCCATGTTGAGTCAAAGCCACATGGAGTGAAACATATTTTTATTCATTATCCTACGTAAATGAGCAAATCATTTTCTGTGTGGTCAACGGCAAGCGATTTGTTAGGTCAAAATCATCATTCCAGTAACTACTCAATGGCCAGAAGAAAATAAGTGATTGTAACTTCGGTTGTGACCAATTATGGTGATCTACCCCGTAAGCACCAAAAACAGAACGTTATAACTTTAACTTAAATATCACTGACCACCACCACTTTAGAATATTGCTAAGAAATGTCTTGAGCTGTACTGTAAAATATATGATCCCTCATCTAGGTTGAAGAAAACATTCTTAGTCAATAAAAATTTACGTTTCAATCAGTAACTTGAAGCTCTTGCATCGAATTGCTGTTTTAGGGGGTTTTCTTAAAGCTCCACGATTCTGTGTAGGTGCATCAGGTATACTAAATTACCCAGCGTTTTGTATTCAAATCACTACGAGTATGTATCCAAATTCAACCCCTACGGATAGAAAAGGCAGAGCAACAGACCACACGCAGTTGAGTGACAGTTGAGTCGAGTTGATAGACCATGCACAGTTGAGTGCCTGCATTTCCGACTACAAAAATGGTATTTTGAAAAGTATTCTTAGTTTAACACTAGAAGGAAGGAAGCTGCCATTTTGATCGCATAACTACTTTGAGAAACGATTCCTCCAAAACGGCTAATCCCAGCCCATTGAATTTTTATTACCTTTTATATTTTCTTAAAGTTATTGAAAACACAGACGAAATTATTCTAGGTTTTATAAAAAGAGAACAAATCATCGATTTTCTTATTACGAGCATGCAATTCTTCACAAATTGCTAGACGGTGTTAACGACTATATTTTGAATCTTGTGAACGATGTGCAATGGGCGTACTGTGCGACCAAAACAGCTTCTGGCAGTCCTCCCTTGCGGAAAGGTAGCGAAAAGTAACAAACGTCGCCAGTATTTGTTCTGCCGTAATAAAACACAAGATTTGTGTTCACCATGCGATAAGCCCACCTGTGGAAAATGCCAAGAACGGTGCATCAAGAACGCTTATTTCAAAAAATGTGCCAAACATCCTAAATGCTGTAACTATGATGATTTGGTTTTGAAATAAAGGTATGTTGTATTTTTTCTATGGCGGTCAAATTGACCGCTACACGTCGTTCTAGGCAGTTCAAAATATCCGTCATTCTAGAGTTAAAGAAAGTTTATGTTTCTAACAAAAGCATAAACTTTTGTTGTATAAATATATTTTAAGAGATTGTATTGCAGTGCATAAGATCAAAGTACATGGCCCGAACAGACAAAATACACATACAACAAACTCCCAATAAAATGACCACGACTACTGTTAGAATAGCGATCACTGTATCAAGAATGGCATAATGCAGTTATTCATCACTGTGTATTTGATATTAATATGGCGGGAGTAAAAGTATTTTGAATTTTCCTGTCACGTTTTTGATTTTAGATGTTTAATTAGCATAACTAAAATAATTCAGTTCTGAGATTTAAATTCTTTGTTGTAAAATAAAACTTGTGAAGTAAATTATCCTGTGAGATGCAGATGCATATGAAGTCCTTATCCATGTGTATGTACACGGTTTATCATACTTAACAAATAAATTATGTGAGTAAGTTGTTCTAACTACAATAAATACAGAAATAATGAAATATGCGATTATATAACTTAACAAATGAACTTCAGATATGTGTCATCGATCAGAAAATATTTTGAACAGTTTTTCGATGAACAATTTCCTCACTGTAAAAAGATTAATGAACATAAAATATTGTATTTCATTTCATAACTTCCTGACACCCAACACGTACTTATCAAAAAATAGCTGCTATAATTGATTTTACCTTTTCAACTGTGAAAATCTCGACTCAGTGGAAGGACTTTTTCAAGTCCCACTTAATTGCAGTATGTACATTTTCTTAGCGATAACTGTGACTATCTGTTGAAAAAATCCTTAAAAAATCCTTGAGAAAGATCTTGGTACTTGCATAAAATTATGATAATGCAGGTGGATACTGAGTGTCACCATGTTAAAGTATAGGACTTCTCCATAGCTCCCGCTGCAGAACTGTGTTTATCCCCCTACTTACGTGAATAAACAAATTTCTGTCGAACATGCGGGATAAAGCTAACTGTTCCAGCAGAAAAAGTTTAATTTAAGTGAGTAAATAGTGACTAGAAGCTTACTGTATTGGAAATGGTCCAACTTCAATGTTTATTCATTGTTTGTGACAATTTCTTGGTGAAAAAAACTTTGTACCCAGGTGCAAGTAAACTGCTGTAAATTATAACTGTAAATAAATCATTTCTTTAGTAAAACATCATAACAAAAGTGTACAAAGATATATCAAATGTATCGTAATTGCAATGCTTAATTTTCTTAATACAGAACAGGATTAGAGCTAAAACGGAACTCGATTTAATGCCGACCACCTTTCTCTATATTAAGTGCTACTATTCGCTTAAATAACAATATCTACAACATTGAGCAATTAATGCAAACCGCTTTTTAACAATCTGTACACTCACTTGAGAATAAACTGTATTTCCTAACTTGGATTTGATTTCCTATAACCATATTCCATAAAACACCAATTGCAATATGAAGACGGTCCATGATAAAACTATTCTTCAACATCGTCTTATGAAATTTTTATATTCTTCTATTAACGAGCCAGTAGCGTGATTATTCCTTGCTTCACTTTTCGACCCATTTAGGTACATACACCACTATATTTATACACATTTCGAAATCTTTATTCAGCTTGGGGAGGGTTCGGGAGGACCAGGCCCCTGCATTGGGCTCGTCTGTCATTTTCCACCCCCGCCCATCCTCTGCTTTGAACAAACTTTGCATGCGCTCTTTTCGATGAGAAGTTTAAATATTTATCGGCAGACGATTTTTGACAGGAATTAATCGTGTTCTCACGTCAAAATGGACGGTAAGAGCAGTGCACTCTGTCTCTGGAGTTCGGGGTTACCTGATATCTTAGGGGAGGGTAAGTGATGGGAACGGAAAGTATAGTGAACTAATAGATCAAATTGTTCTAATACCTAACTGCGGAGCTTTATCGATCTAGTAATGGCTGCGCTCTGTAAGGAAGTCTATCGATTACTAATTTGTTCTAATATAACGTCCTAGTTACCTGTACTAGAAGTTCAAGTAAAGGAATAAAGTGGTTAAAAGGTTAAATTTTTACTTTGTTTTAACTACCACTGGCAAATATCCGCTTTCTGCCGTGAATTATAATACATGTGAGTAATTTTTGCAAATATTCTCAATCATACTTTAATACAGAATTGTTATTTTTACTTTTTCATACTATAGAATATGATATATAGAAAATATTGTTTATATGAAAATTATCAATTTCAAGAATTTGATACCAATATTTTAGAACCTCTCAAGATGTTTTGACCTCTTTTAGAATACCGTTCGTCTGTTTGTTTATCTGTCTGTGCTCGGTGTCTTGTGTACACAATAGGTTTTTTAAATATTAATGGATTTTCATGGAAATTTATATGCCGCTTTCTTAACTAAAGATTTAGAACCAGATAGAACTTTTCGGAATTTTGAGTGAAAACTGTGAAGTGTATTCAAAATTTTATATTTTCTTAAAATTGCCGCATAGAATACAAAAAATGCCATAATAATGCATAAAGGAGGTTATTTATGGCTCAATGATCACAAAATTTAAGAGATTCAACAGTTGTAGTTTATAAGTACAATTTCTGTGTATGTAATGCCATTATCCCACTAAAAGGGGAAGTTACCCCCGGGAGAGGAGGTACATTATCAAATTTCGTATCAACCGAAAGATTTTGGAGCATTTTAAAATGAAGAAAACCACGCTAACAATATATATTGTCTTATTTATTTATTTTTTGTAAAACTAAGGGGTCCGCACTCTACTGGTTACGCTTCACAAACCCCGTATCTCGCTTGACGAGTCGGGATGCTTTGCTTTTTACTCGCTTCGCGAGGAGCTATTTCCAGCCAAACTAAAGTTTAAAAAGGTAAACGGTTTATTTTACCGTATTAACCTATTATTTCTTTACAATTGAATCAAATTTCATATTTTTGTATGCTGTAGATTTTGCGGTACGAGGCAGAGGAAATCGATGGATATGCCGACACGAAAGAACATTTTTTACTTCAGATGTACATAATAAAAAAAATATTACGTAAATTGCATCGAAATTAAAAGAAATCTGATGTGGGCAGCACATGACTTTCCTTATATAATGCAATGAATTTACTAATTTTACAGTAAAATAAAATAGGTTTTTCTTATAGTAGATACTTATACTCTTTCCGCGATATTGAATTTTCGTCAATTAATTCTCATTTTTATTGATTTAGCGTTATTTTTATCCATTTATCGATATTTTCGTTAATTTAACAACAGTTTAAAATATCGCCAGGCTGGCGACATTCCGCCAAATTCATCGCCGAAATCTCGCTAAGCTTTATGGATGTAGAAATAAATTAGTGTTATAGCAGATAAATTATTATTGGCGTCCAAATACAAAAGTATTACTCAAAGTATCTTTTCTCATAAATGGCACGAGCTAGATCCACGAGAATGATGTAACTAAATTTATCGCATGACATTACACAAGAAAGTGAACATGTTTTTCAACAGTAAATATATATTTTTTTAATTTATGGGATTTGTTTATTAAATTCATTTGAAAAATGTGCAATATCTCGTGAATGGTTCATGCTAGCGTTCAAAAGTTTATGTCAATCGTTTTACATCCAAAGGTCTATTTGCGTAACTTTATTAAGGGTTTTGATTTTTTGATGATTTTTTCAAAATTTCATTCAAAAATTTAAGGGGGTTCGGAAACAATAAGCTCTCAGTATGCACGGATTGCAATTTGTGTACCAAATTTTATTCGAATCTCTCCATTCGTTTGTGAGATATCGTCTCCACAAACTCACTGACACACACACACACACACACACATATATACTTTCACACACACATACACACACATACTTTCGCACTCACGCACACACACACACACACACACACACACACACACAGGCATCACCTCAAAAATGTTCGATTTGTGATCAGGGATACTTGAAACGTGCTAACCCGTTAAAAACTCGAATTCGAATTTTCGACCCCGTCACAATACTTTCCTTATACATTGTACTATGTTTATAAGGAAAGTAAAAAGACTCCGTCGTTTTCAAAAATTCAGGATGTAAGTACCTGTCTGCAAAAAATCGTAGTCTCCCTATTGTTAGTCTATCCAGGACGCGAACTCGCAGCTCAAATATTTTGTCTTTGACTTTGACATTAAATATTGCTTAAACTAAAATATATATCGAAAAACGGTTTATTTCAGCACGTTTTTTTTTTCACAGGTGTACCAAATTTTATATATGCTGTAGTGTTTGCAGTACTATGCAAATAAATTCGAGGAACAAGAAATTTGTCAAACAGAGGCGGCGGCGCGGCGACTGTGGCAGCTACCTTTAAAATATAGAGATTCACAAATAAATAAATAAATAAATAAAAACCTATTTAAACTGGATCCTGACATGAAATAATCATATGAAGCTACATTTCAGTTAATTACCTATAAATATGAAAGAATAAATTTAATAATTGTACTGTTAATAACATGATTTTACTAATACAACTACAATCATTTCGTTAAAAGCAACAAACAACACATAGTTATTAGTATATATAATGTTGTGTTCTATGTTATTTTTAATGAAATTATTTTAGCTTTACTGCATTAGTAGCAGTCGAGTTGAACGGATAATTTTACTGATCTAAATATGCAAATTTCCTTTACTCTAATCTAATTTACAAAATTTAAGAAGTTAACCCTCCATATTTCGAAAGAGAAAGCTGAAATACATACTAATAGATAAATTATATCGTTTAATTTTCATCCACTTTCAATAAATGCAACAACAATCTGAAGTTTGTATGAAGACAAATTAAAGATTGAAAATCGTTTTACTAAAATAAAAGAGTTGAAAATATTAATATTTCCAGTAATCGTGTTTTATCTGGTGGTAACAACTAATAAAATTAAATCAATCTATAAAAATGTTAATATTTTTATCTTAAAACAATTTTACAGCATTAAACTAGATTTTTTTTCATTTTAAAGCACCGCTATTATATCTTCTTAATGTTTATAGCAAATTATATTCTACCTAATGTATTCAAATTCTATTAAAATAAAATGTTTTATATTAATATCTCGACAATCCATGGAACTAGATAAGGAACATAGGCAGGGTTAAAATAAATACTCATCATACAAAAATTTAAACGATCAGCCAATAACCGTCGGTTGTATAACAGAAAGATGTCTTCCGAATATGGATATGCAGTATATATTTATGCAGTATATCTTGTAATTGTTGTAACAAAGAAGAATTTTCAAAATAGATATGTTGATATATTTACAAGCTTTGAGCATCCTACAGGACAAATGAATTACATTTTCTTGCCGTTTATAGTTGCATGTTTCTCTCTATACACTTCGCAATTAACTATCTGTAAAGACTGTCAAGCGAATTATCATGAAATATGGAAGGTAAATATTCATACATTACTCTGGTACTGCTTAAATTTTAATACAAATATAATAATACAAGTCTGTCTGAATTTGCCATGAACAACCAAAAATAAACGTGGAAAAGAATAAAGGTGGTAATTATATAATATTAACTATAAATGCGTTTCTGTATTAATTATATTCTAGTTGGTACAATTGCAAAATCAAGAAATAATCATGCTATTTAAATGAAATTTATCTCACTGATTACTCATTTTATATAACTGATTCCATTTGCATATATATTAGTATATATAAGATTTTATCGCTTCAAAATTTAGTACCGTCTAAAGTCACTCATAATGGCTTAATGCCACAATATTAACTTCTATGCGACATGACACTGAATGGAATAGGTTTATGATAACTTAATATCTTCCCAGACTGTTTATATGCTGCCTCAAATTTCATTTTGGTGTATAATACAGGCGTTTGAGGACCAATTGCTTAGCCAATATATCCCAGATTTGTGTAATCTTGGACAAGTCTGACAAACGTGCAGGCTAAGGACAAAGCGGAAACATTGGACATTTAAGACTCTATGTGGAACAAATTTGTTTTGATGGACTATAACATCAGAAAAAATCTAAAGAGAGGGCAATTGGCATTTCGGATGTACCGTTTACCGTAGAACTCAGTGGCCTCCAAAATCCTGACACTTGGCGTTGTATCGGTATGACGCTGTAAATTATACACTACAAGCTATCGTTTTCCACGATGTCTTCAAACATGTATGAAGCCACGGCGGTGTAGCAATAGGAATGTGACTCCAGAAAATGTTGACAAACAAAACGTCAATGACTATATTCGAAACCACAATGCAGCCTGAAGCAAATGTGATTAAGGGTCAAAATTATCCACGACAATGGTCTGTTAACGACCAGTGCGTCTGTTCACTACAAGATATCGAACTGTGCTAGTGGACAAGACCTGACCTGTGACAGCGTTGTACTTCTGTGCTAGCACATTCGATATCGCAGTGCTATCGATCACTGCATCCCAAGAAATCACGGGATTTTAAGATCCTGTCCCATATTTCTGTACGCCTGAATATCATCTCCCAATTGACAAGACGCTGTTTACACCACTGTACACGCGGTAGGAGAAGCGATTTCTCGATAAGAAAACTCAGCTTTTATCATCCCAACAATCCTTTAGCCCTCAAAATCCGAAATCTGTTAACAATGCGATCTTTTTCAGTGGCATGCTGAGTTCATTGTGAGGCATAAGAAACACACTTTAAACTCAATGTCTGTTCTACACTGATTGCAACATCCTGATTATTCCAGCTAATTATTTATACGGAAGGCCAGAAAGTTCAAAACGCGCTGTTTTGAATTGCATGTTCCAACTTAATGTCCATATGCTCTTGGTTTCGAGCTAATACCACTAATCCTTCATGTTATTGCAATTTTCACAAACAGTTGTGCATAATAAAACAGATGATTAATCTTTAGGTGATTTTAAAAAATTATTTCCCCAGATAGTGCTGCCTTTTCTCAAGTGTTGACAAGCTGGGCACATTTAAAAACTAATATAGCCCAATTCAGTGAATACAGATATGAAGGGAAGAAATCAATTCGAATTTGTAATGAAATTCATGTGATGGCCACATTAGATATTTTGAATACAATATATAACAAATTTTTACAGCTTATACGTTAAAATAAAAATAATCTACACATAATATATAAAAATAGAAAATGTCAGTTTGTATTTAATTTTAGATTGCGTTATATAGCTGATTTAGTAGACGTTTTGATTCTCGGAATGCAAAAAACGTTTTTAAAATTATGAGTAAAATTAACCTTCCTACAGTGTTCGGGTCTTTTTTGACCCATATCAAATTTATTTCGCATAGATCTATTACATTTTTGGGAATTTTTCAAAAATATTTTGTGACTTTGTTTAAATAGTCATAGTAAATATTCAGTTATGTGTAATTTTTTTTTCAAATGGTAGTTTTTTTACAGTAAAAATTGTAACACTTAAGTCGTTCGGGTCAATTTTGACCCGTGTTGAATTTTTAGTGCATAGGAAAAATAAAATATATAAAATCCAATATTTTATTCAATTATTATTACTGTGATAATGCCCTTATTAATTGTTATTGCTGTGACAATTGTATAACCCTGAAATGTACGTTACTGTGGATGAACAACTTGTAACTTTCCGAGGAAGGTGCTCATTCCGCCAGTACATGCCCATGAAACCAGTCATGTACGGTATAAATTTTGGGTACATTGTGACAACGTTACCAATTATGTCTGGAATATACAGCCCTACCTTGGAAAGAAGCCTGGTTCTGCACCAGAATGAAACCAAGATCTCAGGGTTGTCAATGATCTCGTTCAAGGTTTGTATGGACATAATGTAACATGTGATAATTTTTTCACGTTGTATGAACTTGAACAACTTCTTCTGAAAAAAAAAACTGACAATGATTGGAACAATGAGAAAGAATAAGCCATCAATTCCTCCACAGTAGCTTGCAAAAGGGGCCCCAAACTACACATCGAGATTTGCATTCATGAAGGATACAACTCTGGTATCGTACATCCTGAAAAGAGGCAAGTGTGTGGTTCTTCAGAGCACTCTTCACCATGACAGTAAAATAGTAGACACAGACACAAAGAAACCTCAAATCATTTTGGACTATAACATCACCAAAGGAGGGATAGACACGTTAGCTAAACTGGTCTCCCACTATTCCTGTCGGAGGAAGACAAACAAATGGCCCGTTGTAGTTTTCTCCAACATCCTGGACATATCCGAGTATTATGCATTCCCATTGTTTATCAAAATCAATCCAGCATGGAAGATGAGGTCATTTCGCAAAAGGCGAGTCTTCATTGAGAAACTTGGCATAACTTTGATAACCCGCCACATTGACGTAAGAAAACATCTGCCAAGAGCAAGGGCAGCCCGAGAATTGGCGGTGAATATTCTAAACTTAGGATAACCTGAATCCCGCCTGAAGCATCCGGAAGTGTAACAACTGCTGGTAAAAGGGGAAGATGTCACTTGTGCCCACAGACTGACAACACAAGTTATGTAAAGTGTTTCAAATATGGACAGTTCACTTGTAAAAACATTTCATTCAAGTGTGTAACAATTGTATATAAACGGAACAAATTCCAGAATTGTATTGTTGGCGGTAAGCTAAATATTTCACAAATATTTAGTATGTACTGTGTAATTTTGCTTTCATCAAAAGAATGTTCTAAAACATAAAAATATCTACTATATAAAAATAAATATATGTAATAAATACAGGAAAAATACTTCATTGTATTGTATTTGAAAGTTTACAGTGATTTGCAGAAATGAATGATTGAATTACATTATATATTTATATATTGCATTACATTTATATATAAAATATATATTTACATTACATATATTATATATTTACATTACTAATATTTATAAAATGTGACTTCAATTCAATAATATTGAAAATTGCACCATGGGTCATTTTTGACCCGAACACCTTAGGTGTATACTAAATTTGAACAACGTATGAAGGTTAACTAAATATCCCTAAAAGTTCATCTTGTAAATTTCATATAATAATACCAAATTGAGTATGCAAAGATCATTAAAATGACTAAAATAAAATGAGATGAAAAATCTCACTGTTATACATAGTTCATATAATAGTAGCATAATGTAAAATTTTTGAAGAAAACTATTTTACAATTTTTACGCTTCAATAAGGTTACGCAGATAATAGAAGGAATCTATCATTTTGCAAGAATGGAAAGAAACAGAAATTTCAATATTTGAATATTGCAATATTAAATAATAGCAAAATGAATGAAGTTTACAAAATTCAAAATGTATGTTGAAGAAAATTATTAATATATACAATAAACAGATTATTTTTAGTTCTGCAAAAATTAATTTAAAAATTTATAAACTTTTCGAACCGGTTTTCTGAATTTCTCATTCGTGTTTGTTGCCCAATTACTACGATGTGCCCTGTTTGACTCTGTTCAGCAAATGCATTTACAGAAATTTAATTTAATGCGAATTGATTAGGCAACGACAAGAAAATGGAATTGCAATACTATTTCGTGTTTATGCTTTCTGCTACGCGCAGAGTGTTTCGTTCCTTTTTTCTAGTAAATTATCGGTCTTGCAGAACTTATTGCCATTACTTATCTACAACCATACAGCATCTAGGAATTACATACGTGTGGACATTCCACAAGAATTCACATTCTATGGGCAGACGCGGTGGTTAAACGGTCAAGGCAAGCTTTTCTTTGTGCTCGCTCGGCTGCCAGTTTGTTTGTTTCTAGTCTCACCTGCAAGAATGGATGTTGTGTTGTTGGGAGCAGTGTCTTCGCCCCCACTGATGTGCTGGGGCACCGTCATGTAACGGTTTCCTCGTGATTGTTTGGTTGCCAGTTTGTGGTTTTCAGTCTCACCTGCAGGAATGGATGTTGTGTTGTTGGGAGCAGTGTATTATGCCTCCACTGGTGCTCTGGGCAACGTCATGTAACGGTTTCCTCGCGCTCTTTCGGCTGCCAGTTTGTAGTTTCCAGTCTCCCCAGCAGGAATGGAAGTTGTGTTATTGGTAGCAGTGTGTTCCGCCCCCATTGATGCGCTGGAGAAACGCCATGTAACGGTTTCCTAGTGCTCGTTCGGCTACCAGTTTGTGGTTTCCAGTCTCACGTGCAGGAATGGATGCTGTGTTGTTGGGAGCAGTGTGTTCCGCCCCCACTGATGCGCTGGAACAACATCATGTAACGGTTTCCGTGTGCTCGTTCGGCTGACAGTTTGTGGTTTCCAGTCTCACCTGCAGGAATGGATGTTCTGTTGTTGAGAACAGTGTGTTCCGCCCCCACTGATGTGCTGGGGCACCGTCATGTAACGGTTTCCTCGTGATTGTTTGGTTGCCAGTTTGTGGTTTTCAGTCTCACCTGCAGGAATGGATGTTGTGTTGTTGGGAACAGTGTATTACGCCCCACTGGTGCGCTGGGGCAACGGTTTCCTCGTGCTCGTTCGGCTGCCAGTTTGTAGTTTCCAGTCTCACCAGTAGGAATGGATGTTGTGTTGGTAGCAGTGTGTTCCGCCCCCACTGATGCGGTGGGGAAATGCCTTGCAACGTTTTTCTCGTGCTCGTTCGGCTACCAGTTTGTGGTTTCCGGTCTCACCTGCAGGAATGGCTGTTGTGTTGTTGGGAGCAGTGTGTTCCGCCCCTACTGATGAGCTGGAACAACATCATGTAACGGTTTCCTTGTGCTCATTCGGCTGGCAGTTTGTAGTTTGCAGTCTCACCTGCAGGAAAGGATGTTCTGTTGTTGGGAACAGTGTGTTTCGCCCCCACTGATGTGCTGGGGTATCGTCATGTAACAGTTTCCTCGTGCTCGTTTGACTGCCAGATTGTGGTTTTCAGTCTCACCTGCAGGAATCGATGTTGTGTTGTTGGGAGCAGTGTATTCCGCCCCCACTGGTGCTCTAGGGAAAGGTCATGCAACTGTTTCCTCGTGCTCGTTCGTCTGCCGGGTTGTGGGTTCGAGTACCACTTACGAACATGGATGTTGTGTTGTTGAGGGCAATGTATGCCGCCCCCATTGGTGCGCCAGGGCAACGTCATGTGACGGCTAAATAGTTCCCGATTCTAGCCGATGTATAGGTGATTTATGGTGTACCTGATACCTGGCCATTATTAAAAGAACATTGTAAGTAATGTTACATAATAAAAGAAGATGTCCGTGTGTGTATGTATGTGCTGTTTCTAGCGGAAAATCGAAGCTTCGGCAAAATTTGGTATAGAGGCTCCCGTATAATACAGTTTGGTGTTTTTTTTAAAAATTATATCTGCTTAGCTTTTACAGCATGGCACCGATACCTAAAAATGTACTCAAACATGGCCGTACAAATTATGCCCTGTTAGGCTTATGTGGCTCGATTTCAAAATAGTTAGCTATTATGGGCTCCTTGTCATTTCCAAACGATAATAACGTATGCAACTTACTTGCTCACATTTAAAAATGCTCTTTTTATTTATTTAAAATTATAGTGTTTGATGCATGAATTTAGAGAGAAAATTATGATATGCAGTTATGTCAACGAATTAAACAAATGTAGCTATACAAATTCTATTCTATTAGGGTCATGTGGCTCGACGACTTCAAATCAGCTGTGCGATCTCTAACTCCGTGGGGTGTTCTCTAACTCCATTGTCCACTTATTGCCATTCGGTAAATGATATTAGAGTGTGGACTACTAAATCGCCTTTAAAATTACTATTTTTATTTAGTTATTTAAATTATATATATATTCGGGTTCGATTCGGAGTCCAATAATGCCATTTTTTGCAGATGTGCAGATCCCTAACATATTCACAAAAAGAAGACACAATAGTCTTAATGGGGGTCAGAATGATAAATCTACGTGATAAAATTACTAAGTTACATCACCTTTGGATAGCACCAATGTTTGGTAATATATGACAAATAATATAATGAGAGACGTTCTAAAGGAAATTCGTAGGAAAAGGTTTTTCGCTTATAAAGAAATATCAGAGATGATAATTTAATGTTTGTGTCATTACAATCTATATATATTAATTGCCAAGTGTTTGTCTGCTCGTATGTCCGCCCATCTGTTGTCTGTCCGTCTGTCACGCTTTTTAGGTACTTCCAGAATACCCGAATAAATAGAGACTTGCGATTTGGTACACGGCTCAATCGTTCGATAAACCCCCCTGGGAAAAATCGAATTTTTCGAAAATGTTCTCTAGAGTGAGTGCTCCATACCAAAACGTTCGAAAAGTGAAAAGATAAGAAAACATACTCTGTGATAAGATAGAGACTTCAAATTTGGTGTAGGGGTAAATCGTTGGAAAGGAAGAAAGTGTGCAATTTCTGAGTTCCTATATTTTCTACTTAAGGGGGTGTGTCGTACATCAAAATGTTCAATTTATCGAATAAATGAGAAACGGCTCCTTTAAAATTTGATAGAGGTTTGAAATTTGGTATATGAGCCAATCATCTAAAAAAAAATTCAAGACGAAGATATTTTTTCAAAATTGTTTATTTATGGGCGTGCTTCGCAGAAAAACATTCGAAAGGGGAAATGATAAAATAGTATGCTTAGGCATGAGATAGAGACTTTAATTTGGTGTTCGGGTAGATAGTTCAAACGGAAGACATGTGCAATTTAAGTTTTCCAATATTTTCTTCTTTAGGGGGTTCTGCACACCAAAATATTCGCTTTGCCATATAAACGTGAAACGTGAATTGTTCAAAAATTTACATATATTTTCTGTGGTAAATATATTTTCTGTGGTAAAAAATATATTTTCTGTGGTAAAATAATTTTAAGACTTTATTATACGGTCGATACAATGCAAATTCATTATCGATAAAAATGGCGGTAAGTACTTTCAGCTGATAAAACCCCCTCTAAATTCAGGAAAGATATTTTGAAAAAAAATATAAGCATTATGTGAATAATATATGGTACGTGTATCACCTATTAATTGAAAATTATTCCTCTTAACTATACCAGTTAATTTTTCAAAACGTTAACATAAAAGGACATAAATTTTTAAAGTGTCGTAAATTTTCAGTTTTTTTTAATTTAGGGAGAACTAAGATATTCCAATGGATATATTTTATGTTGCATAATTAAACACAGTTCATTAAAATAAAATAGAGAGTAAATAATTTACTCGTTGTAAATTGACTCTGTTACTCATGTGTTGTGTGTGCCGTATAAGGTACCTAGGGAAAAGCTTCAATATTTTTTTTATTTTTTTTTATTATTTATGAATTTATTTATTTGTTTTCTGATATAATGTACAGTTTTGATAATTTTACAGAATACAGTTAATTTCGTGGAAATAGAATAAAAAACGATGAAGTTATCGATCATAAACTGTTTGGTTTCACCCGGTTATAGTTGCAACGTTTATAGTTGCAACGTTTATAGTTGCACCAGATGAGGGTACGGTCGGTGCAAACGGGATGTGCGTACTAACGTATATCGTATATTACGTTAGTATGTACATTTACTTGTGTTAGGTACTTTTACTTGTGTCACATCAACAACCCAACTGAATCATCACGAACCTGTATACTCTCCATAGAAAGTTTTGAAAAAGCACATTTTAATCTATGAAACCATAGAAGTTGAAAAACTCCCCAAGTTGGCTGTATTTCACTTATGCCAACCAATTTGTCGCCGAGTTCAAGTAAACCAGAACTTCAAGTTATAACTATGGGTTTCTGTTACGTATTCCTAACAATATGATGTCACTTCAGTTAGATACTTCCGTTTCATACCCGTCATATTTATCGCATGATTTACTCTGTACCCTCCGTATCAGATCAAAAATAATTTAAATTATAGGTATAATTTTGATATTTCCGTTATTTCCAAATATAATTATAAATGATTTGCATCGATTAATAATGTATAAATTGAATTTATTAAAAAGGTAATATTTCATACATGTGTATATAATATCATGAATAGCCATCTTTTGTGAATATATCCTATCTAGAAATAAAGTTCCTCTTGTACGCTATACAGTTTTCCGATGAAACGTTTTAATATCTATTGTCTGGCAATTTCTGACGTAACTAAGTGCGTTTACGCTTCAGAATAGACAGTTTGAAGAATAATCACTGTCTCATGAGTTTAAAGTTCGAATATGACACACGGGGATAGAGTTGAGAGTGACGGAGAAATGCCGAGGGAGAATAGATAAAATTAAATTATCATTTTGTTTAAATACTTTTAAAGGG
Source organism: Amaurobius ferox (assembly GCA_951213105.1). NCBI lineage: Eukaryota > Metazoa > Arthropoda > Arachnida > Araneae > Amaurobiidae > Amaurobius > Amaurobius ferox. Next base: position 62,885,594 of record OX578136.1, read on the forward strand.
GTTGTTGAGAGTGGCTAACTTTCTGTCAAAATTATATTTTGTGTCTTGGTAAATATGGCACTATTTCCATGCCAAATCTTTATATCATATCAAACTAGGTTTACGGTTTGTCATAATAAAGAACTTAATGAGCATGCAGGTGACTGTTGCATTTTTTATACTTTTTCTTGACTTTTTATGAGTTTTATAAATGTTAATAATAATAAACATTGATATTTATATCCACTGGAAAAGATTATTTCTACTATGGGTACTTAAGGGGACTATGGGCGTTGAAATTTTTTTATTTATTTATTGACTTAGAAACATGAAAATTTGTATAAATATTCCTCTTAACAATACTATATACAATATCATTAATTTTTTTTTTCAATTTTGTTATAATTTTGTATTTTTTTTAATATAATTTTTTTTAAAGAAACATTTGAAAATCCTCCTTGTGTGCCATTTGTTCACATTTTTGATTAATTTTACATTACGATCACCCAAAACACATTATGAACAAATTTGGGTATTCTTTTTAAAAATATTTTTCTCCATTAAAACTAATTTTTTATCATTTAATTAGGTTCTTATTCACTTTTAATTACCTTAATAAAGTCCAATTATAAAATGCATACCCAGTTTCATTAAAAAGTATGAGAGGTGTCTTCCTGCCAATTTGCATGCATCTCAGAAAAAAATTAAGATGCATAGAGCTTTTTAAAAATGTAAAACCTTTGAAAATTCCGCTTCGAAACAAAAAATGCATTCAAGCTTTTGCTTACGGGTGGGACAACGTCAATCCCAGACGAAGAACCTCCCAAAGAGACAGGTATTTGACATACCCTATCCCAAACAGTTTGACCCCCTTTGCAGGCATTGGAGTCCATGGAAATGGCTGACAAAAACATGGCACCTGCTGCAGCAGGTTCAAAAACAATTTTGCAGCATATGAAATGTTTTTCTCAGCGATTTCCATGGACGCCAATACCAGCAAAGGGGGTCGAACTGTTTGGGATAGGGTATGTCAAATACATGTCTCTTTGGGAGGTTCGTCGTTTGGGATGGACGCTGTCCCACCCGTAAGCAAATGTTAAATGTGTAAAATAATGTTATATATTAAAACTTTTTTAGTCGATTTTTGCTCGTTTCAACGTCCACCGTCCCCTTAATGGATAAAGATTATTTGTGGTATTCTTTAAACTGAAACATTTGTTTTCAATTTTCGTATGCATTCGAAAGCTAGAGCCCATGCAAATGAGTAAAGCTAGAGATAGATGACGGTGAGATGTCTAACTATTATTAAAATATTTAAGAAAGAAGCTTTTATAATTTTTCTGGTGGAAATTTAAAAAAAAAATTGTAACAGGTAATGAAAAAATACATTTTTAACATCGTTCAGCCTCAATTGAAACTCAGGTGTTGAGGATAACAGTCAATAATACTTTGATCTGCCCAATAAGAGAGCGTTACATACTGATTTCCTACATTTTGCGGCCCCTAGATATAATCCCCTAGATTTTGCAGCCGCGTGATATGTGTTGTCAAAGTATAAGATTACCAACAGATTGGATGCTATGCAAGACACAATCACGATAATCATAATAAGATGGTTTTCTGTCTGTCTGTCTGTCTGTGTGTTTCGTCTGTAACGAAAAATCTAAGCTTCTGACAGCCGCGAAATTTAGGACTGGTTTAACTGAAACCCCGGTGCAAGGTACCTCGGTTGAATTGTTTTAAAATTCGGATTAGATTTTTCATGGTGAAGATTGGTGTTGTTAGTTTTTTTATGTTTTCGGCTTGTCATCATAGGAAAGATTGAAACAGTTCTTTTTAACGATCTCTGAACCAAATCCGCAGAATAATTCTTTCATACCCATTTATTAATTTTTACATATTTTTTATTTATTTTTATTTCGTATAATCCAAAAACACAATGATGAAGAATAGCACAATCCTGTAGTTGATAGGCAGATATCTTCATTCTAACAAAAAATTAATTACCCTATTTTTAATTTTCTGTTAATTTCTAATTAAGCCCATAAAATGTTTTAGTTTCTATACCACCGACTTTTTTCCACCGTTGCGACAGCAGCTTTCGACTGTTTCGACTGAACATGTTTGAATGGTGTTGTTACAGAAATAAGTGGGTACGCATGCATTGGCACATGCTTTTATTTTAAAGGATTTGGTTTGAACCGAAAAGAGGAATGATTTTAGTTCGAAATGTACGATTTGGTAATTATGTTTTCTGCATCTGTATTATGTAAGTAGCGCGGACCCTCATTTTTAACCCGGGCAACGTCGTCTATTTTGTTGTAGTCTTTCTTAAAATTAGAAGCTTTTATAACCGGATTTCTAAACTTCGTAGAATATGTTCCTAGATTTGGTGGCTGCTTCCTTAGATTCCTAAAGATCTCTGAACTACTACCTAATAAGTAGGGAAATTTTCTTAGATCTGGGAACACTGCTGTGAAGTGGAGGCAATTGGGAAGTGAAGCTATAGTTCGACTGGCTCTTTGGCATGTCCTGGCTCTCGTTCTGCTCTTCATAAGTCCCCGTTTTTTCAAACTTTGAAAAATATTTTTTATTTATATTTAAAGAGTAATGGATATTTTGAGTAAAAATTGTTTCGCATTTATGATAAAATATAATTTAATTAGTCATATATAATTTACAACATAATTATTCTACAATAACGGAGTACTATTTTTCCTTTTCAATAATATTTTTGAAAAAAAATTGTTTTATTCTGACTTAGCTAATATCCTATCTCGGTATGAATCCCTATATTTTTTGGGTCCTTAAGCGTCACTGAACAGCGCGTAGTACTAGTTACGCTACTGATACATTCGGTCTAGAGTTACCATGTACAAACTCGACATATATGCGCATATACATACAATAGAAATATTTTCAAAAAAGTCTGAAATCAATTTGGGAAGAATTAAACAGTGTTTATCTGTAATATATAGAAAATTTCTTAATTTGAAGTATTCACATTTGAGGGTCCTACAGCCCTGGATTTAAAAAATCGGGTGTGTATGTGGGGGGGGGGGGGGCACCATTTTGAAACATGTTAATATCAAAAATTACATTTTAGTATAGTTAAAATTATTGAAAATATGTTAATTTTTTTTATTCAAAATAGGGCCATGCATCCGAAAATTAAAAAAATATACCAAATGTATTAATAAATTAGATTGCTATATTTTAAAATTGCAAAGTTAGAAAACCGATAAATAAAATTCACTTGGATAGCACATCTCGCATTATATCTTTATCCCGGCATAACAATAAGATAAATATTTAAAATGCCTCCCATGGCAACAAGCAGGTAGTAACATCGGCTGTAATGACTACTACATTGTAACCGGCGAAACAGAGAAAGAATACCTTTACCCACCTTATTGGAATCTAAATTATTATAGTTTGGGTTGGAAATTAACAGAAAATCAGAAAGTTACTCAAAAAACATTAATGTTACAATGCAAAGATATACACTCATACTTTTGACAAACTATAGAATTTTGCCAATTTCCCTTTTTCGTATGCGGCAAAATAAGAAAATAAAAAAATAAAACACTTCTATTTCTCTGTATTTAAAAATAATAAAATAAATAAATAGTATGGAATGGTTAAGGTGTATATTTTTCTACCGTTTTAGAAAATTCGTTTTATTGTATGTTGTCCAAATTTTATAATTTTTGTAAATGTAATTACAAACAAGACCACAGTGTTTTATTCTTCAGATTTTCCGGTGCAGACAATGTTGCATACCAAGAAAATATATTCATAATAAACAAGAAAGATCAATCATGCATAAAGCACTGATTAGGAAACACTTTCCAACTGAAATTCAATTTTATTTAAACAGCTCTAAAATGCGATACATTTTAGTGATATTCTTTTAAGTTATCACAGTATTACAATGATTTATTTTACTTGGAAACTTAAAACTTCATCAAAAAAGGTATTGCTATAAATCGTTTGCTTCTCTATGTAAAATCAAAGACTATTCTATTCATATCACTTATATTTCAGACTCCAGAGCTAAATAATTTTGCGTGAAAATATTCAACAATTCTTATACAACTCATCTTGAAATCGCTTGATTTGTTTGCACTCGGCATGCTACAGAAATAAGGCTTCGTTGTAGGAATAATTAGAAAAAATAACACGCCTGGATCTCTCTATAAAAACAACATTTCATTCCTAACTTTTTCCCATTCATTTCATTCATCACAATACTATAATAATTTATTTTATTTAAAAATTAAGACCATGGAGCTACAAGTAATTAAACTCTATGCTTAAAACGCCATCGAAAAAAATCGTCCTTCTCTTTGTAAAATCAATGAATATTTCATTCATATCAGCTATGCAGACTCCATGGGCAAAATAATTTTGTGTTAAAGAAATACAGCAATTCTAATACAACTCATTCTACATATTTTGCTGTTTACATTTTGCATAAGTGAAAAATAGGCTTCGTTGTGGAAATGATCAAATTTGGATGATCATTTAAACTCAAATATATTGTAATTGTGTTGTTTCAGTATGTAAATGCACAGAATTTAAGCAAAAATTAAGTGGTTTTAGGACGGATGCGACACTCAATATGAATTAAAAATAACTTAAAAAATCACGATTTTGAGACAAGATGGATGCCGTATATCATTTTGAAGTGGGTCATGTGATCTTTTCATATGATGGTCACGTGATCGCTTCATATAAGAGGTGTAATTATTATTTTAATTTTTATGTAAAATACTACTGAATATATTTCGCTCATTTTTTTTATATATTTTATGGAACAATTTGAAAATTACCTAAAATTTTCGAAGTAATTTGTGAATTTAAAATCCGCTTAAAAAATGTTTGAAAATTTGGGTCCCATAGAGTTCAATGTATTTCATTTTTTCAACCCGGGTTCAATCCAAAACTAATTGGGTGATATTATTCATTTATATTCCCGTAGGTCCTACAGACCGTCTGAACAACATACTAAAATTTGATTTCGATTAAGTCATTTTTACGGCAGTTATCGTGCTAACGGACAGACAGAGAGACAGACAGACAGAACAAAGTCATAAACACTTTTCAACTTTGTTGTAAAGTGTTAAAAATAATGCGGTTATATGACGGATGCAGCATTAAATATAAATTTGAAGGATCTTCAAACATCACGATTTGTACACAGGGAAAAATTGGAGTTTATATTTATTTTGAATATAGTTATGTGATCTCTTCATATTATATGGGTGTAATTATTATTTCAATATTTATTTAAAAATCTACCGAACATATACTCACGGACAATGAAAGTTGCGCAGTAAGAAGGAAACATAGGATGGACCTGAACTCTTATTGATGGAAGAATTCAGGTGAATGATATACATGATCACAAAAACAGCGTTGTAGAACACGTACCGAAGGAGCTGTGGTGCACAGTCCAGTCATCCCCAATAGGCCGTCACAGCTCCTCGTGCTGCAATACAAGCAGCAATACGGTCCGGTATGGTGTCAACAGACGCCTGATGTTGTCCTGCGGCAGACGAGTCCAAACCTGTTGGACATTACGTTCCAAATCCCGAAGATTGCGGCAACGAGGCAGCTGGCGCTTCAACTGGTCCCACACATGCACGATAAGGGACAGGTCTGAGGAGCGGGCAGGTCATGGAAGTGTCTGGACATAACTCAGACAAGCCTGGGCGACCCGAACTGTATGCGGGTGGGCATTATCCTGCTGGAATTGCGCACCTGGAATCCCAGCAACGAATGGGAGCACATGGACTGGAGAATCTCATCCGCGTACTGCTGTCCCGTCAGAGTTCCAGTTACCACTAATAGAGCGGAACGACTGTCGTAGGCAATGGCTTCCCAGCCCATGATGCCTTCTGGGTGTGGCGCACGATAACGAGTTTGGGATTTTGGCGTTATGCATGGGGACCTTCACACCCGGACATGCATCGTTTCCCAAAATGAAGCGGCACTCATTGCTAAACACCACATATCGCCAATCTGTGGCGTTCCACGTTGCTCTGGCCCGGCACCACTGCAATCGGAGCCGCCGATGTTCTCATGTTAACAGTAGAACAAGTAAGGGACGCTGGGATCGCAGATTCACTTCCTTCAGGCGTCTGTATATAGTTCGTGGGCACACAGGAGCTGCTACTTGTATAGCGGATCATTTCGTCGTTGGCTCTATATGTGCCTACCGCACGATCATTCGAACTTCTGTACTCGTGGTATGCCTGGTCCGTCCAGAGTCGATCCTCCGTGTCTGGGTGGCATCCGTGACCAATGTTCCCATGACACCGTCGGACGGTACAGTCCGAACGATCCACGTGACGGGCTATCCGGCGAGCTAACCACCCAGCGGTTTTCAGCTCGATGATCAGGCCTTTCTGGAAATCCGTCAGTTGCGTATATCGACGCGTCTGGCATCTATCTACCATTCTTTTCACCCAGTACTTGTGCTTGCGTCAAGCGAAGCTTCTCGCACTGATGGGGCGTCGACTGCATGCCGGTTTATAAGGCCGCTAGCTTTAACTTTAAGCCCCACTCACGGGTGTACGGTTATGTGCAACACCAAACTGGAATCATTTGCATACCAGCCTATCCTCTAGCTATTTACATAATTTTGCAGTTTTACCATGTTTTCTTCGTGGTGAGCAACTTTCATTGTCCGTGAGTGTATTTTGCTGATTTTTTTTTTTTTTTTTTTTTTTACAAATTTTAAGTAATAATTTTTTTATATATTTTATGGGATACTTTGCATATTTCCTAAAAATTTTGAAGCAATTCGTGAGTATTAACTTTGCTTAAAAATGTTTAAAAAATTATAAGTTTTAGTGTATTTCACTTTTTCAAACTGGGTTCAATCCTAAACTAATTGGGTGATATTATTTATTTTCATTCTCATATGTGCCACATACTGTCTTAACAACATATTAAAATTTCATTTTGATAAATTCATTTTTACGGCATTTATCGTGCGAACGAACATACAGACAGAATGAACAATATCATAAATACTTTACAACCATAATGTTTTGCGAAAGCGTTAATAAAAACATCTTAAATACAGCATTAAATACAAACAAGAAAGATCTATCATGCATTAAGTATTGATTATGAAACACATTTCATTTGTATTGCAATTTTATTTAAGCATCTCTAAAATGTGATACTTTCTGCGCTGCTGTATTTTAAATTATCTCAGTATTGCAATATTATATTTGAAAACTTTAAACTTCATAGAATATAATGAACTTTCTTCAAATGACGCCATCGAAATATAAATCGTCTGGCTCTCTAAAAGCAATGAATGTTCCATTCATATCACTTTTATTCCAGACTCCAGAGCTGAATATATTGTGTGAAAAAAAACAGCAATTATTATACAGCTCATCTTACAAACACTGGTTTACATTTTGCATTCATTAAAATGATGCTTCGTTGTAGAATTAATCAAAGTTTGATGATCATTTAAACTAAGAAATATTGTAATTGAGTTGGCACAGAATATAGTTGCACAGAAAATACACAAAAATAAAGCGGTTTTAGGATGGATGCAACACTAAATATAAATTTAAAACAACTTTAAAAATCACTGGGAAAAAATACGAATGTCATATTTTATTTTAAAGTGGGTCACGTGATCTCTTCATATAATATGAGTGTAATTATTATTTTAACTTTTGTTTTAAAAAAATACCAAACGTATTTTACTGAAATTATTTTTATATATTTTATGGTATAATTTTAATATTTCCTAAAATTTTCAAAGCAATTTGTGAATATTAATTTTACTTCAAAAATGTTTGAATAATTAGGTCCCATAGGGCTCAATATATTTCATTTCTTCAACCCGGGTTCAATCCATAAATAATTGGGCGATATTATTCATTTACATTCCCATATGTCCCACAGACCGTCTCAAGAACATTCTAAAATTTTATTTTAGTAAAGTCCTTTTACGGTAATTATCATGCGAACGAACAGACAGACAGATAAACAGAATAAACAAAGTTATAAACGCTTTTCAACTATGTTGGAAAGTGTTAAAAACTGGTCTACTACTTTGAAACGTCCTCTTTTTCAAGACTTACTAGAAGCTCAACCTCTTTGAACGATTATTTGAAAGGAAATGGATTCTTATACTTTTTTATTAAGTACAATGAATTAAAGATTTTTATTTAAATCCGTGTCATTAAGAGCAATAACATTTAAAATGCTGCAAGAATTTGAAAATATTTTGAATAAGAAGCAACGTCGAGTTTGGCTGCTAGTATAAAAATAAAAACATTTTTAATCTCAAATATAACGGTAACCGAAATAGAATTGAAAATGCTATTTTCATTTTAATTTATAAAATGTGAAGTATATGCACTTCAAACTCTCATCTGCGTAAAACTTATTTGTGGAATGAACACATTTTTCGCAAACCCTCCTGAAAAATATTCAGAAAATGCTTTCCTCTATCACACGATTATTGATTCCTTTTCCTTCGGAGTTAACAAGAAGGTAAAAACGACTTCCAATATTTTAGCCATCCTAATACTTGAAGTGGGGCATACACTACAAAATATTGTCTTCAATAAATTTTGCTCTCTCCTTAATGCGCGGAATAAATCAATAAAACGACCATTTATAAAAAAGAGAAAAAATCCATTCCAGTTCAAAACATCGTTCATCATAAGATATTCTAAAATCTCAATAAAGAGGAAAGGTAGAAAAAATTATCAAAATAACAACGCAAAAAAATATTGCCATCGATTAGAAAATTCGAGACAAGCAGTTTAAAAACTATTTTTTTCACAAAGTTTCCTGCAATTAATTCTCGTCTTTAACTACGACGTGATTTAGGGGGAAAAAAGTGGTATTCGTAAATTTATAAAAAAAATCCCCTTTTAAGGCCACTCTAATTGATAATAAAGCATGGAATTAACAGTTTAATTCCCTCCCCTTTCGAAAAAATTTTAGGAATTATTTTACCTACCCTATCTTTTTCTCCGATCGTTTTCATTAATAGCTTTGGCAAAAACTATTTTTTCTTTCATTTTTATTTTTTAGGGGTCTTTTTACGCTCTTTTGCGTTTTTATAACTTCTGGTACCCGATAAAAAGCAATTGAATTAGTTTGTAAAGTTTGTTGGAGGTGTTTACATTTTCTTTCTACAGCATATTTACTTTCTGTTTGTTCTTGCTGATGAACACTAGATGGTAAATAAAAATAGATAAAGATTAGCATGCAGATTAGCCTGTAAAATTATTCTGTAGATAAGAATCTCCGTGAGTATAACACGAAACGATTATGTATGTGTCAACCGATTTCGGAGGAAAATCGAATTAACTTCATCAAGGTAGCAAGGTAGAGTAACTACGACAGAAATAGTAAAAAAATCTTTCAACAGCATCGAACTACGTGTTACAGGGCGATAAAGGTTTCGTTTCATGGTCGGCGTAGAAGGATGCAATGTACGTTTAGTTGCAAATCGTATATGGCAAAAAATGTATTTATTTCAATGTTACGGAATTAGTTTTTTCTAATATTAGTTTTAATGCCTAATGTTTAGTTCCATACTTCGTTGATGTGGATTCCATACTTCGTCTATGCATACTATATAGTTTCATACTATTACGCAGCAATCTGCATCAATTGATGGAAGAAACAAATACAATTTAAATTTTTACATGCAGTTATCAGTACAGTTAAAAGAACCTGTCCTAGCTATTACTCGAACCACGGCCCTTCGTACTGGACAACCGACTTTACCCAGTCCAGTACACAGATTATGGAACCTAATTGCAAGCTCTGATCTTCGAAGAAGTCTCTGCATTCTCCTCCCTCTAATATCAAGGTGACGTAAAACTTAACAATCTAACTATTCACACCCTGTTATTTTTACCTCAACTTAGCCTCTAGGTACTATTTCTATCCGTCATAATATCTTGCACTGTCATTGACCTCCCGATTTAAAATCGGTGCCAAATATACCAGACTCTACTGAATTCGTACTAGTCATTATAGGATCTCTTTCATACCTCCAAAATCACTGCACTAACCAGCAAGTTTAATTTGTTTGGATTCCATTGTAAAGTAACTTGCTGCCCATCCGAAACCTGTGGATCTTCGTACTAGAAAACAGGCGATCTTCCAGTTGAACTACTAGAACAAAATAGTGAGCTCTTTTCAAAAATTAAATTTGAAGTTTGGACACGATAAAGAAAAGTAATTTCCATATCACTGTAAAATTTTATCTGTAGTTACATTATATAAGGAACTATAACTGGATGCAATTGTTTTCAGTATTCTATTATTAAACTAATCGACATTAATACTCGATTTTTCAATGTAATAATCTTTATTTAATAATGTATTCTTAATAACAAAAACTCTCAGGAAAAAAAATCACGAAATAAAAAATTTAATATAATCAGTGACAGAAAGTGAGAGTGCGAAAAGCGTTATGCATGTAAAGAGTATTTAATTAATATGCATTACCATTAATCAACTGAATGCATCCAATAGAGTTGAGTGATGAGTTACAACTTACTGTATTTTAAAGAATTGAGAAAAATATAAAATAACATCTTTGCAAAGGAATGTTATAAATTCACAAGTTTAAACTCTCCGTCTAATTGTGATACAAAATTATGTCAAAGTTTGGAAAGTATGAGAATATCGAGTGGAGTGTCACACTCGAGATATATTTCAATAAAACTAAAAATTCTATTCTTGAGTATTAAAATAACCATTCTTTAACGACATTATCACACGTCAATCCACAGGTCTGCTCCCTGCTGCCGGGTCTTTCTTGTGGACAACCTCTTTTAATCCCGTTTCCATGACAACTACGATTAAAGATTCGGATGACTTCAAAGACAGCTCAGTGCTTGTTGCAGTTAAAGGAATCGCTTACTTTTCTCGTCTTTTTCCCTTCTCTCTCCCCATCCCTTGTCTCCAAGGGCGGTTACAGTTAATTCGGAACATGTCACAAACTTGAGTTTTGGCGCCGGAGGGAATATTGTTCATAGAACAAGTTGTCACCAATCCTATGGGGCACATTTGTTTTATTTTTAGGCGGGTAATTTTTACCTTGTTCGCCATCCGATCTTGTTTTTTCGCCTTTTTTCTGTGATGTTTTTTGTTTCAGTTCTGCCCGAGGTATTTTCGAGGGTCTTGTCACGCTGCAGCGGGTTTTAAAGTTTCTGGAGCTAAAACTTTTAAGTGCCCGGATGAAATGAACAAGATTGTTCTCGGAATTGTTCTCTGAAGTGCCTTAAAGGGCATTGTGAATTGGTTCGTAATTAAGTTTCTATCAGGTTTTAATGACAAAAAGGCTGTAAATGTATTTTTTATTCAATATTTTTGTTTAAAAGGGATGTAAGTTGATTTACAAACAATTTAAAAACATACACAACATTTGATTAAACACGTTTGTTTATAAGTTCTTAAATTTGTTTGTTTATGTAATTATTTTTTATTTATTTTAAAATAATTCCTAAAACTCTCTATACAAGTGCTTTCATAGAGAGGTTTGCGACGCCAACAAATCTATAGAATCACAAAGGAATAAGTGTGCCGTGAAGGAATTTAAATGGCTTCTAAGAAATGTAAATGTTAACCTCAAAGGTACCTGAAAATGCAGGACGAGTCAGGCCTACTACATATATTATTAATTAAGTTTGGTTACATTCCAATCTTAACAATTTGTTTACTGTATGCCAAAATGGATTTTTTTTAACTCCAAAAAGGAATTTCTGTAAAATAGAGATTATTATATAATTGTGCATATTACCATCAAGTTCTTTTTCAAGATTTAGTTCCTTTAGCCGCAAAGGAGCCTAAAAATATAAAAGCAGGGTAGGGCCATAATGTAGAATCATAATGCTAGGAAGGTTCCTTTTCAAGGTTATGTTCTTTTTCAATGATAGGTTTATGCTCATGCTTCAAGATTAGGTTCCTTTAGCCGTAAAGGTACCTAAAATATAAAATCACTCACACCTACTACAAATAGTATTATTGCTTGAGTGTTATCTCCCAAAAGCAGTAATTTGTTAAAAATGTGCAAAAATGAACTTTAATTTGAAATTCCAAAAGTTTTATTACCATATTACCATCAAGTTCTTTTTCAAGATTTAGTTCCTTTAGCCGCAAAGGAGCCTAAAAATATAAAAGCAGGGTAGGGCCATAATGTAGAATCATAATGCTAGGAAGGTTCCTTTTCAAGGTTATGTTCTTTTTCAATGATAGGTTTATGCTCATGCTTCAAGATTAGGTTCCTTTAGCCGCAAAGGTACCTAAAATGTAAAATCACTCACACCTACTACAAATAGTATTATTGCTTGAGTGTTATCTCCCAAAAGCAGTAATTTGTTAAAAATGTGCAAAAATGAACTTTAATTTGAAATTCCAAAAGTTTTATTACCATATTACCATCAAGTTCTTTTTCAAGATTTAGTTCCTTTAGCCGCAAAGGAGCCTAAAAATATAAAAGCAGGGTAGGGCCATAATGTAGAATCATAATGCTAGGAAGGTTCCTTTTCAAGGTTATGTTCTTTTTCAATGATAGGTTTATGCTCATGCTTCAAGATTAGGTTCCTTTAGCCGTAAAGGTACCTAAAATGTAAAATCACTCACACCTACTACAAATAGTATTATTGCTTGAGTGTTATCTCCCAAAAGCAGTAATTTGTTAAAAATGTGCAAAAATGAACTTTAATTTGAAATTCCAAAAGTTTTATTACCATATTACCATCAAGTTCTTTTTCAAGATTTAGTTCCTTTAGCCGCAAAGGAGCCTAAAAATATAAAAGCAGGGTGGGGTCATAATGTAGAATCATAATGCTAGGAAGGTTCCTTTTCAAGGTTATGTTCCGTTTCAATGATAGGTTTATGTTCATGCTTCAAGATTAGGTTCCTTTAACCGTAAAGATACCTAAAATGTAAGACCACTCACACCTACTACAAATAGAATTATTGCTTGAGTGTTATCTCCCAAAAGCAGTAATTTGTTAAAAATGTGCCAAAATGAACTTTAATTTGAACTTCAAAAAATTTTATTACCATATTACCATCAAGTTCTTTTTCAAGATTTAGTTCGTTCAGCCGCAAAGGAGCCTAAAAATATAAAAGCAGGGTGGGGCCATAATGTAGAATCATAATGCTAGGAAGGTTCCTTTTCAAGGTTATGTTCTTTTTCAATGATAGGTTTATGCTCATGCTTCAAGATTAGGTTCCTTTAGCCGTAAAGATACCTAAAATGTAAAATCACTCACACCTACTACAAATAGTATTATTGCTTGAGTGTTATCTCCCAAAAGCAGTAATTTGTTAAAAATGTGCCAAAATGAACTTTAATTTGAAATTCAAAAAATTTTATTACCATATTACCATCAAGTTCTTTTTCAAGATTTAGTTCCTTTAGCCGCAAAGGAGCCTAAAAATATAAAAGCAGGGTATGGCCATAATGTAGAATCATAATGCTAGGAAGGTTCCTTTTCAAGGTTATGTTCTTTTTCAATGATAGGTTTATGCTCATGCTTCAAGATTAGGTTCCTTTAGCCGTAAAGATACCTAAAATGTAAAATCACTCACACCTACTACAAATAGTATTATTGCTTGAGTGTTATCTCCCAAAAGCAGTAATTTGTTAAAAATGTGCCAAAATGAACTTTAATTTGAACTTCAAAAAATTTTATTACCATATTACCATCAAGTTCTTTTTCAAGATTTAGTTCGTTTACCCGCAAAGGAGCCTAAAAATATAAAAGCAGGGTATGGCCATAATGTAGAATCATAATGCTAGGAAGGTTCCTTTTCAAGGTTATGTTCTTTTTCAATGATAGGTTTATGCTCATGCTTCAAGATTAGGTTCCTTTAGCCGTAAAGATACCTATAATGTAAAATCACTCACACCTACTACAAATAGTATTATTGCTTGAGTGTTATCTCCCAAAAGCAGTAATTTGTTAAAAATGTGCCAAAATGAACTTTAATTTGAAATTCAAAAAATTTTATTACCATATTACCATCAAGTTCTTTTTCAAGATTTAGTTCCTTTAGCCGCAAAGGAGCCTAAAAATATAAAAGCAGGGTATGGCCATAATGTAGAATCATAATGCTAGGAAGGTTCCTTTTCAAGGTTATGTTCTTTTTCAATGATAGGTTTATGCTCATGCTTCAAGATTAGGTTCCTTTAGCCGTAAAGATACCTAAAATGTAAAATCACTCACACCTACTACAAATAGTATTATTGCTTGAGTGTTATCTCCCAAAAGCAGTAATTTGTTAAAAATGTGCCAAAATGAACTTTAATTTGAACTTCAAAAAATTTTATTACCATATTACCATCAAGTTCTTTTTCAAGATTTAGTTCGTTTACCCGCAAAGGAGCCTAAAAATATAAAAGCAGGGTAGGGCCATAATGTAGAATCATAATGCTAGGAAGGTTCCTTTTCAAGGTTATGTTCTTTTTCAATGATAGGTTTATGCTCATGCTTCAAGATTAGGTTCCTTTAGCCGTAAAGATACCTAAAATGTAAAATCACTCACACCTACTACAAATAGTATTATTGCTTGAGTGTTATCTCCCAAAAGCAGTAATTTGTTAAAAATGTGCCAAAATGAACTTTAATTTGAACTTCAAAAAATTTTATTACCATATTACCATCAAGTTCTTTTTCAAGATTTAGTTCGTTCAGCCGCAAAGGAGCCTAAAAATATAAAAGCATGGTCGGGCCATAATGTAGAATCATAATGCTAGGAAGATTCCTTTTCAAGGTTATGTTCTTTTTCAATGATAGGTTTATGCTCATGCTTCAAGATTAGGTTCCTTTAACCGTAAAGATACCTAAAATGTAAAATCACTCACACCTACTACAAATAGTATTATTGCTTGAGTGTTATCTCCCAAAAGCAGTAATTTGTTAAAATGGGCCAAAATGAGCTTTAATTTGAAATTCAAAAAATTTTATTACCATATTACCATCAAGTTCTTTTTCAAGATTTAGTTCCTTTAGCCGCAAAGGAGCCTAAAAATATAAAAGCAGGGTATGGCCATAATGTAGAATCATAATGCTAGGAAGGTTCCTTTTCAAGGTTATGTTCTTTTTCAATGATAGGTTTATGCTCATGCTTCAAGATTAGGTTCCTTTAGCCGTAAAGATACCTAAAATGTAAAATCACTCACACCTACTACAAATAGTATTATTGCTTGAGTGTTATCTCCCAAAAGCAGTAATTTGTTAAAAATGTGCCAAAATGAACTTTAATTTGAACTTCAAAAAATTTTATTACCATATTACCATCAAGTTCTTTTTCAAGATTTAGTTCGTTTACCCGCAAAGGAGCCTAAAAATATAAAAGCAGGGTAGGGCCATAATGTAGAATCATAATGCTAGGAAGGTTCCTTTTCAAGGTTATGTTCTTTTTCAATGATAGGTTTATGCTCATGCTTCAAGATTAGGTTCCTTTAGCCGTAAAGATACCTATAATGTAAAATCACTCACACCTACTACAAATAGTATTATTGCTTGAGTGTTATCTCCCAAAAGCAGTAATTTGTTAAAAATGTGCCAAAATGAACTTTAATTTGAAATTCAAAAAATTTTATTACCATATTACCATCAAGTTCTTTTTCAAGATTTAGTTCCTTTAGCCGCAAAGGAGCCTAAAAATATAAAAGCAGGGTATGGCCATAATGTAGAATCATAATGCTAGGAAGGTTCCTTTTCAAGGTTATGTTCTTTTTCAATGATAGGTTTATGCTCATGCTTCAAGATTAAGTTCCTTTAGCCGTAAAGATACCTAAAATGTAAAATCACTCACACCTACTACAAATAGTATTATTGCTTGAGTGTTATCTCCCAAAAGCAGTAATTTGTTAAAAATGTGCCAAAATGAACTTTAATTTGAACTTCAAAAAATTTTATTACCATATTACCATCAAGTTCTTTTTCAAGATTTGGTTCGTTTACCCGCAAAGGAGCCTAAAAATATAAAAGCAGGGTAGGGCCATAATGTAGAATCATAATGCTAGGAAGGTTCCTTTTCAAGGTTATGTTCTTTTTCAATGATAGGTTTATGCTCATGCTTCAAGATTAGGTTCCTTTAGCCGTAAAGATACCTAAAATGTAAAATCACTCACACCTACTACAAATAGTATTATTGCTTGAGTGTTATCTCCCAAAAGAAGTAATTTGTTAAAAATGTGCCAAAATGAACTTTAATTTGAACTTCAAAAAATTTTATTACCATATTACCATCAAGTTCTTTTTCAAGATTTAGTTCGTTCAGCCGCAAAGGAGCCTAAAAATATAAAAGCAGGGTCGGGCCATAATGTAGAATCATAATGCTAGGAAGATTCCTTTTCAAGGTTATGTTCTTTTTCAATGATAGGTTTATGCTCATGCTTCAAGATTAGGTTCCTTTAACCGTAAAGATACCTAAAATGCAAAATCACTCACACCTACTACAAATAGTATTATTGCTTGAGTGTTATCTCCCAAAAGCAGTAATTTGTTAAAATGGGCCAAAATGAGCTTTAATTTGAACTTCAAAAAATTTTAACACCATATTACCATCAAGTTCTTTTTCAAGATTTAGTTCCTTTAGCCGCAAAGGAGCCTAAAAATATAAAAGCAGGGTAGGGCCATAATGTAGAATCATAATACTAGGAAGGTTCCTTTTCAAGGTTATGTTCTTTTTCAATGATAGGTTTATGCTCATGCTTCAAGATCAGGTTCCTTTAACCGTAAAGATACCTAAAATGTAAAATCACTCACACCTACTACAAATAGTATTATTGCTTGAGTGTTATCTCCCAAAAGCAGTAATTTGTTAAAATGGGCCAAAATGAGCTTTAATTTGAACTTCAAAAAATTTTAACACCATATTACCATCAAGTTCTTTTTCAAGATTTAGTTCCTTTAGCCGCAAAGGAGCCTAAAAATATAAAAGCAGGGTAGGGCCATAATGTAGAATCATAATACTAGGAAGGTTCCTTTTCAAGGTTATGTTCTTTTTCAATGATAGGTTTATGCTCATGCTTCAAGATTAGGTTCCTTTAACCGTAAAGATACCTAAAATGTAAAATCACTCACACCTACTACAAATAGTATTATTGCTTGAGTGTTATCTCCCAAAAGCAGTAATTTGTTAAAAATGTGCCAAAATGAACTTTAATTTGAACTTCAAAAAATTTTATTGCCATATTACCATCAAGTTATTTTTCAAGATTTAGTTCCTTTAGCCGCAAAGGAGCCTAAAAATATAAAAGCAGGGTGGGGTCATAATGTAGAATCATAATGCTAGGAAGGTTCCTTTTCAAGGTTATGTTCTTTTTCAATGATAGGTTTATGCTCATGCTTCAAGATTAGGTTCCTTTAGCCGTAAAGATACCTATAATGTAAAATCACTCACACCTACTACAAATAGTATTATTGCTTGAGTGTTATCTCCCAAAAGCAGTAATTTGTTAAAAATGTGCCAAAATGAACTTTAATTTGAACTTCAAAAAATTTTATTACCATATTACCATCAAGTTCTTTTTCAAGATTTAGTTCGTTTACCCGCAAAGGAGCCTAAAAATATAAAAGCAGGGTAGGGCCATAATGTAGAATCATAATGCTAGGAAGGTTCCTTTTCAAGGTTATGTTCTTTTTCAATGATAGGTTTATGCTCATGCTTCAAGATTAGGTTCCTTTAGCCGTAAAGATACCTATAATGTAAAATCACTCACACCTACTACAAATAGTATTATTGCTTGAGTGTTATCTCCCAAAAGCAGTAATTTGTTAAAAATGTGCCAAAATGAACTTTAATTTGAAATTCAAAAAATTTTATTACCATATTACCATCAAGTTCTTTTTCAAGATTTAGTTCCTTTAGCCGCAAAGGAGCCTAAAAATATAAAAGCAGGGTATGGCCATAATGTAGAATCATAATGCTAGGAAGGTTCCTTTTCAAGGTTATGTTCTTTTTCAATGATAGGTTTATGCTCATGCTTCAAGATTAGGTTCCTTTAGCCGTAAAGATACCTAAAATGTAAAATCACTCACACCTACTACAAATAGTATTATTGCTTGAGTGTTATCTCCCAAAAGCAGTAATTTGATTAAAATGTGCCAACATGAACTTTAATTTGAACTTCAAAAAACTGTTTCTGTAAAAGAGACATTATTATATAATTGTGCATAATGTGGTCAATTTTGCCGACTGACTGGGTAGATAAATAGAACTATTGGAATACAGTGTGTGGCTAGATTCTTTACAAATATTAAACTCTTTAAATGACTGCCAAATATATCTCATCATAAATCCATTATTATATTGATAGAGTCAATAGTAGAGGCAGGCCGATTTTAAAGTTAAAGTGAATCACAGAAATTTTGCGTTACAAAAGTGGAGATCTTTATACCGTAAGTTTGGAATCCAAACCAAAAAATTTGAAAACATACCTCTATACACGTATGTTATTGGTATTTATTCTATAATACATCCCAAAATATTTTTCAAATCGAATTCCAACCAATCAGTCGATCTTCATTAGCCATGAAATTTTGTAATTAAAAAATGACTGCTTAACGAGAAATTATATATCACACTGCAATTACCACTGTACAAAATAGGATTTTGCATACATACCAATACCCATACCCAATCTTAAACCTATAATCACAAATTTAATACATCAATTTGGTTTAAATCAATTTTAAACCTTTTGAATATGTAGAGATATATTTTTCCAGAAACTATTTAACATTCTACTATGATTTACGTTATTATTAATAACACTATTCTATTTTCGTGAGATTATAAATATAATATATAAAGTACCTTTATATTTTATTTTATGCAGGCAATATGTGGGTAGGCATTTTCTTGTTGAAAAATGACTCAAAACGATGAGGTGAAATCCATTACGAGGTGGAAAAATATTAGTTATATTAGGGGTCTGTTAAAATTCATTTTATAAATGTGAGAGCAACTGTTGTACTAAGCGATGTCTTCCCGTATAACTTTTCACCATTTATTTTCGCAGTACTCTACTCAACAACGGCGTTATATTAAGAGCGTTACTAAGTCTGTTCTATAATACACATTCAATGGTTATACGAGCTAAGCAAGACTCATTGCTAAACAGTGGCATTATTCGTAGACATTTCATGTTCCGACTCTACACCATTACAGATGGAAAAGATGCTGACAGACAATAAAAGACGAGGATCTGAAGGTGAGACAAGAGTGCAGTCATTATACTGATGACAGTCCACTAACGGTGGGCTATTGGAGTAATTGATGTAGGGAACACACATGATTTTATTGGATGGTGAAAATATGTAGTGTTTTTTGGACATCTAAAATAAGTCCCCTTTGGCTCACTCTCTCTCTCTCTCTCTCTCACTCACTCTCTCACTCTCTCTATCTCTGTTTGTCTCTCTCTTTCTCTCTCTCTTTGTGTGTGTAGCTTACTTTGATCAGAGAGATATCTTTCAGCATGTATATATGTCTTATATACTAACTGTTGCACCCACAACCAACTGCTAATTAAAAAGTCTTTATAGCTGAATAAAGACGTAACAATTTCGGTTTATGTTCAGGTTCATACGGTACATCTCCAGGTTATTTGTACATAAAAAACAGCCACAGATAGTTTACCAGGTACATGCTCAGTGACCTGCTATCTGCTAAAGGGCTAGTGAAGAAAAAGCAAACGGACATAGACACTAAGAAAATTCAAATAGAATCTGTAGAAAATATATATTAAATACATATACGTGGAATACGCTTTGTCTTAATAAAAATTCTCACATGTAAATTAAAGTTACCTATCTTTTTAGGAAAATATCTAATGGACACCTATAAAAATTTCTCTACCTAAGATAGAATGATTTCCCCCTATGCTAGCATCAGTCTAAATAACATCCCGTTTTCCAAATTCCGAAAATCAAAATTAAACAAATAATATATTGATCAAATTCCTTCACAGCGAACTAAACACATCTCTGAAAATCTAGGAGAAAATTATACTGTATTGCTTAGTAACAACCAAATATAATACAAGAAATTTTTGAAGGATGCTCCATATGGTGTCAAGATGTGTGCACACATTTGCTTCCTACAGTCATACAAATGTTCGGTAAAATCGGTACTGATACGTTGAGAACCGGAATTGGAAATTCTTAGTGGACTCCCTAACTTTCACCAAACTTCGATGCTAAATCCATATCTGTCAGTATCTTAGCTCTGTAACAAATTCTGACAAATAAATGTTACGGGGAAAATATTAATTTTTAAACGGACCTGACATCTCTAGAACCGGGAGGGAAAAACGTTAATGAGTCCCCTCCAAAACCTATTGCTGAATCCATATCAGTCATTATCTAATATTTATCTATAGCCATTACTGAAAAATAAAAGCTTCAAGGAAAATTTTTGATTTATCTATAGCCATTCCTGAAAAATAGAAGCTTCAAGGAAAATTTTTGAAACGTAAATGAAAAATTGAACTGGAGAAATGGACATGTATAGTGGGCCACCCTATCTACTCAGAGATTTGATGCTGAATCTATAGCAATTATCTTCTAAACTATATTTATAGCAAATATTGAAAAATAGATGTTTCACGAAAAATAAAATGTTTTCAACAGGGAATGGAACAATAACCCGAAGTGAAACTCCTTAGTGAACCCGGAGCCTTTCAAGTTCGTTGCCGAATCTATATCAGTCATTATTTGAGCTCTAACTCTAGTTGATAAAGAGAAATAGGTGACTCAAACATTTCAGTAAAAGCATAGATGACAAATTTGATTACCACCAGAAAATAGCAAGTTATGACCCCGAGCAGTAGTACAAAACGGCGATAATATCGTTACATTTAAGCCTGCCAGATACGATGAGAAGTTAAAACCTTTTCGCTTGTTTTACACATAAAACAGTACTGTAAATGTTTCTTTATTTTTAAAATGTGTACATATGTTTTGAATTTGTAAAATTTGTAAAAGCAAGTGTATACTTACAGGGTTTCAACTTTAGTCTTTTCTTAGTCATACGCAATAAAACGTACAAGTAATAGAGATTTTAGAAGGCAGCTGGAGCAACTTGAACTTTCCCTAGTAGCAAAGATTTTACAGTTGGTCATATTACTAGCATACTTGCCAAATCTCTCAATTTCAGGATTTTATTTTAGTAGGCTCCTCGATATTTTTTATAATAGTTCATTAATAATGGACCATAATAGTTCCAGAACACATAGCGAAATGTTTATTCCATTTCACTTATGGATAAATTTCATTTATGTCCAATTAACAACAGACATTATATATTTAAGTACACTGTAAAAATTGAAAAATTACGTGAAGAAAAAACTATTCGAAAAAGATGAAACTAGATTATAAAACCAAATCCTTAATATTTCAATCTATAAGAGCATATATCTGACTCCATTCCCATAAAATATTCGAATGTTACATTTTTAGTTAATGAATTTGATTTATTGCTCATATGTTATCATACATGGTATATTGTCAAAGGTATAGGTGCACAGCTGAAACATGTGCAGTAAAACCCAAATAATAGTTTTACAACATCCCCCCCCTAACTGTATCTATATAGTATTTTCCGATTGATTAAAATTAAATTTTTATCTCTGTAAAATTTAAAGCGCGTACCCCAGTTCCTTTATCTGGAAAGATTTATTCATTTTCACCCCTTCTTTCGAACTTATTTCGAATAAAATAATTTTCGGGGGCGTTAAAACAATTTATTTCCGGATTCCTTCGCTGCCAGTGCACTCAGAATTAATGACATTGCGTCCCTTTTTGGAAGCATTATGAAGCATTTTTTCCTTTCCGTACGTGTATTATTCTCAGCTCGGCGGTGTATCGTCCGTAAGAATATAGGGAAGCATTGATTTGCAACTTTTCGGCAATTAATCTTGATGATTTATATTTTGAGAAAAATCTCTCTCTCTCTCTCTCTCTCTCTCTCTCCCTCTCTCTCTCACACACTATCTTCCGAATTTACTGAGTGGATGCTAGAAACCGTCTTCAAATGAATTTGTAATTTATTTTTTTGGCGCGAAAAATTACGTTGGTTTTGCGAGTGGAAGGGCTCTCCAAAAGGTTTTCTCATTACTTTGTGAGCATGGATATTTATTCGGCATTTCGGAAAAAATATTTTTATTTATTTTTATAAATCAAATTGAAATATGGAGTGGATTAATGTATAGTTAAAGGTTATACTTTGCATGTATTGTTGCATGGTTAAGGAAAAAATAGCATTAAGACTATTCGAACATTAAATTACAGTTTATACTTAATTAAGATAATTTTTCCATTCCTTACCGAAACAACTGTTTAAAATTAATATTCAGTCCATGTAAAAATATCGTATGAATGTCTGAAATATGAAGAACAGTCTCATTTTTATCTTAAAATGTCAATAGCACGTAAGAAGGAATGAGACGTGAACATAAATTGCACATAGTTATAGTAGTAGCTAAACTATCATATCTATTTAAGTAACCCTCCTAAAGTAACTTAGATTCACATATTCAAAGCAAATAACGATATTATTATAATTATAAATATTATCATAATTATCATTATCATTATCAATCTTTTAATTTATACATGTAATGGTTTGGTTTAAATTATGTTATACACGGTATTGTTTTGCACACCTTGAAACAGATGATCCTTGTCTGTGATATACGCCTTCTTTTGGGAGGTAGGACTTATAGGTCTGCACTGACTCTATATTGGCTTCACGTCCAAGTCCGACCTGACCTTTGGGCAGTGTCCAGTGTCATAACACGTTAGATCTGCAAAAATTTTAGGGCCAGGCTGGTCCAGGGCTGAATTTGAAATATTTTATGTTTGGTTGCAACGAAGAGAGACATATTTTGTGAAGTGAAAAATACTAAGCTGAAATAAATTAGAAAGTTTTCCTATTTTAGCAATATGGAAGACATAATCTTTAAAAAAAACTTTAGCATATCCTTCTGGGCACATAGATCATTACTTGAGATATATCTGTAAAAACAATCATTTAGACCTGGCTATATCAATACTCGAGGCTATGTCAAAACTAAGTTTTTCGAGAGATTTTGGCCTCGATTTAAAAAAGATTTTAATCAAAGCAGTCTCAACTATTTTACTATTGGATCATGGCAATTAAAATGCTTAAAATTTCATCTCGTGAAATGACTCTGGATAAAGTTATTGAATTAGTCAATCGATCAATTTCAGGAGGAACTGAAAGTGTCAATATATGAAATTGGCTTTTACGACCAGTATGAATTTGACATACATTTACAAAATATGTGTGAGGATAGAGCTATTAAGAATTTCTGCCCTATAAGGGTTTTCTACAAATATTTTTATTTATCTATAGAAATGAAAATTATCACTCTTCGTCTATTTTCAATAATTTAGCATTATTTATTTAATTTATACAGTCGGTAGGTATTCAGGTTGTTTTCATTAAAGGTGATCTTTCAGTGTACCACTACTAAATTCCCCATTTTAAAACGACCAAAATAGTTATATACAGCGCCATCAGTTGTACGTTCTTTGTACTTAAAATTATAACTTTTATTTATTTAAAATAACTACCACTGTGGCTACTTGTGAAATTAATGGAAATCATTAGTACGTTGGTACATTTTTAAAGTAATGTTTCTATTTCAAAAACCATGTTTCAAAACTTTTATGTGTATCACATAATTATATTATGTAGAGTAGAGGTAAATTAAAATTATTAATTAAATATATATGTCAATTTATCTATGAGTATCACATTTACCACATTCAAGTATTTACCCATTAATTTATGGCCAAAACATATGTATAATTTCAGTTTAAGAAGAAAAAATATCCTTATAATAGTCTATAATGTGGCTCATATTTATCATTTTCCTGAAGTTTATTAGTTTTGGTTTAGAGTGCCCAAAATTTTTAATAGCCCTGTGTAATAATGCAATATTGTGTTAAGGTGTTCACTCAAAATATCAACATGTTTCCAATAACGAAAAACTTTTAATTTTAACACTTTCAGTACAACAGTGAAATTCTTCATCATTTTCACACTCCCATTCATGATTTATTCATTTCTACTGCTTTCAAACAGTATTTCGAGTGAAACCGTTTGCACAAAAATGCAAAAATTTTTCTTTTGCTTTTCTTCGGCCAGTTCTGTTTGAATAAATGGCAGTTTTCCATTTCAGGTGCGTTAAAATGCACAATTTTTAAAATTTCTATCCCCCTATTTTCTCAAAATCCCCTCTAGCAATTTATAAAAGCATTAATTTGCAGTTTTTTTTTTCAATTTATCAAGTTGATTCATACACTGAAAAAAAACCGCCATTGCCATTGCCAATGCATTCTCTTCTGTTAAAAATTAAGATATTTTCTTTAAAGAATGATTTCATTAATTTATTACTTTCCTTATATACATAATGTATAAGGAAAGTATTGTGACGGGGTCGAAAATTCGAATTCGAGTTTTCGACGGGAGAGCACATTTCAAGCATCCCTGATCACAAATCAGACATTTTTGAAGTGATGTCTGTGTGTGTGTGTGTGTGTGTGTGTGTGTGTGTGTGTGTCAGTGAGTCTGTGGAGATGGTAACTGACGAACGAATGGACCGATTCGAACAAAATTTGGTACAAAAATCACAATCCGTAAACACTAGAAGCCTATTGTTTTTATACGCAATCGAATGTCCAGAACCCCCTAAATTTTCGAATGAAATTTTGAGAAAATCGTCAAAAAATCAAAACCGCTAATAAAGTTACGCAACTAGACATTTCTTTTGTATTTTTTCATTAGAAAACGATTGACATAAATTTTAGAATGCTAACATGAACCGTTTTAGAGATATTGTACATTTTTCAAAAAAATTATCAAAAAGTCATATAAATTAAAAAAAATATATTTCCTATTGAGAAGTATGTTCACTTTTCATATATAATACCATGCAATAAATTGGGTGACATCATTCTCGTGGATCTAGCGCGTTCCATTCATGAAAAAATATACTTTAAGTAATACTTTTGTATTTGAACGCCAATAGTCATTTATCTGCTGTAAGAATAAATTATTTCTTCGTCCATAACGCTTGGCGAGATTTTGGCGACGAATTTGGCGGAATGTCGCCAACTTGGCGACTTTGTGAAATGTTGCCAAATAAACGAAAATATAGCCAAATAGATAAAAATGACGTTAAATCAATGAAAATGACGACTAATTGTCGAAAATTCAATATCTTGGAAAGAGTATTAGTATCTACTATAAGAAAAATCTATTTTTTTACTGTAAAAGTAGTAAATTCATTACATTATATAAGGAAAGTCATGTGTTGCCTACATCAGATTTTTTTATTTTGTTCAATAATCATTTTATGTTTCGTTTACCAGTGATTCTTTTAATCCAATATGCCTCGGAGTTCTATCAAGTCTAAGAGATGTAATATTGTGTTCCTATGTTTCTATGTTTTCCATCTGACTTATCACTAGATAGCGCTGTCTTTGTATAAAAAGAACTCCTTCTATGTCGGGAACTAAGCTATGTAAGATGTTTGTTGTGTTTATGCTGCAAAAATGTGCATCGTTTGTAAATGAAATGTTTGCTCACTTTCTGAGCATGTAGTTAATAGAAAACATATTGCAATTTTATATTTTTACTTTATATTGTATGCGCCTAGGGTGGAAAAATCATGTAGTTAATAGAAAACATACTACAGTTTTATATTTTTTCTTTATATTGTATACTCCTAGGGTGGAAAAGTGTGAATATTTCCATTGCAGTATTTACTATTACTTTCATTTGCATATTTTATTACACAAATCGAAAGTTTTGAAGGGGTGCATACAAAGGTGTGTGTAAATCTGGAGGCATGTAAGTGTTGTGTGCATTTTCGTATGTACGTGTAGTGTATGTATATGACAACGCTTCAGATTTCGAATTCAAGCCGAAATAATCAATATAAGCTGGGCATTTAATTTGTATAGCATTTCAAATTGGATTTGATGCTAGTTATTTTTACCTTTTTATAGTTTAAATAACATTATAGATTTCTATAATTTCTGAAATTATTTTAGATAAATAGAATTATTTTTCTTTAAATGTAGAATACAGTATAAAATATTTCCCACATATGACTCCTTTCACTTCTTATGAAACGTATTTAGAGTGATGTCTAAGAACACTATGCAAGTGACTGAGTAATCTTACATAATAAAGGAAAATGTCGTCGTTCTCTCAGCGTTTTCAGTCCATAGCGGATAACTTAAGAATCAAACTTCCATGAAATTCGGTACACAGATATCTTAGGGTACAAATAGGCGTCTTAATTTCGAATGTTGTTCAGTTATTTTACGTTTTCCTCCGATTTATGCATATATTTATACAAATTGATTTCTTATCCACCAAAAGTATTATCACAGAGATTTTATCATGGCACTACCGGAAAGACAAAACGCATTTCTTTCAAACGAACTTCAAACGGTGTCTATACAATAAATACATAAATTTAAATGAATTTTTAAAAATATATATATTTTATCGTGTATTTTAAATCTCTCGAATTTTATACTACGATACATATTAATATTAATGCGCCATCCAACTTTCTGTTTTTCAACAGTAGCTGAAAATATCACAGACAGCTCCAGGAAATAAATTCATAAACCCGTCAGTTGATTAATTATAAATTTTATATCTGAGGCAAGCATTTTGTTTATTATTTGAACTTAATTACTATCTCTGTCTTTCGTGGCATATTTCTATATTTGAATTTTGTACATTACTAGCCAGCTCCATACTGGGCCTGTTATATGAATGGACTCGAGGTTTTTCAATAATATCAGAACTGGATCAGTTAGAATGTCCAAATTTGGTATGTTATTGTCTTTTGTGGTATATATTGATTATATTTTATGATCTATATCAACTATCTTAAGATCTATGTCAGCGTTTTTTATCTATGCAATCATTTAATGTTTAAATAAACATACTTTTGGGAGGAAGAGATCAACTCTCTGGTCAAAACATTCTTTAGTAAGGGTCTCTATCCTTCCCAGAAAGCTAAAAAAATAATATTATAATTCTTTCGATTTTGTCCTTTTTTCTGACTAGTTCTTACTCCCTTTTCTGACCACCAAAGTTACAAGTTTTTTTTAAATAGTTCACATTAATATAAATGGCGACCTCTAAACTTCAACACAATTAATTCCTTAATATCCATACATTGTAGTTACATACAAAATATAAAAGGGGTACTTTAACAACTAGTTCCTTCGATTTTACTTATTTAAATTTTTTCTAAATTTCCAACTATGAAAGTTAGAAATTTATTGTTGCCATTATGTTGGCATATTGTTGATTTTATTGTTATATATTGTTAACATACATATTTGACGACGTTATTCAGCAAGAAATATGTGATCAGTTTCTCAGTAACTTCTTGTAAATACTTAAAATTAATTATTTTGATTTTTAAATAGCTAGCATTATTTTTTATAGAAGAAATATATTTCATGTGACACCTACCACGGTTTAAAAGAGTATGAATTAAAGAAGAAAAAGTTTTGTACATGGATACATATTAGCCTTACACATTTTCAGATATTGTAGATTAAAACTGAGATAATCTGCTTTCTTACCCGACCATTAAAATTTGATTTCAAGTTTTTACAAAGGAAAATGAAAAGTTCTCCCACAAGGCTTCCCCATGCATGATTTATTCATTCTGACTGCTTTCGAATTTTTTCGAACAAAACCATTTTCACTATAATTCAAAATTATTTTTTATAGGTAGCACTTTTTCCGGTTCTGTTTGAATTAATGATATTATGTCCCATTTCAGATGCGGTAAAATGATTAATTTTGTCTAACCTCCTGTTTTATTTAATTAGTGCAAGATTCTCCGTTACCGCACAATGTAATAGAGGCAGTGATTTACATATCATCTGCAATATATCAAGCTGATTTATAGATTGAAAAAAAAATAACATATTTTTTGGGGGTTGAAACTGAAAAGTTATCTAAAACAATAAAGTAGATATCTGTTCCTATGTGTGTCTAGCTGAGCAGAAAATACAAGCAACACATAGCCGCTAACAGGGATACTTGGGGTTAGGTGTCTAGACACTTCGGAGAAATTAAAAAAAATTCAAATATGTTTTAGAGTAATATAATATGAAAGCACAACTTCAGCAATTTTTACCCAAATCGTTTCCACGATTAAAATATTGTTATAGAGATATTTACAACGAGCTTATAACGGATTCCGTTATAAATGATATTCATCACAATTTTACAAACAATAGCTAAAAATCTTCATTTTGAACATTATAATTCATTTTAAAAATCAGCAGAACTTGCCATAGTTCGACGTTAAAAACTGATGAGAATCCAGAAAGTGGTGCTTAATGTATTGCCTACTAAGTTTTGTGCAATAGTATGTACCATATATTTAGGACACCCTAATTAATTATGCAGACTTTTTGCACGGAAATTAGTAGGCAGTATAAATGTAGACACTTCTTAGGACGACGTAGCCCAAAAATTTTAAACAGTGTAACATAACCAAATTTTGAGCAAACGTGATAGTTTTATGCATATAAGAATAATGCAAATACTTTTTATTTCCCGTTTCGTACGTAATGTGCAATTGCACATTATGCGCTTGCGCATTGTGTATTACGAAATTATGTAACGAGTATTTCTCAAAATTATTTATTCGACCTTTACTAAATTGTTTGCAATGATAGGCTGTTTCATGAATTTGAAAACAATGTTTTGAAGCATAAGTTTTAAAATAAGCTTTTCTGCAATGTTTTCCGTTTCGTGCTCAACGAAATATTGTTTTAAATAATCTATTGCACATCAGTCTGAAAGCTTTAGTAGCATTGTCAAACACTTGAAATAAAATATAAAAAATCTGATGTGGGCAGCACATAACTTTCCCTGCAGACTCAAATTCATTTTTTCTCTTTCTTTAATAATTCATTAAATTGAATTTAATTGCACAAAATAACACTAAATTTGCATTTTTAATTCAATTTCTGTTTTTATTTGGTAATTAGACATTTTTCTAAACGTGGCATAACTAAATGCGAAAAATCTCAAATATCTCGTGAATGGTTAGCCCTAGAGTAATAGAGTTGTCCTTATTATTTTCCTCATCCAAAATTACTTATAAAAAAAGCATTTAATTGAAATATTTGAACATACGTAGCTTTTTTTTTAGATTTTGCGATTTTTGAGGGCCATTGCGTAAGAAAAGGCAGGTTGTTCTTTTCCGAATAATACCAAAATCTAATCAGCACAAGAGTATCCTCCAAGTAACTTATCTACCAAAATTTGTGAAATTTGGTCAATTAGTATTTTATCTAGAGTAGATACATGAAATTTTTACGGGCTATTTCGCAAAAAAATGCGGGTTCTGTTTTTACGAATTGTACCAAAAACTAATCAGCACCAGGATCATACCCTAGTGACTTACCTACCAAATTTTATGAAATTCGGTCCATAAGTTTTTGAGTTAGAGTGGATGCATACATTGCACAAACACACAGACAGACACACAGGCAGACAGACAGACATACAGACACAAACACAGACGTCACGCTAAAAATAGTTTTTTCGTATTCTAGAGGTCTTGAAACGTTAGATCCGTCGAAAACTCGAGTTGCGATTTTCGACATGATTCCAATACTTTCCCTATACATTACCATGTATTGCAGGGAAAGTAAAAATCTGATGTGAGCAGCACATGACCTTCCCTGCAGACTCAAATTCATATTTTCTTTATTTCTTTAATAATTCGTTAGATTGAGTTTTATTGCACCAAATAACACTAAATTTGCATTTTTAATTCAATATTTGTTTTTATTTGGTAATTGGACATTTTCCCGAAATCGGCGTAACAACAATGCAAGAAATCTCAAATATCTTGAGAACGGTTAGTTCTAAAGTATAATGGAGTATGTTATATTCTTTTCCACGTCAAAAATTGCGTATAAAACAAAAATTCATTTGGTATATTTGAGCATATATAGTCTTGTTTTTTCGATTTTGGCGATTTTTGCGGGCCATTTCATAAAAAAAGGCAGATTGTTCTTCTCCGAATTTTACCAAAATCTAATCAGAACCAGAGTATCCCACAAGTAACTTATCTACCAATTTTTGTGAAATTGGGTCAATTAGTATTTTAGCTAGTGGGAATACATGACATTTTTGAGGGCCATTTCCTAGAAAAAGGTAGGTTGTTCTTTTCCGAATCATACCAAAATCTAATCAGCACCAGGGTCGACCACAAGGGACTTATCTACCAAATTTTATGACATTTAGTCGATTAGTTGAGTTAGAGTGGAAATATACAATTTTTGCGGGCCATTTCGTAAAAAAAAGGCAGGTTGTTCTTTTCCGAATCGTATCAAAATTTAATCAGCATCAGGGTGACCTACAATTGACTTCAGTACTAAATTTTGTAAAATTTGATCAATTAGTTTTTCAGTTACAGTGGATTGAACCCGTTTCCCTAACCCATCATCTACTAGAAGGACTTCCGAACCTATGGATTTACCATGCCCATATTTCACGTAGACCAGCGATTAATTTTGAAAGCTGTGAAGATAAAATGCAGGTCCTCCTCATGCGAACCTCACAACATAAGTTTTAACCAAAATGGAATTTGTTCAAATATGTTCCTTGTTTCACTGGAGGTGTGATTTCTTTCTTCGATTCAACCTCCTACTAATAGGTTATTACCATGTTAATAAATTTATTATTATATTTTCCACTAGCCAGGCACTTGATAATTAAATCATTCGATTATTTTGCAGCCGAAGCGTCAACCATGTTAGCCTTCTTAACACGTTGTTCTGGCGCATAGGGGGGGGGGGGGGGGTATAGATCATATTACTCACTTGAGCCACCTAATCTAGACTAGAACCCAATCAGAGTGGGCACCACATGGATTGAACCCATTTCCCTGACCCATCACGTACTGAAAAGACTTCTGAACCTATAGTTTTACCGTGCCCATACTTTGAGTAGACCAGCAATTAATTTTGAATGCGGTGGGGATAAAATGCAGGTTCTCCTCGTGCGATCCTCACAGCATAACTGAGTTATCCCTTTCCTCTCTAAATTTATCATTAAACTAGCAGCATACCCGTTCTTCGTACGGAGTATATAATATAAAGAAACTTGAAATTCATAATCATGCCCAAATTCTTATAGTATACTAAATGACATGTTTAATCAAAATATTCTGTTAAAATATTTAATATAATGCTCCTAAAAAGAAGTTTAAGAATCTCTGTTCTCGCTATATAAAATTATCTTCATGGACATATCTGAAGAATAAAACATCTTGGACCCATTATGTAAGCAAATATAAAAAAAAATATGGAATTGAATCAATATATGCAAAATAAAAGCGTTAAAATTATATGGGACCCGTACTAATTATATACGCGAATATTAGAAAATATAACCTGTATTAGTAGATTACATGTATAAATTGAAAATACCAATAAACCCGTAATCTTTAAATCAGAAGACAGTCATTTATTCCAATATATGTCAAAATTGAAGTACTAAAATTATATGGGAAGATATACACGTACTACTTATAATGTCCGATTATTAGTAGAAGATTAAACGTTTTGCAATATGAGTCACAAATGCTTTTTGGTAAAATACAACAGACGACGTAATAAATTGAATATATAATTAATCCCCTTAATCTTCATACCAGAAGACTGTACTTGATTCCAATATATATGCCAATATATGTCAAAATATATGCCAATATACCTGTACTACTTATATTCTCGTAGGTTAGAAGATATACCCGTGCATTCCTAGAAGATTACTCGTACAACGTACAATATGCGTGTGTCAGCAATTTTTGCCGCAATAAAACAATGGCGTAATAACTTAAAAATATCAATAATCCCTGAATCAATAATTCCGGAAAATATCAATAATAATAATGTTTAAACCTGAAGAGTATAATTGATATTATCCAGTCCAAAATGAAATGGCAATGAAATTTATTTTATATACATATCTTCATGATTCAATTTGGAAAGGATTTAATAAAAATCGTCTGCCGCATAAACACATTGGATTTAAATCCGTTGCTAAGCGACATGATATCATTTGCTTCAAATAAATTGGTAGAAAAAATACCGTCTAAATAGTTATATTTCTATGGAACATTTGGCGACAGTTTCGTCAAATTAGCGACATTTTAAAAAATCGCCAAATTTATCGCCAAGTGGGACTGTAGAACTGACAGTTCCACTTTGCGACAAATTGACGAAATATCATCACAATTATCCCCTAACAAAAAATAATTAATATCATTTATGTAGCGCAATTTTTTCAATTTCAAGATATTTTTATAGATTTGAAAACATTTTCATCAATTTGGTGACATTTTAAAAATTCGCTAAATGTATTACTAAGTAGGATGGTTGGTCTGACAGATAAATGCTAACCAAACATCATTTCAGTACTCTCTTCTAACAAAACAAAAAAAAAATTCATTGATATGTAGAAGACCCAAGCCACACGACCAACCCGAAGGTTTATGGCAGCTGTTTGTGTGTCGTTTATATCAATTTGGCGACATTTCCGTCAATTTGACAAAGTTTAAGAAAAGTTGTCAAATTAGCGATATCCCTCCAAATTCGTAGCTTTGAATTTGCAGATCTGAATGAAACTTTCTTATCCCGTTTCAATATACTAAATGAAAACACTACAATTGTATTAGAAGATATACCTGCTCTACTCTTTTTCTGTTTCAACAATCGGCTATATGAATTTATTGGCTAAACACAATATATGAGTTTAGTAGCTAAATACGATATAAGCTTGAAAACTCTTCGCCAAAATAAATGAAATTGATGTACGCAGTCAGCAATTAATATAATTAAAAGAAAAATCAAACCGTCCATTCATAAGATATACTTTTATATCCATTTATCCATTTATTTATAATTCAAATCGAAAAAAAATAATAAAAACATTAACAAACACATTTAATTTAATTGCGATGCCGAGCAACATGATATATCCTCCTAAAATGTTAAAATTTATTAACCACTAACAGCACACCCGTTATTCGTACGGAGTGCATAATTTAAAGAAACTTAAAGTTCGCAATCATGTGCAAATTCTGTTAAAATATTAAATTTATTGCTCCTAAAGAGAAGTTTAAGAATATATGTTCTCACTATGCAAAATTATCTTCACGATCAGATCTGAAGAATAAAACATCCTGCCCCCTTTTGTAAGCAAATTTACAGTAAAAAAAATAGGAATTGAATGAATATATGCAACCCCGTACTAATTATATTGTCGCAGATCAGAAAATATGCCGATGTGTTAGTAGAAGATTACCCGTATTACAATATGCGTCTCAAAAATATTTGCCAAAATAAAAGAGATGACGTAATAAATTGAAAACATCAATAATATCCGTACTCTTTATACCAGAAGGTCGTAATTGATTCCAATATATGCCAATATATATCAAAACATATGTCAATATACCTGTACTACTTATATTCTCGTAGATTAAAAGATATACACGTGTATTTGTAGAAGATTCGTACAACATACAATATATGAGTTTAAACAATTTTTTGTCATAATAAAATAATTGCATAATAACTTGAAAATATCAATAATCCTTGAATCAATAATCCCCGAAAATATAAATAATAATAATTTTTAAACCTGAAGACCGTAATTGATATTATCCAGTCAAAAATGCTATAAGAAAAATCAAATCGTTCTTTTCTAAAATATATTTTTATATCCATTTATTTATTATTCAAATCGAAAAAATAATTATTAAAATTAACAGACAGATTTAATTTAATTGCGGTTCTGATTAACATGATATAAGATAGAATCTTATAACATGTTAAATATGTCATGTCTTATAACATAAACTGCGAAATTAAATAACGATTTTGATTTCTCTATACTTCTCATTGTTCCGTAAAAGCTTGTTTTAAATAAACCATGAACCATGGAGATAGATTTCCCCTTTAAATCATGTTTCAAACAATTCATGTTTTCAGAAAGTGA
Source organism: Amaurobius ferox (assembly GCA_951213105.1). NCBI lineage: Eukaryota > Metazoa > Arthropoda > Arachnida > Araneae > Amaurobiidae > Amaurobius > Amaurobius ferox. The sequence goes on from OX578136.1 coordinate 62,919,710, forward strand.
CTAATTAACGCAAAAAATCTCCCATCAAACTCAGAGATTAAATTTTAATTCACTTTCAAACGATTTTCAAGCTTTTCGTTTGGATAAACCACGGAGTTAGGGAGTAGAACTCCTAGGAAAAAGTTCCGTTTTTCATTAATATCTCGACAACCCCAGGTCTTAGAAACTCGAAACTTGGACAAAATTTATGGGGGGATATTTCAAGGCTATTCACCATATTTCAATAAATTCGGTTCAGCCGTTTTTCCGTAATGATGAGACAAACGAAAATTTCGTTTTTTACTAATATCTCGAGAACCACTGGTCGTAGAAACTCAAAACACGGATATAATTTTAAGTGGGGCTATTTCTGGGCTACCCACAAAATTTCATCAAATTCGGTTTAGCCGTTCTCCCGTGATGGTGTGACAAACAGACAGACAGACAGACAGACAGACAGACAGATTTTCATTTTTATTTATATAGATTACTAGCAGCATACCCGTTCTTCGTACGGAGTATATAATATAAAGAAACTTGAAATTCATAATCATGCCCAAATTCTTATAGTATACTAAATGACATGTTTAATCAAAATATTCTGTTAAAATATTTAATATAATGCTCCTAAAAAGAAGTTTAAGAATCTCTGTTCTCGCTATATAAAATTATCTTCATGGACATATCTGAAGAATAAAACATCTTGGACCCCTTATGTAAGCAAATATAAAAAAAAATATGGAATTGAATCAATATATGCAAAATAAAAGCGTTAAAATTGTATGGGACCCGTACTAATTATATACGCGAATATTAGAAAATATAACCTGTATTAGTAGATTACATGTATAAATGGAAAATACCAATAAACCCGTAATCTTTAAATCTGAAGACAGTCATTTATTCCAATATATGTCAAAATTAAAGTGCTAAAATTATATTGGAAGATATACACGTACTACTTATAATGTCCGATTATTAGTAGAATATTACCCGTTTTGCAATATGAGTCTCAAATGTTTTTTGGTAAAATACAACAGACGACGTAATAAATTGAATATATAATTAATCCCCTTAATCTTCATACCAGAAGACTGTACTTGATTCCAATATATATGCCAATATATGTCAAAATATATGCCAATATACCTGTACTACTTATATTCTCGTAGGTTAGAAGATATACCCGTGCATTCCTAGAAGATTACTCGTACAACGTACAATATGCGTGTGTCAGCAATATTTGCCGCAATAAAACAATGGCGTAATAACTTAAAAATATCAATAATCCCTGAATCAATAATTCCGGAAAATATCAATAATAATAATGTTTAAACCTGAAGAGTATAATTGATATTATCCAGTCCAAAATGAAATGGTAATGAAATTTATTTTATATACATATCTTCATTATTCAAATCGGAAAGGATTTAATAAAAATCGTCTGCCGCATAAACACATTGGATTTAAATCCGTTGCTAAGCGACATGATATCATTTGCTTCAAATAAATTGGTAGAAAAAATATCGTCTAAATAGTTATATTTCTATGAAACATTTGGCGACAGTTTCGTCAAATAAGCGACATTTTAAAAAATCGCCAAATTTATCGCCAAGTGGGACTGTAGAACTGACAGTTCCACTTTGCGACAAATTGACGAAATATCATCACAATACTATCCCCTAACAAAAAACAATTAATATCATTTATGTAGCGCAATTTTATCAAATTCAAGATATTTTTATAGATTTGAAAACATTTTTATCAATTTGGTGACATTTTAAAAATTCGCTAAATGTATTACTAAGTAGGATGGTTGGTCTGACAGATAAATGCTAACCAAACATCATTTCAGTACTCTCTTCTAACAAAACAAAAAAAAAATTTCATTGATATGTAGAAGACCCAAGCCACACCACCAACCCGAAGGTTTATGGCAGCTGTTTGTGTGTCGTTTATATCAATTTGGCGACATTTCCGTCAATTTGGCAAAGTTTAAGAAAAGTTGTCAAATTAGCGATATCCCTCCAAATTCGTAGCTTTGAATTTGCAGATCTGAATGAAACATTCTTATCCCGTTTCAATATACTAAATGAAAACACTACAATTGTATTAGAAGATATACCCGCTCTACTCTTTTTCTGTTTCAACAACCGGCTATATGAATTTATTGGCTAAACACAATATATGAGTTTAGTAGCTAAATACGATATAAGCTTGAAAACTCTTTGCCAAAATAAATGAAATTGATGCACGCAGTCAGAAACTAATATAATTAAAAGAAAAATCAAACCGTCCATTCATAAGATATACTTTTATATCCATTTATCCATTTATTTATTATTTAAATCGAAAAAAATAATAAAAACATTAACAAACACATTTAATTTAATTGCGATGCCGAGCAACATGATATATCCTCCTAAAATGTTAAAATTTATGAACCACTAACAGCACACCCGTTATTCGTACGGAGTGTATAATTTAAAGAAACTTATAGTTCGCAATCATGTGCAAATTCTGTTAAAGTATTAAATTTATTGCTCCTAAAGAGAAGTTTAAGAATATATGTTCTCACTATGCAAAATTATCTTCACGATCAGATCTGAAGAATAAAACATCCTGCCCCCTTTTGTAAGCAAATTTACAGAAGAAAAAATAGGAAATGAATGAATATATGCAACCCCGTACTAATTATATTGTCGCAGATCAGAAAATATGCCAATGTGTTAGTAGAAGATTACCCGTATTACAATATGCGTCTCAAAAATATTTGCCAAAATAAAAGAGATGACGTAATAAATTGAAAACATCAATAATATCCGTACTCTTTATACCAGAAGGTCGTAATTGATTCCAATATATGCCAATATATATCAAAACATATGTCAATATACCTGTACTACTTATATTCTCGTAGATTAAAAGATATACACGTGTATTTGTAGAAGATTCGTACAACATACAATATATGAGTTTAAACAATTTTTGTCATAATAAAATAAATGCATAATAACTTGAAAATATCAATAATCCTTGAATCAATAATAACCGAAAATATAAATAATAATAATTTTTATACCTGAAGACCGTAATTGATATTATCCAGTCAAAAATGCTATAAGAAAAATCAAATCGTTCTTTTCTAAAATATATTTTTATATCCATTTATTTATTATTCAAATCGAAAAAATAATTATTAAAATTAACAGACAAATTTAATTTAATTGCGTTTCTGAGTAACATGATATAAGATAGAATCTTATAACATGTTAAATATGTCATGTCTTATAACATAAACTGCGAAATTAAATAACGATTTTGATTTCTCTATACTTCTCATTGTTCCGTAAAAGCTTGTTTTAAATAAACCATGAACCATGGAGATAGATTTCCCCTTTAAATCATGTTTCAAACAATTCATTTTTTCAGAAAGTGACTAATTAACGCAAAAAATCTCCCATCAAACTCAGAGATTAAATTTTAATTCACTTTCAAACGATTTTCAAGCTTTTCGTTTGGATAAACCACGGAGTTAGGGAGTAGAACTCCTAGGAAAAAGTTCCGTTTTTCATTAATATCTCGACAATCCCAGGTCTTAGAAACTCGAAACTTGGACAAAATTTATGGGGGGATATTTCAAGGCTATTCACCAAATTTCATTAAATTCGGTTCAGCCGTTTTTCCGTGATGATGAGACAAACGAAAATTTCGTTTTTTACTAATATCTCGAGAACCACTGGTCGTAGAAACTCAAAACACAGATATAATTTTAAGTGGGGCTATTTCTGGGCTACCCACAAAATTTCATCAAATTCGGTTCAGCCGTTCTTCCGTGATGGTGTGACAAACAGACAGACAGACAGACAGACAGACAGACAGACAGACAGACAGACAGACAGACAGACAGATTTTCATTTTTATTTATATAGATTAAGGGTGAAATATAGACCTTTATCATTAACTGTTTTTCTCAGATGTTTAAATTTTAATTCTAGCCAATTGAAAGAAATGTAAAAAGCCTCACTATTTCACCTTATCTTTCAAGATTTATAGTTTTTCACTGATTTTGATTTTTTTAATAAAACAGTTTTCACTTAAGAACAGGACATTCTTTCTAGATTCCTCTCCAGTCGGTTCTTTTTAAATTAATGATATTGTGCTCCGTTTTAGACGCGGTGAAATGCATGTTTCTTTCATTTCTGTCCCTTCGTTTTTTTTTTCTAGGCTACGGGAAAGGTCATCCGTAACAAGGATAATATCAAAAAATTGATTTGGCGCTTTTCTGCAATCTATCATGGTGACATAAATTGCAAAATAATTCAAATTTCATTCATTGGTGTGTGAAATTGTAAATCAATTAATTTTAAGATTTTTGCTGTTTAAAAAGCGATATTCTATAAAAAGTTTTTTTTTTTTTTTTTTTTTTTTTAATTTAAATGTTAACTTTAAAAAATTAGTTATTTTGTGAAATTTTTGTATAAAATTATACAGAAATGTGTTATATACTTTTTCTTGAAAATTATTTTCGATTGTTCCATTTCTTTCTGAGGAATTAATTTTAATTAGTATACACATCTCAATAATTAACTGAATAGTCGTTCCTCTGGCCTTTCACATATCAGACTCCATTTTTAATATATATATATATATATATATATATATATATATATGTATATAATTTTTTTTTTCAAATTTTGCAAATCTTGCAAGCCAATATTTGATAAATCTTTATTTTTGATGCAAATGATTAAAACTATAGTATGTTGCCCTGCTTTTTAAAAAGGGTTAAATATATTTCATATGTAACTAAGGGGTGGCCTGGACAACACGGAGCCCTGGATATTCGAAACTCGGACGATTGAGACTCTACCATGCATTTAAGAAAATGAAGTCCATTAAGACATTTTCAAGCACTCTGTACAATTACGAATTTAGAGTAAAATTTCATTCCAGATAACATATGGAATATTTACGTATTAAAGATGTAAAGCATGTATTGTATTATCTAATATCGATATATCCTAAAGTATCTCTGCTGAATAAATTTAACAGAATAGGCAATTCATCTCTTGTTCGACAATTTATGTTTGTTCACATATGACGAAGATGAAGCTATATTTCAAGGACTTCTGTACTTCAGAATAAGTTGTTTCATTTATTGTTTCACTCTTCAATTACTAAGAATGTATAACTTAATCTAATGGGTATATAGAATTGAATCAGATAACAAGAAGCGAGTTGCAGGAAATATTGGTATTTGAGTCATCGATTTTAAGACCCTTTGTCTCCAACTGAAAGATATAGAGAAATTCTATTTGTATAGCAACAATAAGACACCAATGTTCGAAATTCGAGAATATTTCAATTTTGATGACTCAAACAGATTAAGAATTGTAGGTGTTTAATTTTGAATTGGTGAAATATATGTTTTACTTATAGTCAATATTTTAGCTAAATGTTCAGCAAAAATTGTAAACTTGTATTTAAGTCTCTCAAACACAGGGAAATTAACACTTTTAAAAATCAATTTACATTTTTTACATATGTTCTGTTAATTGTGTATGATTCTTGCATATGCTCTGTGAATAATGTTAATAATGTATATTAATAATGTCTGTCGAATAATGTGTGATTCTCAACTACAAAAATAGTCGTTCTAATCGAAACGTGGCTCCGTTATGTTCTGTCCCATAATCAATACAATAAGTGTACACAGTTTTAACCTTTGTGGTCTTAGAGAAGGTTTCTAGAGGGTTTAGAAGTTCCATTAGACCCCCATGTACTTTGTGAAAATCCAATTCCTTTATGTTCTGCCCTGCTACTGGTACTATAAGTATACAAAAATTACGTCTATTAGTGTCTCATATTGTGTGTGTACTAATTCCCCCGTGATGAAGGGGCGCCTACACACCACGTCCACAAGAGCCCCCCCCCCCCTCCAGGGTGTCCCATAGCGAAGGGGTGGAGATTTGCATCTTCACTTTTATAGAAGCCCCCCGAAGGGTGGAAGTCTGACTTGGCTTTGACATGATAACATCCATGCCCGCTGGCGGGATTCAAACCCGCAACCCGGCAATCCAGCGATCAGACGGAAACGCATGCCCCTGACCACTCGACAACCGGATCGGCGTTTCATATTGTAGTGTGTATTGTAACGTAATGTGTGAATGTGCGGTTTTATCCTTTTAGGTGTTAACAGAATTGGCAAAACACGGCAAAGTATGCTAATAGAAGAACAGGGACATAAGAAGTGGCTATTTGAACAATGAACACAGTTGTTCGTTATCCATTATAGCTGATATGTCCTGAGTGTGACAAATTTTCAGATAAATTTCCTGTGACATAACTCTAATGCGGCTCAATAATATGTCTCCATCAAAAATGTAAGGGCAATTACTGCAATAAATTAAATAGGGTGTGTCTTCTAATGATGGATTGAGTGTCGAACGTCATCCAGGTCTTTGAAGAAAAGAATCTGGAGGAAAATAATTTTGAAAACCAGAGTATAAAACTTAAATCAGCTCCACATGCAAAAATCAAAAGGTAATGCGACAGAATAAAAATTGACTGTATTATACACAACATGTAAAATGCACCTTCATGCAACATTGCAACGATGTAAAATGCAACGATGCATGATCGATATACGTGTAATAATATGTCTCCTGGTGTTTTCCAATGTATCTACGTTTATGCTGTTACATGTAGACTAATAAAATTGTCTCTTTTAAAATAATTATCTGTTGAGTTATTTTCCATATTTGCGGGTTAACAAAAATGTCGAGTACAAAGGTTGCAGCATTCCACAACTTGCAATATACTTATTCCTTTGTCTGTAACAAGAAGCGAGATAGCCTTCGTACTCCCCAAGAAAGGGGAATAACCTCTCGAAAGTCATTTCACCGTGTAGCGCACCATAGGGGTTCCTTATACACATGCATAAAATATAAGATAAACCTTATATTTTTCGAGTTTTTGGACTGATCCATGACTTACCTTGACACACTGTATAGTTAGTTTTTTCTATGACTTGAAAAACAATTGTTGAAGTATCTGGAGTTGACAAGAAGTACTGATGACCAAATAGTTGCAACTAAAGGGGTTGACAAGGTTGGGAAACACCTCTCTGGATTACACGAAATGTATCTCTTTTCGATAGATTTTGATGAAAGGGTTATACAGGGTGTCCAGAAAATTCCGGAATAGCGCAATATCTCGAGAGATACACTTCGGATCAAAAATTGAAATCACGCATTCAATATTTTTAAAAAAGCTCTGCAATAATACCAAAATTTATCCCCTCCCCTCCCTGGGGGGGGAGGAGGTGGGGCAGTTTCGAAATCTTTAATGGGGACCCCCATTTTTTATTGCGGATTTGGATTCTCTAGAAAAATTTACATACATTTGACCTACGATTTTAATTCAAGTACCGCGATCATGAGAGGGAAGGGAACTTACAGAAAAAAGCACCCTGATCATGAGAGGCAAGGGGACTCATGTTAATCAAGCACCCCGATCATGAGAGGGAAGGGGAGTTACAGAAAAAAGCACCCTGATCATGAGAGGCAAGGGGACTCATGTTGATCAAGCACTCCGAAGGGAACAGAATATTACTACGTCCACATCGTTGTTCCTGGGTATTGCTAAAAATAGTTTTGAACCGTTTTCTAAACTGAAGTTAACAGTTGTCGCTGAAGTGAACGGTTAACGGTGGAAGGGGGTCAATTTTAACATCATTGGATGGATGTTTTGAAAATATTGAACACTTAATTTTTTTATTTTTATTTCCGAAGTGTATTTCCCGAGACATTCCCATTTTCAAACGTTTGTTCCCCTCTTCCGTTTTTCTCGATTATATCGCCGTTTGTGGGAGCAAAAATCAAAAATCGTAAGTCAAGTGTATGTTATCTCTCTAAATGTATGTAATGGATCTTTGCACAAACAGGCTTAGTTTAAAGTGTCATACGTTATTTCACATTCCAGGTAATGTTAATCTCATTGTTTTGAGAAACTTTTCTGTATATAAATAATATACGTTCTTTAATTTATGCTCTAATAGTATTTTTTGTTTGCTATGTCTGAATTTGTAACAGTTTACAACATAATTAAAAAAATTTTATGACTTTGTTCATTCTGTCTGTCTGTCCGTTAGCACGATAACTGCCGTAAAAATGACTTTATATCAAAATTATTTATTCAGTCTGTTGCTGAGACGGTCTGTGAAACATATGGGAATGTGTAAGTGAATAACATCACCCAATTAGTTTTGGATTTAACCCGGGATGATAAAATGAAATGCATTGAACCCTATGGGACCTAATTTTTCGAACATTTTTAAGCGAAGTTAAAATTCACAAATTGCTTCGAAAATGATCGGAAATATTGAAATTCTCCCATCAAATACGTAAAAAAAATTCAGCAAAATATGTTCTGTAATTGTTTTAAATAAAAATGTAAATAATAACTACACCCATATAATATGGAGAAATCACGTGACCCACTTCAAAATAAAATATGGCATCAATATTTTTAAAAAAGAGTAAAAATTGTGATTGCAGTTCTTTTAAATTTATATTTAGTGCTTCATCCGTCCAAAAACCGCTTTATTTTTGCGTATTTTCTGTGCATCTATATTCTGAACCAACGCAATTACAATATTATTGGGTTTAAATGATCATAAAATTTTGATTATTTCCTGAACGAAGCCTAATTTTAATGGATGCAGAATGGATAAAGATTGTAAGAGTGATTTGTAAGATGAGTTGTATAAGAATTGCTTCTCGGCCCAGGCCGGGGGGCTTGCCTATATAGGCTTATAGCAGCTATTTTCCAGGCAGGTAAAGAAAAAATTCTCCGCTTTATTTGACAGATAAAGATCTACATAAACATGTTTAAAACATAATACATTACATATTAGTTGCATACATGTATAAGAATTGCTGATTTTTTTCACGCAAAATTATTTAAATCTGGGGTCTAAAATAAAAGTGTATGAATGAAATATTCACTGCTTTTACATAGAGAGCCAGCCAATTTTTATTTCGGTGATATCACTTGAATAAAGTTCATTTTTTTCGATGACGTTTTAAGTTTTCTTGTAAAATTAATTATTGTAGTTCTACGATAATTAAAAAAATTTCACTGCTGAATGTATCGCATTTTAGAGATGTTTAAGTAAAATTACATTTCAGTTGGAAAGCGTTTCATAATCAATGCTTTATGCGCGATTTATCCTTCTTGTTATATATATATATATATTAACATAACTATCAGGAATCTGACTCTCCATTTCGGACAGCTAATTCTCCTGAAATTTTCAGTAACATGTTTGTAAATTTTTACAGTGTATATTTCCAGTTTCTCTTAAAAATTTTCCATTTCAAAACTCCGATGCGAGTTGTTCTGAAATCAAATATCGATTAAATCAGAAGTACCTTTATTTATTAAGTTTGAGTGGAAGAAATTGATTGTGTTCAATTTCGAATATTTTGATATTATAGATATAAATGGGAGCGCATACATACTTGAAAAATCCGCTATTTCATTTATTGTTCAATTCTACATTTACTTCTAATTCACAACTTTATCCAATAACGAGATAAAATTGAAATTTGCAACAACGGGTTGGAGGAATTACTGGTATTTCATCCATCGATTCTACGATCTTTTGTCCTGAAGGTGAAAATATGTGGAAATCATTTCTGAGGAAGGATATATCATGTGAAGGATATATCAAGTTTCTCGAAAATCTGGGTCTATTTCATTTGATGGAATCAATAGATTTAGAGATACAGTGAAACCTCTAGCTAGCGACAACTGAAGGGATGTAGATTCTCGACGCTAATAACTTACATTTTACACACACACACACACACACACATATATATATATATACCACCACCAAGGAAAATATCAACTGATTGAGATTCCAATGTGGGCAGCACATGAGTTTTCGTTCAGACATTAATTTTATTTATTTACTAGAATAAATAACAATGTATTGAATTAATGAATTATATAAATATTTAATTTTTAGCCTGAGTAAGCGCCCTCGATGTAAATAAGTAATACAGATAACGCCACTCAATTTCCAAATTGACTGTGTTTTAAAAAAAAATATTACCACCTTTGGTGTCAATTCAAGCCCATGAGTTTCAACGTATGTATTGTCATACGTAACAATTTCATACGCATGCGCACACACGCCCACTGCCCCCTATAACAAAGCACAGTTTGTAATTACGGCCGTTATCTGGTGAAAGAAGCCCTTTGGGAGCGGAATCAAAATTCTCAATATTGATGTATTTATTTGAAAATTGATAGAAAATCAGGGAATTATAGTAGTTCAAAAAATTATTTTTTATAGAATACGAAGATATTCACCCACATTTTTGCCAGAAAATGGAATTATGCAAATCAAGAGCAATATAATTGTGCAAAATGAGAAACAGATTGCCTAAAATATGCATATTTCGATGTATCGATGTATTTACTATTAAATAAATAAATATGAAAGGCTTGTCTTAAGGATTCGGTTCAAAGTTCTGCAAAAAGAACGTTGATATTCTGTGACTATGTTTTCAAACATTAAGAAACGAATTTGTGTAAGAATTTCTCATAATCATGCTTCACTGTAAAATAAGTAAAACACTTATTTAGATTAAAAAAAATACTGCTGAGTCATATCATCCAGGAACCTGCAGTACCTTGGAACAAATTTTGTATCTGTCCGAAAGTTCGATATACCGCAATACACGACACATACAAATAGACATATACATAAACATCTTCATTTATTATGCAAGATCTATATTCATTGAATTGATATTTAAAAAAAAAAAAATACTTGGCATGAATCATAGATGGTCAAATCAAAACAATGTTTTTCTTATTTGCAGGCAAATTTTAAAATGGCCAAAATTACAAAAACTAAAATAACATATACAAACTGTTTATCACAGCACTAAATACAGTTTTATTGGATTTTAATAAAAAATGCGTTTAAAATAATAGTTTATTGCATCTTGTATAGCATTAGTTATTTTTTAATTCATTCGTTTTAGTTTTGTTCTTAATTTAAAAGAAGGAAAAGTTATTTGTGTCAAAAGTTATGTTAATAGAAGAGCAATGTATAAAATTCTATATTATTACTTTCCTTATATACATAATGTACAAGGAAAGTATTGTGACGGGGTCGAAAATTCGAATTCGAGTTTTCGACGGGAGAGCACGTTTCAATCATCCCTGATCACGAATCAAACATTTTTGAAGTGATTTCTGTGTGTGTGTGTCAGTGAGTCTGTGGAGGCGATAACTCACGAACAAATGGGGCGATTCGAATGAAATTTGGTACAAAAATCACAATCCGTGAATACTGGAAACCTATTGTTTTAGACGCAATCTAATGTTCAGATCCTCCCTAAATTTTTGAATGAAATTTTGAAAAAATCATCAAAAAATCAAAACCTTTAATAGAGTTACCCAATTAGACATATCTTATGTAATTTTCCTTAAAAAACGATTGATATAAAATTTAGAACTCTAGCATGATCAGTTCTAAAGATATTGTACATTTTTCAAATAAATTTATCAAAAAATCCCATAAACTAAAAAAAATATATTAACTGTTGAGAAACATGTTCACTTTTCATATGTAATATCATGCGATAAATTTGGTGACATCATTCTCGTTCCATTCATGAGAAAAGATACTTTGAGTAATACTTTTGAATTTGAACGTCAATAGGCATTTATGTGCTATAAGAATAACTTATTTCTCCATCCATAACGCTTGGTGAGATTTTGGCGACGAATTTGGCGGAATGTCTCCAACTTCGCGACTTTTTTAAATGTTGCCAAATTTACGAAATTCTCTCCAAATGTATAAAAATGACGCTAAATCAATTAAAATGACGACTAATTGACAAAAATTCAATATCTTGGAAAGAATATAAGTATCTACTATAACAATAACCTATTTTTTTTTCTGTAAAAGTAGTAAATTCATTGCATTATATAAGGAAAGTCATTTGCTGCCCACATCAGATTTTTAAATATGGGAATGAAGGTTTTCGATCTACAATAGATTCATTCATTACATAGTCTATCATGCACAATGATAAAAAAAAATATACAAACACACGCAGACATCACTAAAACATTGGTGATGTATTTAGCTCTAAGTGTGCAAATACCCCACACATTTTAATTTTCTAGTCTCTTAAAATGATCTACGCTTTAAACATATAAGGTAAGGTAAGTAAGCGATTAAATGAGCTGACTATTTGTCACAATTGTGGATATATTACGAAATTGATTTATGAATTCGATATAGTAAAACATTTTAATCATTAATTTGGTATCAATATCGTTAATCTGGTGTTATTTTTGCCAGTTTGGCGACGTTTTCGTCAATTTGGTACACATTTTAAAAAATCGCCTATTCTGGTATATTTCTCTAAATTAATCATCAAGGTCGCCAAATTATTCGCCAAACATTGCATATGGAAAATGAATATATAAGATGATACATAATACTTATAATTTTACGTAGCGTTTAGATAAATTTATTTAAATAAAAAAACAATATCTCGAAATGGATTCAAAAATTTATATCAAATGAAATTATATCTAATGGAAAATTACGAATAAAATGATTATTTATTTAGCATTATTGAATGACCTAATTCTTTTATAATTTTTAAAAAATTCTATTTCAAAAATTAAATATTTTGAATAGCAGTGGTATTTAGATAGCTATACAAGGATTTGCACATAATTACGAATTTTATTTCCTTTAGATAATGTATTTCGTATGAAAAACGGGCATACTGCTAATTTAATATAACGTACATTTATTTTTGCCCAGATTTAATAAAATGTTCCATAAAAAGTATAGCGTATATTTAACCTAATCAACGTAATTCTGCAACTGTATAAAAAGGTTACGGAATGAGTGGAGGATCAAAACTTGTATTGTTATTACTAGGACTCTAATAAACCATCTAATGAGGGATTATTAATTACTCTTCAATAAATAGTCCCGAAATTTATAGGAGTTGAAATCAACCAACAAAATTATCTGATAGTTTACGGTAATAAAATATTTAGAAAATTATAAATATATAAAAAATTTAGAACAAAAATATAATAAATTATAAAATTATGTGAGGCTAATTACCATAAGACGTAGTTTTACAACAAAAGATTAATTTGCTCATTTGCAGTTTAGTATGACAGTTGTTATAGCACTGTCAGACATTGTTAAAATCGACTATGACATGTTCGAATACTATTGCGATGTGCTGATTCAATCATTCGCGTAATTCGTCCAATAATTCGCATTTTAAGATCCCATAAGATGATTATTGAAGAAGGCTGTACGTTCTCAAACACCAGATAAAGTATCAGAATAAAACAGTAACGTATTTCAGTAACACAGCAATTGACACATTTTATTACAACGGCTGTGGTCAATCAAAGTTTTCCTCCAAATTGAGGTTCTAAATATGGAGCTCGAAATATTGAATATGCAAATTCTATGTACATGATTTTATAGAGGATATCATTTCTAATCAAATATTAACTTTAAATCTAAACTACGATAAATGATGCTTGGATAAGAAGGGATGGGGGGGAGGGTCACCTCTGTATGTTTATGTGTGTGTGTGTGTGTGTGTGTGAACCGATATCTCATGAACGAATGGAGAATTTCCATAAAAATTTGGTATGAATATCACAGTAAGTAAATATTGGAATTCTAAGTATTTTAAACGCAACTTTATCAAAATCCCCAAATTTTCAAATAATTCTTTGAAAAAATGATAAAAAGTTAACAAATGCTTTCAAAATGGCGCAGGATAAAAAATTGAATACGTATATCGACAATTTTAAATTGCAGATACGTCAAGTCAGAATCTCACAGAAGATGATCAGAATTTAAAATTTCGCCACTGAAATTTTGCTTGGAGTGAACAATTTAAGGTTCGAAGAGTATACTGTTTGATTTTAAACTACAAGTATGTATCTATAGTCAGGTTTACGCATCTACACTCAGTATTCCATCTCTTCTCTTCTGAATCTTCAGATCAGATTGAAAACCCTTCATTAGGCTATTCAGTCCTTGAAATAAATATGATGCACTCTAAGACAAGAAAATCGACGCAACCCGCAAAATAATCCGATAGTAATGAAACTATACATGGAAACACCTGTCCACAGAATATGCGAATGCTCAAAAATTCACAGCCAAAGGAAGAATAGTTGGACCTTCAGCGCATTGAAACTGAGCTCTATGTGGTGTATATAAGGAGCGAACCTCGCTTTCAGGAACAAAACGTGCAAGGGATTTCGATTGCGTTTACTTACTTTGATTGTAACAATGCCTCATCGCCGAATTTGAGGCCACTACGAACACATGAAGGCCTTTGAAAGAGGGGGTGTGGCCAGACTGCATGAGGCTAGATGGGCACACAGACGAATCGCTCGGCATTTGGATAGGAGCAATGCAGCAATTAGACGATGTTGGCAGAAATGGGTCCGGAATGGCAAATTCAGCGGCAAACAGGCAACGGACGGCCTAGAGCGACGACAGAACGGGAAGATAAAGAGATTGTCAAAACAGCTGTGACAGCACAAGATTCGCCGTTATCAATCATCCAACGTGTGACAAACAAGGAAGTGACCACTCGGACCTTTAATAGGAGACTACGGGAGCGGAATCTATACTCGCGGCGCCAATTACGTCGCCTACCACTGACCCGTCAACAGCGATTGGTTGGTGCCGAGCCGGATCAACGTGGAACTGTTCGGATTGGGAACAAATTGTCTTCAGCGATGAGTTCTGTTTCGAACTGAGTTCCGACGACCAGAGCAGATGTGTCTGGAGACAGCCCGGATATCGTCAGGATCCTGTTCTTTCTGTCACACGCCACACGACCCGACAACAGGGAGTTATGGTCAGACCCCTTTGATAGTCATCCGTGGCACCATCACGGCACAGCGGTACATTGCCGACATTCTAAGACCCGCTGTATTGCCCGTCCTTTCGCGACACCCTGGACCAACTTTTAGGCAAGATAATGCCAGGCTACACACGACACGCCTCTCTATTGATTGTCTGCGTGTTTACGACAGACTCCCTTGGCCAGCCAGATCCACATATCTCTCGCCTATTGAACGCATTTGGGCTGAGATGGGGCGTCGCCTGCAATCATCCCAGAATGTAGACGAATTAGCTCGTCAGTCAGAGGCCATTTGGAATGGCATCCCTCAAAACAGCATACGGCAACTTTATTCATCAATGCCACGTCGGGTAACAGCTTGTATCAAGGCCAGGTGTGGACCAACTCAATACTGAAGCACTCACTTTGTGTACATCTTTCAGTGTAATAAATTATCCAATTGTTCTGAAATTCTTATCATTTCTTTTTCTGTACATCCATATGTCACGTACTAAATTTTGTCTCATTTGGATAATTATTTCTTGTTGTGTCGATTTTTTTGTCTTACAGTATATGTAATCTGTATATATTTTCAACTCTATGTAATAACTTGATGGATATTCTCAGTTTCGAAAGCTTTGTGTTTCCTACCAGAAAATAACTATTTATTTCGAAATTTTCCGTTGTAAAAAATATTCTCAAAGATAATGATATATTTTGCAAAACGTACATTAGTATTCCAGCATGAATTTCATTGTTCTATTACATGGTTAGACATGTTTAAAATTACATGACAATTATTAAATGGTCATATATAGATTAATATAGACATATATTCTCTATGCAGTTTAATAGTTAAGTTTAATAGTTTTAGTAAATGATGATTATTCTTTTGTTCTATTCCATATCGTCTCATATAAAAAAAACGTGCAATTTAAAGTACTCCCATACTTTCAAAGTAAATTGTTTCATGCATTGTTCCACTCTGCACTTACTTATAATCCGTAACATTAACCAACGGCTATATAGAATTGAATCAGATAATAATAAACGCAATGCAGGAAATATTGGAATTGCGTCATCGATTCTATGGCCCTTTGTCTGCAACTCGAAAATCGAGAGAAATCCTTTCCTGAATAGCAGAGATAAAGCACGTGTTTCTGAAATTTGTGAATGCTTTGATTTAGATGTCTTGAATAGATTTAGAAATGCAAGATTTAATTGAGAATATAGGAAATATTATGAACTTAGAGAAAGCATATAATGAATTATCAGTTTATATGTATTGTTATTAGTTTATATATATTGGCATTAGTTTATGCATATTAGAACAGTACAATATATAATTCCGCAGACTAGCATAATTTCACAGACCCGTTGTTCAATAATCTTACTTTACAAATATTTTCCCAAAAGCTTGAGAGCAATTTTCCTATTTAAAATGTAAACATCAAGGAAGCATTTAAATACAAGATTCTTTTAGACATGAAAATATTTAATTATGATAAAACATTTCTGCAGAAGTATATTACAAATGTGTACCGATCCACCAATGGAATCACTAATCTTCGTGCTGGCCAGATACTATACCGTTGAGTTACTTGGATGGAATCAATAATTGTAAATGTAGCTCTTAATTATAATCCTTTATTTATTCTGCTTAAATTCACTTAAATCTGTAAATTTATTCTGCGTTAAGAGCTTATGCGCTCTTTTCGCTTCTTCATATAATTTTCGCTTAAGGTTTTCTGCCCCCTCCCTCCCTCCCTCTCTTTCCACGAGTTGCAGGCTGACAGCAGTCCAAGACAACTTCAGACCACATCTCAATTTCAAGCAACCAATCAAAAAGCCCCCTCTGCAGAGTTGAGTGCCCAAGCAATCCTCTGCATATGCTACATATAGCATCTAGTTGACATATTGCTATTTTAGATGAGGGGGTAAGTATCTCTGACACAGGCACCCCGTAATGATGCGTCTTGGCTTGACTTAGATGGAATTGCTTTTCTCGTCAAAGTGGGCTCTGGATTCTTGATTCCCTAATGTCAGATTGATGTGCAACTGGTAATCTGACTAACCACCTTCTGTTATTTTGTACTCAGGTTAGCCTCCTGATGCTATTTTTATACTTCAGGTTCTTCCAGCTTGTCGATATCTCGATTTGAAATCATTACCACAATCAACTGAAGTCGTGCTAATCATACAAGGGTCACTTTTTGATTTCGAATATCTTTGCACTAACCCACAGGGTTGACTTGTTCATGCATCGTTGTAAAGAACCATGTTGCCCCAAACGGGAATTGAATTACGAATCTTCGTACTGGAAAGCTGGTGCTCTACAGTTGAGCTGCTGGACGGAATTGCAAGTTCTTATCGTCAAGGTTGACTTTGCAAACTCACTATGTCTAGATATTGAACGCTTTATCTACATAATGTAATTAAAATATAATTATTCTATTGAATATTTTATTCCTTATACAGTTCTATCAGCTTAAGACTTTAATTTGTGCCTTAATGCATTATATCTGTATCAATCTAAACACTGTTCTAAGCCAATTAAGTCTACAATTATAAATCTACAAGAAATTATATTATAACATATATTGGCAAAGCTTTCAAATATTATTCAATTGTTTGTTAAACTTTATATGGAACAATTATTAAATTTGTTGCCACAAAATGCCTCCCAGAAAGTTATAAGAAAAAACATCATTATTGTTTCTTTAAAATTAACAGCATCTTTCAAATAGCCTAATATAAAGATTGATAATTTGAATTACCCTTATATTGTTACAATTCCATAATTTTATAAACAGCCTATAGCATTTCGAAATGTGACATGTGGATATAAAACTTATGCTTATAAGAGACACAGTCTTTTTATATTGATTTTAAGGGAACACAGTCACCAAAAAATGGGTTAAAACAACAATTTCATGTTTTATTTGCTCAAATTATAACTGTAACATTTCTAAATATGTAGGAGAAAACTCAAAGTTGTGTCATCATAATTTAAAAGAATATTAATTTTTGTCTGCACGATGATAGAATAGAAACAATACATAAATGTAAACTTTAAATTTGTTTTTCCCTATGTGAACTTTTAGCCGACATTCATGTTTTTAAAATTCTACGTAAGTCTTTTTGTAAGAGAGAGGTTTTAAATGTGTTGTACATGTTTTTCATTTTATATTTGATAAGAGAGTGCATTAATTAACATTAAGACTTACACAGGAGAGACAGGGAATTAACATTAAGATTTGTAGTTAATTTTTTTTTAAATGTCACACTAAGAACAGTTTAAATTTTTGTCTTTTTTTCACAATAAATGAGAGTAAAAAGTTATATTAAATCTTATATGAGGAGCATCTAAAAATCCATGTACAATATTGTGTAGTATATTTCAAGGAATATAAATTAAAAATTTGGAGCGAAAATATTAACATTTGAAAAAGTAGTGGGATTTTAAGAAAAAATAAATGTTTCTAAATAAATGTAAATTTAAATTAAACACATAGTTCAACAAGATAGTTTTTGTCAAATTATGTTTATAATTTAATGTTAAAATGTAGTACAACCAGAATTTTCACTATAATAATTCAAATAAAAAAAATGTTGACCGGGTACTCCCCTTGAACGAAACACAATTGCAAAAATAATGTTCTTTTGATTTTAAAGTTATTTTTAACAACGTAGACGCCAGACCTTTTTCGCATTATCATTGAAATATACTGTACTACTGTAATGTGACAAAAGTATTCATTTTCAATCTATAAACTAAAAACTCTACTTAAGCTCATATTATTTAATAACTATATACGTCAGCGATCTTTTTCCTATATCCAGCAGGTCGGTATTCAACAGGAAGAAAAAACCTTCAGGTATTTTAGCTATTCTATATCTACATTATTATGAGAAACCATTTTTAAATCCTAACCTATTACAAAACTAAATCATAACTTTTGTTGTATTAGTATCCAAAGAATTTAAATCTATTGAATGATAATATATCCAGTGATTCTGTAAATTATGTTGATATAAATATTGAGATTCATAGTAATAGAAAAAAATTAGACATATATGACAAAAAGAAAAGCTACTCGTTTAAAACATGTAAAATTAATCCTTTTAGCTCATGTTTGCATAAAAGTGTGTTTAAAGACATTTTGTCTAATCGACTTTGGCGCATAAAAATATTTGTAATAAATTGTACTGAAGAATCACACAGTGGGTGTTTTAGAAACTTGCTCTACAAAATGGTTGCAATTATGGTTTTTGATGGCAGTTTAATACGTTCTGTTTTTTACTAAATATAAAGAACTAGCAATAGCATGCTATTAGTTAATAATCCCTTTTTAACACTTTACAACAAAGTTGAAAAGTGTTTATGACTTTGTTCATTCAGTCTGTCTGTCTGTCTGTCCATTAGCACGATAACTGCCGTAAAAATGACTTAATCAAAATGAAATTTTAGTATGTTGTTCAGACTGTCTGTAAGACCTATGGGAGTATAAATGAATAATATCACCCATTTAGTTTTGGATTGACCCCGGGTTGAAAAAATGAAATACATTGAATCCTATGGGACCTAATTTTTCAAACATTTTTTAAGCGGATTTAAAATCCACAAATTGCTTCGAAAATTTTAAGTAATATTCAAATTATTCCATAAAATATGTAAAAAAATTTCAGCAAAATATATTAAATAGTTTTTTTAAATAAAAATTAAAATAATAATTACACCTCTTATATGAAGCGATCGCGTGACCATGATATGAAAATATCACGGGACTCACTTCAAAATAAAATATGGCATCCTTCTTGTCTCAAAATCGTAATTTTTAAAGTTCTTTTTTATTCAAATTGAGTGTTGTATTCGTCCCAAAACCGCTTTATTTTTGCTTAAATTCTGTGCAGCTACATACTGAAACAACGCAATAACAATATATTTGAGTCTAAATGATCATGCAAATTTGATTATTTCAACAACGAAGCCTATTTTTCACTTATGTAAATTGTAATCAGCAAAATATGTAGGATGAGTTGTTGAAGAATTGCTGTATTTCTTTAACGCAAAAGTATTTAGCTTATGGAGTCTGCATAGCTGATATGAATGAAATATTCATTGATTTTACAGAGAGAAGAACGATTTTTTTCGATGAAGTTTTAAGCATAGAGTTTAATTACTTGTACTTCCATAGGTCTTAAGTTTTTAAATAAAATAAATTATTTTAGAACTGTGATGAATGAAATGAATAGGAAAATGTTATGAATGAAATGCTGCTTTTATAAAGAGGGCCAGACGTGTTATTTTTTCTATGAAGTCATTTAAATGAATGTCAGTTGTTTTCGATGACGTTTTCAAATATAATGAATTATTGTAGTATTATGATGATTTTAAAAATATTACCGAGGAATGTATCGCATTTTAGAGATGTTTAAACCAGGCAATTTATATTTAAATGCCGTCATTTGAATGAAGTTCATTTTTTTCGATGAAGGTTTAAGTTTTCAAATATAATAAATTAGAAGTATTGTGATAAGTTTTAAAATGTTACTTTGGAATGTATTGCATTTTAGAGATGTTTAAATAAAATTGCATTGAAGTTGGAAAGTGTTTCATAATCAATGCTTTAAGCATGATTGATCTTTCTTGTTTCACTATAAATGAAAGTAAAAAGTTATATTAAATCTAATATGAGGAACATCTAAAAATCCATTCACAATCTTGTGTAGTATATTCCAAGCAAAGTAAAATAAACATTTGGAGCGAAAATATTAACATTTGAAAAAGTAATGGGAATTTTTAAAAAAATTAAATGTTTCTAAATAAATGTAAATGTAAATCAAACACGCAGTTCAACAAGATAGTTTTTGTCAAATTATGTTTATAATTTAATGTTAAAATGTAGTACAACCAGAATTTTCACTATAATACTTCAAATATAAAAAAATGTTGGCCGGGCACTGCGTCCTCTTAAGTGAAAAACACAATTACAAAAATAAAGTTATTTTGATTTTAAAGTTATTTTTAGCAGCGTAGATTTACCAGACCTTTTTCGCATTATCATTGAAATATACTGTATTACTGTAATGTGACAAAAGTATTCATTTTCAATCTATAAACTAAAAACAAACTGCGTGTGCAATAAAGCAAATTTCCTGAAGTAGAGGACATTTTACTTCAGTTTTTAACACAATGTCGTGCATAAAATATTCCCGTGAGTGGTCCCATGCTTATGGAAATGCAAAGAAAATTGCATTGAAATTGGATGTAAAGGATGTATGTTTTTCAACTGGATGGCTTCATAAATTCAAAATGCGACATGGAATTTCAAGTCAAGTGGTAAGAGGGGAATCAAATTATGTTTCAACTGAAACTGTTAACTAATGGTTAAAAAATTTGCCGAGCAAAATTGATGGATACCAGTTAAAGAACATTTACAATGTTCATGAAACAGGCCGCTTTTATCATCTCATGCCTGCCAGAACTCTCGTATTTAAAGGTGATAATTGCAATGGTTTAGAAAAGCTAAAAGTCGCCTCACTGTTTTACTTTGTGCCAACGCTGATGAAAGTGATAAGATGACTCCTCTAGTCATAGGGCAGTCACGGAAGCCAAGGTGTTTTGAAAAAGGTAAAACATTGCCAGTAGGTTATGAAGCAAATAAAAAAGCGTGGATGACTCTTAAAATTTTTACTGAGTGGGTCAAAAAATGGATAAAGATATGAAACAACAAAAACGTGAAATTTTACTTTTCATGGGTCAATGTACCAAGAGACCATGTCACCCCTAAGAGATTGACTTTTTGAAAGATGTGAAAGTGGTTTTCTTTCCACCAAATTGCACGAGCAAACTACAACCCCTAGATCTGAAAATAATAAAAAACTTAAAAGTCTACTACAGAAAGTGTTTAATTCAACATGCCCTTCAAAGCATCCCTACAGGAAATATCCAAGGAAAGATAAACGTACTTCAGGGGATCAACATGATCTCCCTAGCAAGTCAAGTCTGAAACAACAAAAAATTTGTTCATTAAATGAGGGTTTCCTGATCCAAAATTAGATGTGATGCCAACGACGACTGTGATGTCAACGCTGGAGATGATGAAACTGTGATCATGGATGACGATACTGGAATCTCCTGAGATCAGAAGTTACTTTCGAGGAGTATGTGAATTGTGATACCGACGTAATAACTTCGAAATTGATCACAATCGATGAATTAATAGAGGGTAAATTGACTGTTGCTAATTTAAGTAGCGATGATGATGAAGACGAATGTGAAGAAGTTATCCCGCCTTCCTTTAAATACGCCATGAACTCCATTGATAAACTAAAAACTTATTTTGTTTGTCAAAACACTAGTAAAAAAACTTTCAAAGACCTTAATTCGATTCATACCCATTACTCACATTACTTACATTCAATCCGCACGTCAGACGAAAAATTAAATATTTTTATAATTAACATGTACCTGCATGCACATAAATCGTATGAAACAACATTTGTATTTACTTAAGATATGTACGTATGAAAATAAGATAAAGGTATGATTTTTTTTTCATTTTTGTGATTGTAAATGTTTAAATATAAAAAATTAATAAATATTATTTTCAATATAGATAATATCTTCAAATAACAAAAATATTACTTTTAATTAAATTAGTATGATTTGTAGCATTAAATTTGTAATAATCAAACTTAAAATTCCGATTATACGTCTTTCCATTTATACGTTTTTTTCTAATTTCCCTTGAGAAACGTATAAACGGTGCTCCACTGTATATAGTAAACACCATACAAGAGATCTTCCACAAACAAGAGATATGCTAGAATTTAGTTTGAAAGGAGATACTTTTTTGCTTAAGCTAACGAACGACTTGCAACCAGATTGTATATGCGTCTGCGATTATTTACGTCGTATTATGCCAGCGCAGAAATGTGTTGTACTTTTGTTCTAAGATTGCGTATCGTGAAAGCGATGTCTGGTTTTCGAGAATTTGCTGTATGATCCAGTGTAATTTTAATCAGAGGTTTGCATTTTAAATGTCAGACAGAACCGTGTGCACTGCAGTAGTATGCAATGCAATCTAAACCGTTAGAGTTTCAGCATACTAAAAGATAAATTAATGAAGAATTTTAAACTATAAGAAGTAACATCAGAGTCGGTAAAAGAATGCATGCCTGTTCAAATGTAGGAAATTCAGATGAAAGTGGATTCCTTAAACTTTGGAACTATTTATAGTTACTATTTAAACTATTTATACTTACTATTTAAACTATTTATTAAATGTCAGACAGAACCGTGTGCACTGTAGTAGTATGCAATGCAATCTAAACCGTTAGAGTTTCAGCATACTAAAAGATAAATTAATGAAGAATTTTAAACTATAAGAAGTAACATCAGAGTCGGTAAAAGAATGCATGCCTGTTCAAATGTAGGAAATTCAGATGAAAGCGGATTCCTTAAACTTTGGAACTATTTATAGTTACTATTTAAACTATTTATACTTACTATTTAAACTATTTATTAAATGTCAGACAGAACCGTGTGCACTGTAGTAGTATGCAATGCAATCTAATCCGTTAGAGTTTCAGCATACTAAAAGATAAATTATGAAGAATTTTAAACTATAAGAAGTAACATCAGAGTCGGTAAAAGAATGCATGCCTGTTCAAATGTAGGAAATTCAGATGAAAGTGGATTCCTTAAACTTTGGAACTATTTATAGTTACTATTTAAACTATTTATACTTACTATGTAAACTATATTTCTGTATGTTGTAAGTGGTGACAACTCGTGGGTCGTTTCGAAATAATACAAATTAGCATGTAACCCATATTAGCATAAGCTATTAAATTGCATTTTAACAATTTAGAATAAACATATTAAATAGTATTTAAATTAATTTATTTACTTCATGTTTTGAAGCTAGCCGAAAATAGAATTATATAAGTTTCCAAAACATTTACTCAACTATATTTAACCACAATTCCAAATAAAAATGCCGAAGTGTATTAGACATACTACATAAAATTTAAAGTAATACTGCAGAAACCAATTAACGGAAACACGCCAAAAATAGAATCAAGTGCCATAAGTTTGCTTTTGCATATTTTTCAGGTTTTACGAATTAGTTTCTTAAATTTAATAAATATTGCGCACCACTTTATTTTGAGTAAAAATACTATAAAATAAATATGTATGTTTCCGCCGACTGCTTATGGGAACACTGATAAATAAATATTATGTGTGTTTCTTAGAACGGTATAGTGTATTTTTAATCTTCCACATACAATTTTAATTAAGAAAATGCAATAACAAATTTCATATAAAGTTATTCAGCGCCGTCAGAAGATGGCTTTTATTAAATGTTATGAAATATATATGTACATTGATTTATTTGGAAATAAACGCTTCTAAACAACCTATAATAAATGTTCTTAGACACTAAATGGCATTTTCAAAAAAATACTTCACTATAGAAATATATTTACTTAGTTCAGAATTTGTAAAGATACTGGTATTTAAGGCTGTCAAATACAGAGAAACTAACACTCGTAAAATACCATGTTGCAATGTTTTTTGTTTTATTTTGTTTAGTGATATATGACGCTTGGAGTCGAAGAAAGTTGTCTTATACGAAGATTCGCTGAGTTCGGTTCTGTTCCGTGGTCGATAGAGATGTGGGTCGGAAAATTTTCCGCTATGTTTTTCTGGAAAATTTTCCACTGGTTTTCCTATTTTTGTTAATTCGAAATTAAAATGCAGTACTATTTCCTGACTGTTTTTCTGAAAAGCAAATAGTTTAAGAGAAGTTTTTGATCATTGAGTTTTTCTAAGTTTGAAAAGGAAAATGAAGGAGACAGAAGGGGGAGGGGGGAGGCATATATGTGTATGTGCGCCTTATTTAAAAAAAAATATCGGATGACAACCAAAAGGGTACAAGTGACATTTCATTCATTCTCAGGAGAAAGCAAATGACGTTTTAAGAAGCCTTTCGGTATTCAGTTCTTCATAATTTATAAAAAAGAATATAATGTTTTCGCTAGATCTTCTGAGGGAAAATGCCTTAATAGCACTAAATATATGCTTAACTCATCTTTCAAATTGCCTCTTCTTTCTTATGATACTCACTCGTTCAATTACATGCAGGTATTTTTTAAACAATTTTTAATATTATATAAAGTACTTTATTTCTAAAAGTGCTTAATTACAGGTATTTTTTAATTTGTTTTTCCGTCTAATACGTTTATATATTTAATAATTTATATTTATACATATAATAAAGTAGTAATTTATATTTTTATTTTTGTTATTTTTTTAAGAAGATGGTAGAATATTTCCCCTTGAATTATCAGCAGGTATTGAAAGAAATGCAATATACTTCTTAATGTAGTTTTCAATTGTCAGTTTTTAATTTTTTTAGAAAATTTATTTTATAGTCTATTTTTATACCTATAATAAATAATGAAGTATTTATGATTTTAATAAGGTTAAAGAGGTTTAAATTATTTCTCAAGCTATTATTTTTGTGCAATGATTTACAATTTGAATTTTGAAGATAAAAAAACCCATCATATAGATGAAATATAATTTTTATAAGTATTCAAAAATAAACGTATTTAAGAAAAAGAAAAAATTGCAGCTGCTAATTGCAGTATACATATATAAGACATTTTCATGCATAGGATTCTTTTTATATATTTCTAGATTTAAAAAACAGTTTTTTTAACTTTGTTATATAATATATGTTTGGCTGTAGTTATAATATAATAATAAATTTTTTTAAAAGTCACTGAACATATTATTCTAGCCGAAATGTAATATAGAGAATAATGTCAACATTCTCCGAGACGATCTATGGGACATATGGGAATAAAAATGAATAATATCACACAATTAGTTTCGGATTTAACCCAGGTTTAATAAATGATATACATTGAGCCCTACGGAACTTTATTTTTCAAACTTTCTTAAGCAAATTTAAAATTCACAAATTGCTTCGAAAATTTTAGAAAATATTCAAATTATCATATGAAATGTGAAAAAAAAGTTCAGCAAAATATGTTAGATTGGTTTTTATAAAAAATTTGAAATAATAATTACATCAATGATATATGAATAGATAACGTGACTCATTGCAATATAAAATATGGCAGCCATTTTTTTCCGTGTGTTAAGATAGTGATATTTGAGGATCTTTTAAATTTATATTTAGTGATGCATCCTTCATAAAACCGCTTTATTTTTGCGTATTATCTGTGTATCTACATTCTGTGCAAACAAAAGTACAATATTTTTTATTTGAAATGATCACCAACCTTTGATTATTTCTACAACGAATCCTAATTTTAACTTATGCAAAATGTACACAGATCAGATGATTGTAAGTTGGGTTGTACAAGAATTGCTGAAATTATTTACCGCTGGAGTCCGGAAAATAAGTGGATAGGAAAAATATTCATTGATTTTGCATAGAAAGGAAGGCGATTTATATTTCGATGAAGTTTTATGTTTTCAAGTATAATAAATTACTGTAGTACAGTGAAAAATAATATCACTGCCGATTGTATCACATTCTGATATGAATGAAACATTCATTGATTTTACACAGAGAAGCAGACGATTTTTAAGATGAAGTTTTAAGCATGAGTTAAATTACTTTTACCTCCATGGTTTTAAATTTTTAAGTAAAGTAAATTATTGTAGTATTGTGATGAATGAAAGGAATGGAATGAAATGTGGATGAATGAAATATTGACTGATTTTGCAAATAGAGCCAGGCGATTTATATTTCAATGACGTCATTCGAATAAAATTCATTTTTTTCAATGAAGTTTTAAATTTTCGAATATAATAAATTATTGTAGTACTGTGATACCTTAAAAAGATATTACCGCTGAATGTATCGCCTTTTGGAAATGTTTGTATAAAATTGCATTTCAGTTGGAAAGAGTTTCCTAATCAATACTGTATGCATAATTGATATTTCTTGTAGTTATTTTCCAGAGTCACTTTATTATTACAAAAAAGTCATCCGTGTTATTAATTACAACATTAATCTTTATATTTCTCAAACAATGTCAGACTAAGAGAGCGAGGGACAAAGAGAGATTAGCCTGATATTTGAGATTAACAGGTCGAAACAGTATATCGCTGGAACACTTTTGGACATCACACGACGTTTATTCAAGAAAAAAAAATGGGTTTTTCCCAACCAGAGGAATGAAGGAAATGAGGAAGTTCCCCACAGGATGATTAGACAGCGTTGTAAAGGACCTACTTACATTTGGAGTTTGCCGCGCTGAATAAGGGACATTGGAGACGGATGACTGGGGCTGCCACCAGCAACGATAAAAAAGCACCATAGAAAAGGAAGACATATTTCCTAAATTTAGGAAATTTTAACAAAATTTAACTACAGTAAAATTTCATTTGTTTCCTCATTAAGTTAGCTATATCTATGCAGACAATACAGTTTGAAGAACATGCACTGTTTAGATAATTGAACAGTTCGGATAGTTGGTGGTCCACTCAGTTTATTCTTATCATGGAATGCTTAAATTGATTAAAACCCTTAAAAACTTGAATGAGTACTTTAGACCTCATCAAAATATATTTTCACTATGTACATGATATATCGTTTCAAGAAAATAATGAGTAAAATTCATATATTAAAGCGATTATGAAAATGGATAATAAGTAAATTATTTAATCTTTAAGTAAATATATTTTTGCTTTCCTTATGTACATAATGTATAAGGAAAGTATTGTGACGGGGTCGAAAATTCGAATTCGAGTTTTCGACGGGAGAGCACGTTTCAAGCATCCCTGATCACGAATCAAACATTTTTGAAGTGATGTCTGTGTGTGTGTGTGTGTGTGAAAGTATGTATGTGTCAGTGGGTCTGTGGAGACGATAATTGACGAACGAATGGACCGATTTGAACCAAATTTGGTACAGAAATCACAATCCGTAAACACTGGAAGCCTATTGTTTTTATACGCAATCGAATGTTCAGAACCCCCTAAATTTTTGAATGAAATTTTGAAAAAATCGTCAAAAAAACAAAACCACTAATAAAGTTACGTAAATAGACATTTCTTATGTACTTTTTCATTAGAAAACGATTGACATAAATTTTAGAACGCTAACACGAGCCGTTCTCGAGATATGGTACATTAAAAAAATATCAAAAAGTCATATAAAATGAAAAAAAATATTTCCTTTTGATAAACATGTTCACTTTTCATATGTAATGCCATGCGATAAATTGGGTGACATCATTCTCGTGGATCTAGTTCGTTCCATTCATGAAAAAAGATACTTTGAGTAACACTTTTGTGTTTAAACGCCAGTAGTCATTTATCTGCTGTAAGAATAACTTATTTCTTAGTGCATAACGCTTGGCGAGATTTTGGCGACGAATTTGGCGGAATGTCGCCAACTTGGCGACTTTTTGAAATGTTGCCAAATTAACGAAAATCTCGCCAAATGGATGAAAATGACGCTAAATCAATGAAAATGGCGACTAATTGTCGAAAATTCAATATTTTGGAAAGAATATTGGTATCTACTATAAGAAAAACCTATTTTTTTATTGTAAAAGTAGTAAATGCATTACATTATATAAGAAAAGTCATGTGTTACCCACATCAGATTTTTATATATAAGGAAAGTAAAAACCAGTTGGCTACGAAGGTTATATAAGCTAACACTATTACATAAATATGCAGAAAAATAATTAAATCTGAAAATGATGGCAAATAATTGAAAAAATAACTGAACTAAACACACCGGAATGGAAATTTAAAGCAGATATTTCCAAGCGGAAAGGAAGGACAGACAATGCTCGATAGTGAGGTAGTTTTTTGGAGGGAAAAAATGAAACTGTTAACAAAGTTCAATTCAAAATTTTAATTATCGTGTAATAATGATCCTGACTTGTGTAAAAATGAACATGATTAGAGTTAAAATATGAAAAAAATTTGGATATTTCATGAATTTTAACTCGATGGAGAAGTGGAATAGAGTTCTTATCACTATTTTATTTAATGAGTATAAACTATTGTAGTGTCGACATTTTATATTGCGCGGCTCGAAAAGCTTTTTCGAAGCCATTTTAATGTTTGAATTTTCATCCTGGTAGACTTACATGGGATTCGCATTTTCTGTTCTGAGAGAGAACATTTGTTAATTGTGTTGTTCATTTTTCTGTCGCATCGCTCCTTCTCAGTGTGGCGTGTGTTCTTGGAGAGGCGAAAACGTCGAAATTTGCGCCTTGAATTGGCTAATCGGAGAAGTTTTCGAAGGGGTATATTACCGTTGGACGGTTTAGCGGTGGCTCTCTCTCTTGGCTGAAATCGCACGTTGAGGATGCCGGAGGTCGGCATGAAGAATCGAATGGAATAAAGAAAAGGATGTTGGGGCGTCAGCCTAGCCTGTCTGTATTCCCTTGATCCCCTGACTGGATTATCTTGGGGTTAATCGAGAGATCATCTCCTGATGGAATATTTCCTTGAATCAATTTCTAAATTCATCCTTTGTTTTTCAGGAGATGAAATCCCTTGCTACCGGTTTAAGTTTTCGACTGAATGTCCCTTTGAGGTGGAAAATAGAACTTTTTGTCCAACGGACCGTGTGTATGGCGTCAACTAAATTAAAGGTCAACTGATTTGAACCCATTCCTATTAAGCTCCCTGGAAATTTAATTTCATGACGATCAAGCTTTATGAAAAAAAAAGGTATTTCGTCATATGTAAGAACTGTGAGCCACTTAATGGCTGTGCCTTGGTAGAAATCTTTTGTGTAATGATATAGTCACTCATATCTTATGTTAGAATATTTGAAGAACTCGTGAAGTATTTTTAAGAAGAAATATAAAATTGCCTTAATAGCCTACCATATTAATATGAAGTTATTTGATTTGTTTATAATTATATATTTCTCACTTAATAAATTGAAGTTAAATGATAATATTTTGGTCATGTTTTACACATAGTTTCCACACTGGTTCGTATTTATTATTATATTTGCTTGCTGTCCATCTAACGAATGAAATCTCTTTGGACAGAAATGTCTTGGGTTATTGCAGTTGCATTGAAACGTATATTCTTACTTTCACAACGCATTAGAAAGTTGGAAAGTGTCTGTATGAATGAATTTCTTGCGCACGGCTGTGGTACCGTTCACTACAGGCGTGACAGTAGTGCCGTAAAGTTTTCTGAGCGACAGCAGTAGATTGTGCACTTGATTTAATTTCAGAGTAACTTGTTTAATTCGGTTGTATGGAATTTGTGTGGAAATTAAAAAATTAAATTGATAAGACAGCTAGATATTATGAAATAGTGTTTGAATATTTTATCTCTAAGATTGTGTCTTTTTCTGCATATATTAAATTCGAAGTAAGTGAATTTATATTTACAAATTATAATGTTACAGATAATTAATTTGACAAAAATAAACACTCCTATAACTGTTTATGATCTTTGCACACTATTGGATGAATATTCCCTTAACAAAATATTTATGCTAATGGACACTCTGATTCTCTATCATCAATTTATGTGGCATATGTATTTATTTATCTTGATAATTCTTATGACACAAATCACGTACTTCGTGTCTGGCACCTCACAAATAAAATTTTTGTAAGTTAATGGAAACTGATTCAGTATTACCATAATAAAAAACTAGACATTATAAAGTGTTTATGCGCTCCATTTGGAAGTCAGCAGCCTCACAAATAAAGGCATTTTTCACAAATACGCTTCTTACAAGTTAGTAAGAAAACTTCTTCAATGGGATCTCAGTCATTCAGTTCTGAGAAAAATGAATTTGAACAAAAAAGTGTTTGTATGCTTCACATGCTTTTATGCATTTGTTTATACAGAAAATTATATTGCATAATTTGATTTGGCATCTCACAGATAGAGACTACCTCACAAATAAACAGCAAACTCCTTTCTGCCAGTATCCACAAATAGTACTTCTTCGCTAGTGACAATACCTAGAAATAATAAATCGTCACGTGCTGCTGGAAGCACTGACTCTTCATCTCAAGCCAGAGCGTCATCTCGTGTGTCTTCAAACTCACCTCCACGACTTTCTCCTAATTTGGGTAGATCTTCTGCAAATCCGAGTGCTAGGAGAACGAGAACGAGCACTGTTTCTTCGCAGTTTGTTAATATTATACCTGACTTTTCGAGCGCTCAAAATGAGTCGTTCCAAGATTTTTTGGACAAATTCGAACTGGTGGCAAAATATGCAGATTGGTCTTCTGCAGACCAAATTACCATCTTAAAGTTAAAATTAAAAGATCAAGCGGAGAGATTGATCAAATGGATTCCTAGACTCAATAACAGTGAATATGTCAACGAAGTTATTCTCGCATTAAAAGAAAACTTTGTAAGGAAATATGATGTTGTCAAAAGAGTGGCGAACTTGGTCAACATTAAACAAAAATGCAATGAGTCCGTGAGGCCGTTTGCCATTAGAATAGAGACGGAGTCATTCAAGCCTTCCCAGACAAATGTGTACTTCCAAAGATAACTCACTCAGAGCAGCCATTTTCAAAACTCATACATTAAAGATTTAAAATTGCCTATTCATAAAGCCGGTAATTATCGGTTAATCCTCAAACTTTTGAAGCTGCTAAGGAACTTACTATCCTCGAAGAAGGATTTCTGGATGAAAACTCTGAAATTCTAAATGAAGAAGTCACACTGACTGTGTCTAAGAAGAATAAGTATGAAGAAGAACTTGAAATTTTGAAAACTAAATTGAAGGAAAAAGAAAAAAGAATACGAAATCCTGAAAAAGAAATTTGAAGGAAATTCTGCCTAAAGAAAAGAAAGACATAGTTTATTAAGAGAGGCACTTGACAGAAGTAACAGAAGTTCAGAAGAAAGCATAAATAATCCCTCTAAAAGTAATTATGACAGAGAAAAATACATGGAAGATGATTTTGATGTTATAACGCCAAGACAAAAATCAAGACCTTCAAAATCATTCAGTACTTCAACTCCATACAGAAATTTCGGCAACAGAAGCCAGGTGTATCAGAAAAAAGGAACTCCAGCTGCCCCTAGAAGAAATGAAACGAGAATTTTTAATGGAAACTCTCAATTTAGTTACAGAACGAGGAGAAGTTTCCGGTCCTTTAGAAGACCGTTTAGAAACTCATATAACAGGAATCAAAATAATTCAAGAAATTATACAGAAAATTTTTGGGGAAATTATTTCGACAACTACAAGTTTCATAGGTCAAATAATTCAAATCGCAGAGGAAACAATTTTAATTTTGGCGGTAGAAGACTTTTCTGAAATCAAAATTTTATTAATCGAAATTTGTATCAATTAGATAACAGCAGGTCATCATTTGGAACAAATTCGATGGTGGATTTTGACTTCCCTGACCTCTGTATTTTTCCAATCGTTCTGTTTTTGTCGGTAATGTTAAAATGATTGCGTGGCCAGGATTTGTACATGGGCAGAGCTTGCAACGTTTAGCCTTACATCTCCTACATTTAAAATTTTCTACACCCTGTGAATGACGTCGGTATCATTTATCACAAAAACCACTTGCGTTGTCATTGGTTTCATTATAGTCTTGACATATTAAGTTTTTTATTTGTTAAATCTGATACAAAGTGTCTGGTTTAAAATAATGTCGAACAGAATACATAATACAGGTTACAGAATCACGATCTATTGGTACCCTGTATACCAATATACTAAGCAATTTGCAAATTAATTGCAAATGTTGCCAGTCACTATAATATTAAAGTTGTATTCATAAGTAGTAAGATAACCTATGTTCACCAGCAATGCGGATCGACGGATCTGAGGATCCGCGTCTCCTCAGCTGTAGTAGTGGGGAGATGTCGGAATGAGATAACATACTTTGAGAATTTTCTTGAGGATGAGTGAGTGAGTGATGTTTTGGGGGGATAAGGTACTTTTGGGTGGTGGTGGTGGTGGGGGGGGTATTGATAAATGACGGAGGAGGTTACAGTGCTTTTTGAGAGCTTACGCAACAACGCTGAGCTCCGAGGATTCTGTAAAAGACTGAGGAGGGAGTGTGTTAAACATTTTCGATAAGGATTTTTTCTGAAGGAAACGTGATTAACACACATCATTGAAAAAAACTTACATTTTACACTTACCATGACGCGAAACAGCTGAAAACAAAAAAAAACATACATTATAATAATATCAAAAACTTGTATAATAATATACACAGATAGAAAAAAAATGTTTTTTTTTTAGGTTTATGCCCACCATCCACCCGGTGTCACCACACCGCCTCAAATCATGCACCGCCAAATGCACCCAAAGAACCGCCTCAAACCATGTAAATTTTACACCTTCTTCAAAACACACAGTTTTTTTTTAATTAGAAATTTTCATAAATTTTTGACATACCACGAAGGACTTTTTTTTATATTCGCGATTTTTGCAATATTCACAATTTTTTCATAATCCTTTTTATTTTAAATCTCCTTTTTAAAATTTTTTTTATTTAATTCAAAACTGTTTTTCGTGAAATAAGTTTTTATTCTTATACAGATATGAGAAAAATATTTTTTTAGGTTTATGTCCGCCAGCCACACGGTGCAATTCACCGCCACAAACAATTTTCTATTTTCTTTGCATAAAGTTCTTCCTAGCAAAATGAATTTCAAAAAATATTTATTTTTTTTAGGTTTGTGTCCGCCAGCCACACGGTGCAATTCACCGCCACAAACCATTTTCTATTTTCTTTGCATAAAGTTCTTCCTAGCAAAATGAATTTCAAAAAATATTTATTTTTTTTAGGTTTGTGTCCGCCAGCCACACGGTGCAATTCACCGCCACAAACCATTTTCTATTTTCTTTGCATAAAGTTCTTCCTAGCAAAATGAATTTCAAAAAATATTTATTTTTTTTAGGTTTGTGTCCGCCAGCCACACGGTGCAATTCACCGCCACAAACCATTTTCTATTTTCTTTGCATAAAGTTCTTCCTAGCAAAATGGATTTCAAAAAATATTTATTTTTTTTAGGTTTGTGTCCGCCAGCCACACGGTGCAATTCACCGCCACAAACCATTTTCTATTTTCTTTGCATAAAGTTCTTCCTAGCAAAATGAATTTCAAAAAATATTTATTTTTTTTAGGTTTGTGTCCACCAGCCACACGGTGCAATTCACCGCCACAAACCATTTTCTATTTTCTTTGCATAAAGTTCTTCCTAGCAAAATGAATTTCAAAAAATATTTATTTTTTTTAGGTTTGTGTCCGCCAGCCACACGGTGCAATTCACCGCCACAAACCCTTTTCTATTTTCTTTGCATAAAGTTCTTCCTAGCAAAATGAATTTCAAAAAATATTTATTTTTTTAGGTTTGACCCCACCATCCACCCGGTGTCACCACACCGCCTCAAACCTTGTACATTTTTTTTCAATTCTTCTTTTCCATAATTTCAAAGCTTGTTCTTTCTTCAATTTCAAATATGCAAAATGATTGCAACATTTTTTTTTAAATGCATAATACTTCAAGTTCGTAAATATTTTTTCCATGTACAAAACATTTCCATGTTCTTTGTACAATCCATGTACAAAATCTTCTTTTCCATAATTTCAAGACTTGTTCTTTTAAGTTTCAAGTATGTAAAAATTTAAATGTTCGATAATCTTTTTTTTTTTCCCGAATCTTCTTTTCCAGTACTTCAGAACTTGGTCTTTTTTTCAGTTTCATGTAAGTAAAAATTTTAAAAGTTCATAAATTTTCCTTCCCATAATTTTAAGCCTTGTTCTTTTTCAGTTTCAAGTAAGTGAAAATATGAAAGATCGAAAATCTATTTTTCAAATCTTCTTTTTCAGTACTTCTGGTCTTGTTATTGTTTCAGTTTCAAGTATGCAAAAACTTAAATGTTCAAAAATATTTTTTTCTTTTTTTTTTCAAATCTTCTTTTTCCTTAATTCCAACATTTGTTCTTTTTTTCAGTTTCAAATATGTGAAAATTTAAATGTTCGAAAATCTGTTTCCTTTTTTTTCGAAATTTTCTTTTTCCATAATTTCAGGACTTGTTCTTTTAAGACACACAAAACGATTATCACATCTTTTTTTTTCTCCTTCTTCAATTTATACAATTTTGTTTTTCATTGTTCAAAATCATCTTTTTATTTTATTTTATTTTTTCTCTAAATTTTAATCTTCACCAATTTCACAGTAGCCAAAGGCGTAGGTGTGCACGCCATCGTCCATGATATATGGTTTATCATCATAGAGAGAGAGTGACACTTTGCTCTGCTTGAGCGTGACAACTGATGACACTCACTCCCAATGCGATACTGAGCGTGACGTGCAGTTTTAACCTCTTTCAGACAGCTTCGGTTGATATCTTGTTTCAGTTATTTGCCAATGACCGTTCTCGATACCCTCTTGGCTGTCCTTTTTGTACACTCTGTCGCCTATAGGGAATGAATTTTGGACCTGAGTCCCGCAAACTCAAGTCCAGGCTGCGCATTCAATTCACCTTTGAGGCAGACAATCCTCTTTGTGTTGACACCAATGTAGGCTGGATGTTCCGGTGGGTAATCAGAAGCATCAAAGAGGTGATTACTTCGCTGTATGCCTTGATAGAAATCAGAACACTCGACTTCGTAAGTGAGAGAGTCAGTGTCCGTGAAAAGTAGCACAGCCTTTGCTCCGTACTGCTTTTTCATGTAGCCATAATGAAAAAAAGTACATATGGAGTTTGCTCAGCTCCAGAATGGCGAAACCGACGTAGATGGGTCTGCTGAATAGTATGTTACTCAACACCCTCTCTACCCCCCATCAAATGTTCATTCAAAATTTTAAAATTTTAAAAGGTCTGTGCCGCTACCAACTTCTCACCCCGCCGAGCATTTCTCCATGGACTTACCATATACTGCATTATTCATCAATTTGAAGAAGTCCTTCTCAAAACCTGCTTGGGCCATCTTGCTCTTCTCCGTGTTGAAGTCGATGTAGGGCTTCAACCAGGCTCGTTGTTGGAAGAGAAGAACTCATGTACATGGGTAACTTTAAATCCATGACACAGGATGACATTTAAATCCAGTAGAAATCTGGAATAACGACCGTTCCACGAAATCCAACTCCAAGGGAGATTCTATAAATTAGCCGGACGTCCTGTAATGCCGAAATTAGATACGTAATTTCCCCAAACCGTAGCAGAGGATTTTAGGCATAAAATTGGAATGCAAAGCATATGCCCTTGTAATAAATTAGGGAAATGTCGATTCCATTATTCATGTAAGAGCAACACAGGAAGGAGGAACAAACGCTTAATTGGTCGGTTAAACCTTCTCGACAGACATTGTAAACAGCTCTGAACACAGTGGATTACTACTTAGATGACTGCAGAGGCAGAAGTTCAAAACAACCATTCAGTCTTTAGACATAACAAGTCTCTGTCATCAGGACACAATGCATTCAGAGGCCCTTGAGTGTATGGACTAAAGGCCTCAACCGCAGGAAAATTAATTGAACAAAGTTATTCATGTAAGAGCAACACAGGAAGGAGGAACAAACGCTTAATTGGTCGGTTAAACCTTCTCGACAGACATTGTAAACAGCTCTGAACACAGTGGATTACTACTTAGATGACTGCAGAGGCAGAAGTTCAAAACAACCATTCAGTCTTTAGACATAACAAGTCTCTGTCATCAGGACACAATGCATTCAGAGGCCCTTGAGTGTATGGACTAAAGGCCTCAACCGCAGGAAAATTAATTGAACAAAGTTAAAAGGATGCGAAATAAAAATGTGCGTCCTTCAGAACACTTGCCTAACGGCAAAGGAGAACTTAACAGCTTACATCTTTAAGTTCCAATACAAAAAGAGAAGAGAATGAAAAAGAGCGCGAATCCATTTATATACTGTCAAAAATCGCTGCCACACATCGTAAACAAAACTATCCATGAACGATAAAATAATTAATGAGAGATGATTACGACTAACCAACCAGAAACTCAAAATTTTAAAGACAAGAATAGAAATTTTAAAGCACACGACAATTAAAGCAAGACAATTACAAATTATATATATATATATATATATATATATATATATATATATATATATATATATATATATATATACATACATTATATAAATATATAATATATGTATATATATATATATATGTATGTATATATATATATATATATATATATATGTATGTATATATATATATATATATTTATATATATATATATATATATATATATATATATATATATATATATATGTATATATATATATATATATATATATATACATATATATGTATATATATATATATATATATATATATGTATATATATATATATATGTATAAATCTATAAACTATTTCTACTTGGACGACATACATAAAGAAGGAATAAAAAAGAAAAAATGAATACCTGGAAAAAGCACAGCGTATGTACAATCGATTCAATACAGGGATCACTGATAGAAGAGACCAGTGTTGCCATTCGTAAAGAAAAAATAAAAAAACATTTACTGTTGCCATTCATAAGAATTGAAAAACTGTGAAGCGAAATGTTAAGAAAAAGTATTAATATACAAAAAGAGCTACTAAAAAGAGGGGCAAATAATAGTAATGCTGAAGTGGGAAGTGAAGTGAATGTCAAAAAAAAAAAAAAAAAAAAAGAGAGAGAGAGAATGGAGATGTCTGGCTAATATAAGATACTATGAATAGAATTATATGATACTATGAAAAGAATTATAAAAATCCAGCTATTTTAAATTTTTTAACAATACTATTTACTAAATAAGAGGGATATTTATATAAATTACTAGTAATTTTGAGATTATTGATATGCATAGCATGAAATTTTTTATCAGATAATCTATAAATTCTAAAAAGCTGATTGAGTATAATATTTCTAAACAATTGAATCGAGTTACAGGAATTAAATGTAAGATTTTATTAATATTAAAATTATAAAAGTCCTTTTTATCATATAAATTTGTAACAATTCTATTAGAAGGATCAATAAAAAGATTTAAATCCAAAAAATTAACATTTTTACTTAGTAGCTTAGTAGCTTTTACTTTAGTAGCTTCATTAGGAATTAATTCCAAATTGTCTGGATAGTAATCTATATCTATGAGATAATTTTCTGTATGTACTAAGCAAATCAGATCATCAACATATCTGTAAAAAGTATAATCTATTGAAGTAAATGACTTTTCATAATGATAAAGGTATAAATTAGCTAGCATACTGCTACTGCAGCCACCCTGTGGAACTCCTGAGACTTGTAAGTATAATTTATTTCCTTGAAAAATATAATTATTGAAAATAACAAAGTGAAGAAGTTTAGGAAAATTTATAAATTTAATTTAATTTGAAAGAGGTGTAATATAAGCATTATATAGAGCTAAAATTACATCATATAGATCAGATATCTTAATATTATTAAAAAGATCTTTAAAATCAAAAGTTTGAAATCCTATTATTTTTCTAAGAGATGTTAATTTATTCTTTAATTCTTTACTATTATTTAGAATATGGTAATTATTGCTAGTCTGGCTTAAACTATTATTTATTAGATTTAAAGAATTTAGTAATAATTTACTCGCAGTAGTAGAGTAAGTATTATGGCCACTAGTAACTGTTCTAAATTTAATAGGATTTTTATGAAATTTTGGAATAAGCACTATATAAGGAAATTTAAGATATTTATATTTAATATTTAAATCACTATACATATTGATAATTTTCAATTTAATACTATTGATGGAATGTAAATCAGGTTTAAAAAGACTATTATTTTTTAAATAATCTAACAGAAATTGAATATAAAATTTTTTACAGATAATAGCATAATTATTAGAGGCTTTATCAACATAGGTGATAACAAGGGATCTTTGTAAATCATTAATGGAATGTTTAATATTATCAATATTATATAAAGATCTAGACAATTTAATATCTCTAATAGCATTTTTAATTGATTCTAATATAGTAAATTTCCACATATTAAATGCCTCTAATGGCAGAGCGTATTTACAAGCTAATTTATATATATATTTATCCAGATCTAGATTAATTGATTTTAAAACTTTAAAAGAATTATTTAAAGAAGGTATCCTAAATTTAGTGCCAAATGACATAATGGTTCTTAACACATTGTCACTAACAATGTCTAAATCTCCTGTAACTATATGCCCCAAGTCTGGATTTAGAAATTTAGCAAATTTATTTAATTTACAAATACATTCACTATCTACAATTGATTGAGAAGAATGATCAATAGAGAGCGATTGTGAAACTTCATTATAATTAAATATAGACCTACCAATAGGCTTATTGTATTTGAATGTCTTTGAAACAAATAAATCTCCAATAGGCAATAAATGTTTAAACTTGTTAAACAGATGTCCAAAATTTATAGAATTATATATAGGATGTTTGAAAGAGATAACACAATAAGAATTAGTAGTTGTATTATTATAATGAAATTGATTTAGTTTTAAATTTAAAAACTGTGATCTTGTAATAAGCAAATCAAAAAAAATATGATTAAAATGTTCATTAGCAAGATTTAATTTAAAAAAAATGGCATAAACCTTATTTAAATGTTTTTTCTTTACCGCAAAAACCCAGGATCTTATGAATTTCCATTGAAAAGTTCTATTAAATTGATTATGTAGAGTTATAATCTCAGATTTATGATCATTAAGTATGGAATGTCCCTTTCCTCGTTTAAATCTTTTGAGTTTGATTGATTCACTATCATTTAAATAGGGTTTCAAAAAAAGGTGATTAAAAATAGAATATTTATTCTCTACAAAATTATTTTTTACAACATTACCATTTAGATACATTTGATTTAATCCATATGGAAAAAGAGTACACTGTGATTTAATATAGTATATATATACATATATACATATATATATGTATATATGTATATATATATACATATATGTATATATATATGCATATATATATGTATATATGTATATATATTTATGTATATATATGTATATATATATATATATATATATATATATATATATATATATATATATATGTATATATATATATATATAAATATATATATATATATATATATATATATATATGTATATATGTATATATATGTATATATATATATATATATATGTATATATATATATATATGTATATATGTATATATATATATATATATATATATATATTTATGCAAATATATATATATATACATATATATATATATATATATATATATATATATATATATATATATATATATATATATATATATATATATATATATATATATATATATAAATTTTTGATTTTAAACATTTCAAAAAACAAATCCTTTCGTCTTCGTAATAACCTTACTTTATATTAGTACTTCGACGTTTTTTACTATATCACTATTAACAAAAAAATAGTCATATGAATTATTAAATTTTTAACACTTCACAGCATAGTTGAACAGTGTTATGACCGATAGCACGATGACTGCCGTAAAAATAACTTTATCAAAATTCAATTACATATACCGATTACATATACCGTTACAATGATTAACATATACCGATAAAATTGTATCAAATTATGCCTTCACTTGTAAAAAGTTCTACGTGGATACACTCAACCAAAGTTACAGGGACAGTGAAATGTATGCTTTAATTCCCAGTAACGCATTGATACTGACAAAAAGAATAGAGGCACTTTACAAAAGAATAGGAATTGATATTAAAACAATAAAATATCCATATTTGGTCCTGATCCCCAAATTACACAAAACACCTGTCAAGTTTCGAACTGTGACGGTGGGATGTGGTTCCTATTTGGAAATAGCAAACAAAAAACTTTTGGATTTACTCATAATAGTTATGCATGATATCAAAAGACATAACTCTATTATGATAAAAAACGGACAGGAACTGATAAACCGACTAAAGTTTTGTCATAACGATATGAAATTTAGGAGTTACGACTTCCGAGATCTTTTTAACTATATTGATTTGGATAATTTACAATTGATTCTGAAGGATCTACATGAAGAATACGATCTAAAGCAATTTATAACTTATAGAAGATACATGGACTTGGTGGAATTGGTATTGAAAGAAAACATACTACACGACGGAAGCAATTTTTACAAACAAATCAAGGGCATACCTATGGGAGGGAGTTGCTCGTCAATACTAGCAGATATATATCTATCTAAATACGAAAGAGGCACTCATATCCTATCGGAAATGCCCTACTTCAATTATGTCGATGATGTGATAATTGGGGGCTTTGAAAACACCCCATGTTTTGACTTTTCATTCTACCCAAGCGAATTGGACCTTATTGATAATCCAGCGTGTGAGGACGGATCGGTAAAATTCTTGGATTTAGCTATCAAAAAACACAAGAAATATGGAATATACACAGAGTTACACGACAAAAGAGATTCATACAGGATCAAGGTAAATCATATAATCGATTGGAACTCAAACCTTGCAAAGTATGTCTTCAGAAATATAATAATTGGACATTTTAGAAGAAACCAAAATTATAATACTTTTAGGAAAGACTGCATTTGCAAATGTAAAAAATTTGCAGATGAAGCTATAAAAAGAAATTATCCAGTCAATTTTGTACAACATTATTACAAATCGTTTTTTAAAGAAAATTTGCAATTTGATTGTTGATATAGAGATTTAATATTCATGACTGCGAAACTATTATCCTGATATTTCTCTGCGCATGAGCAACTTTACATATATAAAGAGACGTTCCATCGGGTTGGACTAGCGGATGTTTTCCCTTCATGGATTCGTTAACTTCTTTGTTCCTGAGTCTGTTCTGGTGCTTTTGTTTTCGCACATGTGGGAGCCCGACCATGGAATTATGTTGGTTCCGTGAGCGTTACCCGGGTAGTAAAAGCTGCTTTAAGCGGGAAAGGGGTGTCGCAATCCACCCCTACCATTCTTATGTAATTCATATGGTCACTCCCGTTCTTTTCTACTTTCATTCTTGTATTCTACTAGGGAATTTGAGCAGCACTTGCGCCTCCTCCTTTGTAGTGAATCGTTCTTTTAATTTCTGGCTTATTTGGGATATATCCTATTTTAGTCTCACTTTATCGTAATAGTATATATATATATATATATATATATATATATATATATATATATATATATATATATAAATTTTTGATTTTAAACATTTCAAAAACCAAATCCTGTCGTCTTCGTAATAACCTTACTTTATATTAGTACTTCGACGTTTTTTACTATATCACTATTAACAAAAAAATAGTCATATGAATTATTAAATTTTTAACACTTCACAGCATAGTTGAACAGTGTTATGACCGATAGCACGATGACTGCCGTAAAAATAAATTTATCAAAATGAAATTTTAGTATGTTGTTCAGACACTCGGTGGGGCCTACGGGAATATAAACGAATAATATCACCCAATTAGTTTTGGATTGAACCCGGATTGAAAAAATGGAATACATTGAACCCTATGGGACCTAATGTTTAACACTTTACAACAAAGTTGAAAGGTGTTTATGACTTTGATCATTCTGTCTGTCTGTCTGTCTCTCTGTCCGTTAGCAGGATAACTGCCTTAAATATGACTTTGATTATTCCTAGAACGAAGACTAATTTTCACTTATGGAAATGTAAACACCAAAGGATATAGAATGTGTTGTATAAGAATTGCTGCATTTCTTTAACGCAAAATTACTTAGCTCATGGAGTCTGCAATATATCTGATATGAATGAAACATTCATTGATTTTACACAGAGAAGAAGACGATTTTTCGATGAAATTTTAATCTAGTCAAATTACTTGCTAGAGTTAAATTACTTGCATCTCCATGGTTTTAAGTTTCTAAATAAAATAAATTATTATATTATTGTGATGAATGAAATGAATATGGAAAAATGTTTATCAATAAAATGCTGCTTTTATAAAGGGAGCTAAACGATTTATATTTCGATGATGTCATTTGAATAAAGTTCATGTGCTTTCGATGAAGTTTTCAAATATAATAAATCATTGTAGTATTATGATAAATCTAAAAATTTTATAGAGGAATGAATTGCATTTTAGAGATATTTAAACTAGGCAATTGATATTTCAATGCCGTCATTTGAATGAAGTTCCTTTATTTTCGATGAAGTTTTAAGTTTTCGAATATAATAAATTAATGTAGTATTGTGAAAATTTTGAAAATATTACAGAGGTATGTATCGCATTTTAGAGATTTTAAATAAAATTGCATTAAAGTTAGAACGTGTTTCATAATCAATGATTTATGCATGATTGATATTTCTTGTTTTTATTTAGCAGTGTATCACCAAAAGGGACGTAAATTATATTATCATTAAAATTATAAAACATTAAACTTTTGCATATAATACAAAAACCATTTCTAATTTCTTCTTTTTTAAATTTTTATTACAACATTTTTTATATCAAAACAAGACAGATCAATCATGCATAAAGCATTGATTATTAAACACTTTCCAACTACAATGCAATTTTATTTAAGCATCTCTAAAATGCGATACATAAGCGGTAATATTTTTAAAATTATCACAATATTAGAATAATTTATTACATTTGAAAACTCTATCGAAAAAAATGAACTTTATTCAAATGGTGTCATTGAAATATAAATTGCCTGGCTCTCTATGAAAATGCTGTAAAAATTTCCTTCATAAACCTTTATTCTAGTC
Organism: Amaurobius ferox; assembly: GCA_951213105.1. Taxonomy (NCBI): domain Eukaryota; kingdom Metazoa; phylum Arthropoda; class Arachnida; order Araneae; family Amaurobiidae; genus Amaurobius; species Amaurobius ferox. Next base: position 62,963,389 of record OX578136.1, read on the forward strand.
CTTTCATTCATCACAATACTACGATAATATATTTTACTTAAAAACTTAAACCCAAGGAGGTAAAATTAATTTAACTCTGTGCTTAAAATTTCATCGAAAAAGTCTGCTATAAAATCGTCGGTTCTCTATGTAACATCAATGATTGTTTCATTCCTATCAACTGATATCAACTATATTGCAGACTCTAGCGCTAAATAATTTTGTGTTAACGAAATTCAGAATTCTTATACAACTCATCTCACAGCTTCATATGTTTATAATCTCTATAAGTGAAAATTAGGCTTCGTTGTAGAAACAATCAAAGTTTGATGATCATTTGAACTCAAAATAGATCGTAATTGCTTTGTTTCAGAACATTGACGCACAGAATTTAAGTAAAAATAATTTTTTTGGGGGACGGATACAACACAATATATAAATGTAGAGGAACATTAAAAATCACGATTTTGACATAAGATGGATGCCATATTATATTTTGAAGTAGGTCACATGATCTCTTCATATAAAGCGTGTAATTAATATTTTAATTTTTATTTAAAAACTTCCGTATATATTTTGCTGAAATTTTCTTTTATATATTTTTTGGGATAATTTGAATATTTGCTAAAACTTTCGAAGCAGTTTGGGAATTTTAAATTCGCTTAAAAATTGAGTGGAGAATTAGATCCCATAAGGTTCAATGTATTTCATTTTTTCAATCCGGGTCCCATAGACTTTCTGAGCAACAGACTAAAATTTCATTTTGATAAAGTCATTTTTACGGCAGTTATTGAGCTAACGTACATACAGACAGACATACAGACAGACAGAATGAAAAAAAGTCGTAAACAATTTTCAACTATGTTGTAAAGTGTTAAAAGGGATCAGAAAAAAATGCAAATCCTTATGAGAACATATATTGGAATTTTTGCTATCTCAGTATGACGGCCGTTATAGTAACCTAATCTAACAAATAAATTAAAACGAACAGTAATTAATACAGATATTATAAGCGTGACATAATGATGAAAGATTCAAGAAAGAACTATGTGCACTAGTAACAGAATACTAGACAACAGAATACGAAAACTCTTCAAAGAAATATAGAATAATCTTCCAAATTTGGAAATGGACATATTTAAAACGCTGTTATATCAAATAAAAATTACGTCATTCTGCTGCTTCAAATTCCGTGCTTTCATATCAGCCATACATACTGAGAAAGATTCAGTAACGGAATGAATACACAAAACTTGGGCCTTATTTCTTAAATATGACACAAGTTCTACATTTTTGTCAAAGTTTCCTTATTATTTTTAAATCTAAAAATGTATAACATATACTTTCATAGAAGTCACGCATTTTATGCGCTTCTGAATATGGCATATTTGATCCTGCAATTTCAAGAAATGTTGATATATGCCACAAATTTGAGAAACTCCATGGAGACTATCAACTTTTGTCTCATCATTTTTCTTGTCTGAAATTACTTACAGGGTGAGCTCAGGATGTACTAAGCTGCAACGGCTAGTGTCATATTCAATGACACCCCTTATATGAGGAGTTCTGCCGGTCCCCTTAACATTTTCAGGTTTATACAAAAGGTCGCCATACTGGGCACACATTTTCTTGCATTCACGAATATTCCATGTTATGGAAAGCGTAATAAACTAGTTCATGAATACTGTTATTTATAATTGGAAGGCAATGCTGATCACAAACTTATATTTGAATAAGTTGAAAATGCATTTCTAAGTTATTGATCAAGGTATCTATCTATAGTCACATTCTTAAAATTATCATGGTTACATTGGAAACGATATAGTCGTCGAGTTCCAGGGATACTTATAAAATTTATTGATTTCAGCTGGAAAATTAATTTCAGAAGGACACAGAAACGTCAAATACATGGCTGTCTATATCACTGTAAAATTTACAAGTTTCTAAAAAAAATTATAAAATATAAAGGATTGTTGGCCAGACAAAATGATTGGGCAGACTATATTTAACCGCAGTCCAGGGGTTGCCCATGTAGGCACTAAACCTTCTACTTATTATGAAATGTCAAGTATAGACAATAATTAATTGGCATAAACTTAATACAGCTATAGTAAAAAGTAGTGCCAAAAGTATGTTCTCCACGAAATGTGCTTTTCTCAAGGAGCCATGTGAAAGAGAACGTTAACAATCCCCTATTCGCTTCTCTCCTTCATTACGGTCGTGGCTACATTGGCGCGGTGAACCTAATAATATACGGAAGCGTGTCAAGTGGTATTCACTTTGGAAAATTGAGAGCCAGGAAATATATAAATTGTGTACATGACTATGAATACATCTGCCTCCATCCATTTCTAGTTGGAGAAATTTTCATGCAGCACTAAGATACAGTTTATCAGCAATAAATATGAAAGAAGGGACATTTTTAAGCAGTTCGTCTTGTTCAAAAAAGAATGTTTCTGTAAACGATAAAATGACTAAAATAAATACAAATTACAGTAAATTTTCAGTGTAGATTGCATAATGGGACTAATTATGCTATGATGGCTATAATCTATTATTTTATTTATAATCCGACAGAACATAGGTATAATTTTTTGTGAAAGCAACAATTTGGGTAGTAGCTCTAGGATAAACCAAATTATTCAATATCCCAACAGATTATCTGATTCGAAATATGATTTTTTTTATTAGGATGATGACAATAAGTACTGATAATATTTTATAATAATATTATTTATATAAAAATGACTTCGTTCTTTATTATATATCTACACATGAATGTGTCTAATGTTTCTGTATATCTGCTGTGCATAAAAGCTGATTCCCAGTGATTTTTGTTACAGGGACAGCTATTGCACATTTAGCAGAATGTAATTCAAATAAGTTAAAGGACTAAATCCCAGAGACCGGTACGGTCGTTTTTTTTTTTTTTAAAGCGCCAAATCGGCGATAATCTGAGTGCTTTGTTGCGACCTTGGTAACTCTTTCACTCTTCATAATCATGGTAACCTTGCGAGTTGGTTGGATACTATGGCAACTTTCTCAACATCTGGCGCCAGAAAAGTCGCCAAATTGAAGATCGTACCGGTCTTTGGGAAAATGCCAGAGAAGGATATAATGGGAAATGTACTGACCAGACAATATTGGTTGGCTGAAAAGGAAATGCGTGATGTGCGGTAAAGTAGCAAGTCTCAGTGCAAGAGGTTCATATTGGCATCTAGAAGGTTGCGGTACATAAACCAGCAGATAGTTGAAATAAGCTAAAGAAATAACATATAACCTCGAACTGTAATGACCAGACAATATCGATAACACTTTGCAAAATGATAACTTTATAAATAATGCCTAATTCTATTTAAATTCAGTTAATATATCATTTATTCTATTTTTCACATTATCATTTATTCTAATTTTTTATTGGAACAGTGCTATTTTTAAAATATTATGGTATTCCTGTATTCTGCACTTATTAAGACTATTGAATATGAGTGCCATTATATACTCTAATATTTCTATTTTAACTTATTTTTCTAAGTTATTTAGCTTATATATTTCTTAAATATAATAATATTGACTATTTTTATCTCTACATAATGTTCAGTAAATTCCCCCCATATTTTACTAATATCAATAGCGTAATTATATTTAAAATGTTATTTCCCATTTCTCTCTTGTTAATCAATTCTGGCTATAGTTTTGTTCCAGGTGGCATGGCTAAATTTTTTATTTTCAAGTTTATTTAATTTATAATCCTTATAAGAATTTCACCATAGCAACCAATTTTTATAATGTTACATGGTACTAATTTATTTTATTAAATGTCATCTATATCTAATGCTGAGTTCTTCATGATTTATAATATGTCACGTCCTCAATTTATTTTAATTTCACAACGTGCTGAGTATTTGCAATATTAACCTTATATTATTATGTGGCAACTTCTACTGTTTATTTACTTATTATAAATAATTTTCATTATTATGAATCTGCAAGCTCTCACGCAATATTCTACTCTACCAAAAATAGTATTTCCCACCCACCCCCATTCCTCAACAGCAATCGCCATTTTCCCAGAGATCGGTACAGTCCAGAATTTGGCGACATTTTTGGCGCAAATTCTCTTACTGCGCACGATGATTTTAAAATGCATCTCTAGCTTATATAAAGGCATTTCATGTATTTTTTTTTGCAAATTTAACTATATTCTAACAATTTAAAACACACAAATTGTTACTTTTCTTATATACATAATATATAAAGAGAGTAATGTGATGGGATCGAAAATAAGAATTCGAGTTTTCGACGGGAGAGCACGTCTCAAGCATCCCTGATTACGAATCGAACATTTTAAAAGTGATGTCGGTTTGTGTCCATGATACTGTGAAGACGATATCTCACGAACGAATGGGGAGATTCGAATGAAATTTAGTACAAAACTTACAATCTGTGAATATTGGTAGCCTATTGCTTTAAAACACAATCGAATGTTCAGAACCCCCCTAAATTTTCGAGTGAAATTAAAAAAAAAAAAATCATAAAAAAATGAAAACATTTAATAAAGTTACGCATATAGACATTTCTTATGTAATTTTCCCTTAGAAAACGATTGACATAAACTTTAGAACGCTAGCATAAACCGTTTTCGAAATATTGCACATTTTTAAAATAAATTTATCAAAAAATCCCATAAATTAAAAAAAAATATTAACTGTTGAGAAACATGCTCATTTTTCATATGAAATATTATACGATGAATTTGGTGACATCATTGTCGAGGATCTAGCTCGTTCCATTCATGAGAAAAGATATTTTGGATAATACTCTTGTATTTGAACGCCAATAGTCATTTATCGGCTATAACAATAATTATTTCTCCGTACATAACGTCTTGCGAGATTTTGGCGACTTATTTGGTGGCATGTCGTCAACTTCGCGACTTTTTAAATGTCGCCAAATTAACGAAAATCTCGCCAAATGGATAAAAATAACGCTAAATCAATGAAAATGACGACTAATTGAAAATTCAATATCTTGGAAAGAATATAAGTACTAGTATAAGAAAAACCTATGTTTACTTTCCTTATATACATAATATATAAAGAAAGTATTGTGACAGGGTCAAAAATTCGAATTCGAGTTTTCGCTCATTTTTCACATGTAATATCATACGATAAATTTGGTGACATCATTCTCGTGGATCTAGATCGTTCCATTCATGAGAAAAGATACTTTGAGTAATACGTTTGTATTTGAACGCCAATATTTATTTATCTGCTATAAGAATAACTTATATCTCCGTCCATAGCGCTTGGCAAGATTTTGGCGCCGAATTTGGTGGAATGTCGCCAATTTGACGTCTTTTTTAAATGTTGCCAATTTAATGAAAATCTCGCCAAATGGATAAAAATGACACTAAATCAATGAAAATGACGGCAAATTGACGAAAATTCAATATCTTGGAAAGAATAGAAATATCTACTGTAAGAAAAATCTATTTTTTATTGAAAAATTTATAAATGCATTGCATTATATAAGAAAAGTCATGTGTTGCCCACAACATATTTTTTTTTTTACTATAAAAGTAGTAAATTCCTTGAATTATATATATTACTCATTGAATTATATATATCACTCATATCTTTAAAGTCATGTGTTGCCCACATTAGATTTTGTTTAAGTTGTTACTTAGAAGAAATTTAATAAAAAACGGTATTTAGAAAACATTTGATGAAAACAAATCTTAGAAGAAATTTTAAAAGATTGATAATTTAGGTACTTTTCGGCCAGTCGGTCTCTCTCGAAGATCGTTATGTGAAAACAACCGTTTGTGCAATAGTTTATTCGTTGTAATTCGAACATGGTTCTACGTCCGCTTTGCGGGCTTACTTCACCCACTAAAAACATCACAGATTCCCGCCCCGCTGGCTGTCGGAGGTCGCACGTAGCAACAACTGTTTTTGCAACAGGTGTTCCGTGGCTCATAGAGTGATGCTATAATTCGAACATGAATCTACTGCCTCTTCACGGGCTTACATTCGCTATGCTCGTCCGCTAAAAACATTACAGAATCCGGCCCCGTTGTCTGTCGGAGGTCGCATGTAACAACAGCTGTTTATGCAACAGGTGATTCGTGGCCCATAGAGTGATGTAGTAATTCAAACTTGGATGTACGCCCGCTGAAAAACATCACAGAATCCAGCCCCGCTGGCTTTTAGAGGTCCCACGTTGCAACAGCTGTTTGTGCAACAGGTGTTCCGTGGCTCATAGAGTGTTGTAGTAATTCGAACATGGATCTACAACCGCTTCGCGGGCTTACATTGCTACGTTCGTTTGCTATAAAATCACAGAATCCGGCCTCGCTGGCTGTCGGAGGTCGCACGTAGCAACATCTATTTGTGCAACAGGTATTCAGTGGTTCATAGAGGGATTTTCATGTTACGGCCGCTGCGCGGACGTAAGCCTGTGCTCTATGAGCCATAGAACAACTGTTGCACAAACATCTTTTGCTATGTGCAAGTTCCAACAGCCAGCGAACTGGACCGCGGATAAGATCGCGAAGAGTTAGTAAGTTCTTGTTCGAATTGTTACTGAACAACTGTTGCCACATTGTAACTAAATCCGACTGTCGCCCCGTTAACCGAAAAGAACCGAAATTTGATAAATAATGATACTTAAAAGAAATTTGATAAAATACGATACTTAGAAATGCGGTAAAAAAATGGAACTTAGAATATTCGTACCCACTTGCAATCAACCACTAGTCCATACACCGTTCAATCACATTCATTTTACCACTGTCAATCAAACCACAAAAAACTAATTCTAAATCTTTCACTCTTCCCAACCATTTAGCACACACAACACAAATCAAGGAAACTAGAGAAACGGTGAAAAAAGATCTCCAAACTTAGCTCAAATCTATCAAATTCTAAAATCAACACATGGTTGTATCCGAAAATCTAAAATCAACGTGGCTGGTTAATCAAAAAACGTCCAAAACGACTGAGAATCACAGCAGAAGCAAGAAATGCGCTGCTGTTTCCTCTGTACAAGTTTCCCAAAAGAGAATTGCCAGAGTTACTAAAGAGTCGCAAAGGTGCAATGTAGCACTCCGCTTATCGCCGATTTGGTGCGACGAAAAAAAAAAAAATAAAGACCGTACCGGTCGCTGGGGCTTGAACCCAGTATGCAACCAAATAATTTGACTCCACCTGATCCAGAGAAATTAATAAACCTAAAGTCTCTCCAACTGTCATTACGTTCCCTTTCAATTAATACTAATCTTTTACTTAATTCCGTTTCTCAACCCTTAATTAAATTAAATTTGAACATCTCCCATAACAAAGTAATTCAATAATTTTCAACAAAAATAGATCCAAAATTGGGAATAAACCTGTATTCAAAATTCAAAATAATAAAATCAGAATTAATAGACAACTTAAATATTTAGGCTTAATTATTGATGACAACATTAAATGGAGCTCTCATATTTGTTTATCTGAAAGATAAATGCTTTGATTGTTTCTACTTTTGGTAAAGTCTCTGGTAGTAATTGGATATAAATAAAACTTTCTTTAAAATTTGGAACCTTTCGGAATTTGGGGTAATAATTTAACTGGAACTCAGATTAAAAATATTTTATCTGTACAAAGAATTTTTCTACTTAAATTATCTTCCAGGTTTAGAACATCTTCAAACGTATCTCTTTATTCTATTACAGGCATTCCCCCCTATACACTGTAATTAATGTCCAATATACAAAATATATGTTTTGGAAACATCGTATTAATTCCTTTTCTAATTTTAGCATTCCATTCCCAACTTTATTGGACGTTAATAGTCCTTTCTCCAATACCATGTTGTTTAAAGAAAACGTGTCGTTTTCTTTAAACAACATGATCCAAATTACTTTTCCAACATTGATATACCGACCGTTCTTCTAAGAACAATAATACTGATTTCGCAATATGTATTTTTAAACATGTTCTGGACAAGGTTTACTCTTTTAAGCTTGACAGCGAGAACTCAGTTTTCAGGTTGAAATGACAGCCATTGATTTCGCCATTAATGGGGCTGCTTTAAATAATACTAAAATTAATATTTATTCTGATAGTTTTTATTCTATTTTGGCTTTTAAATCTGTTAATAACAAATCAAATTTTTTAAATAATATCAAAATTAAAGCTAATGCTTCAAAAATTTATTTAATTTATCGTGAGTTAAAGTCCATGCAAACGTTTTGGGTAACGAAGTTGGAGATAAACAAGACAAATTAGCCTTATGTCTGGTACCCCTCTCAAAATTCCAATTCCATATTATCTTCTTAAGAAATTCTGCATGAATATTTTAATTAACAAATGCCAAAATTATTTAAAGACCTATATTTCTCCTAGAACCCATGATCCTGCTAGAATTTTACACTGCCTTCCTATCGTTAATACTAATTTACAAATCACCAACAAATATCTTATCTATTTTTAACTGGCTATGGCCCTTTCCTATACTATGTTCACTATTTTAAACTAAAATCCACTTCTAATTGTATTTGTACTTGCTTTGGAGACGTCGATCATTAATTATATATTTTCCTGCCCCCATACAAAAACATTTCCATTTATCCAAACCTTCCCCCATTAAACAGGCAACTTGGTTCTCTAACGTCTGTGAAAATAAAAATTTCATTCTTAAAGATAAGAACTGTGTTCTCATTGCGAGAGAAATTTCCAATGACGCATCTTAATGAGCTTATGAGTCTTTCTGCTTTTAACTGCTTTCTTGGTCAGTGAAAAAAGCACTGTTCAATCTCTTTTCTGTAATTTTTTCTCTTTGCTTACTAATTTGTCTATTATTATTAATTGTATATATCTTTTATTTTGTATTGTGTATATATCGTATATTTTGTCTTGTTTATATCTTATTTATTTGTTTATATTTATATCTTTTATATTGTTTTCGGACTATTGTTCTCTATTATTTAATTTTATTTACAACTTCATTTTTTTTATATAGTCTAAATTTCTTTACCCGTTTTGTTTTGGGGTTTTCTTCTAAATTTTATCTTCAACTTCACTTTTTCTGTATATAAACTAAATTTCTTTACCCGTTTGTTTACGGTCTTTTTTCTAAATTTATCGTGTTGGTGTTGGTTTTTATTCACTCTTCTGTAATAATTCATTTACCTCTTTTTTTTAATTAATCTTCAGAAACTTTTATTTTCATCTTCAATATAATTACCATTTTTCAAATAATTCAGATGTTATTATCATTTTATTCAATGTAAAACTGTCTATCTTATGTAATATAGCTCTACAATTGTAACTCATTTATCTTTCAATAAACGCTGCCAATAGAGGTTGATGGTGTAGAAGCAGGTCTCAGCTGAGTTCCCTTACCGGCCGCTCTACTAAACTACGACCTACCTACTTCTACCTACTTCCCGGTCGCCCTACCTACGCCGCCCTACCTACTTCGACAAACTTCAGAACACCAGCATGAACCGTTCTCGAGATATTGCACATTTTCCACATAAATTGATCAAAAAATCACAAATGAGAAATAAGTATCAACTATTAAGATATATGTTAATTTTTCATATGTTATATTATGCAATAAATGTGTTAACATTATTCCTGTGGATCTAGATTGTTGCACTCAAGAGGAAGATATCTTAGGTAATAGTTTGTATGTTAAATACTAACAATATGCCGATAGTCATTTATTTACTATAAATACCTTCCAGTATGTAAAAAATGCTACTTTTTAAGTTTCTCTGTTGCAATTGGCAATACAGTTAGCGATTTACGTTTAATCTAAGAAAAAAACGTCAACTTGGAACTATTTCGCCCAGATTGACAAAGGTATTGTCAAATTTGCAAAAGTGACGCTAAGATAACAAAAATGATACCAAATAATACCGAACCAATCTCCAGATATTGCACATTTTTCTTATAAATCAAAAAATCACATAAAATTAAAAATAAATATTAACCATTGAGAAAAAATTTAATTTTTCTTATATAATATTATGCATTAAATTTGCTAATATTATTTTTGCGAATGTAGTAGGTTCAACTCAAGAGGAAGGTAATTTAGGTAATAGTTTTGTATATTAATGTCTAACAATATGTCAATAGTTATTTATTTACTATGAGCATAACCGTCCTAAACTTTTGGCAAAATTTTTGACTGATTGTTAGGAATATCGTCGAATTAGAGACTTACTTTAATGTCGCCAAAATGATAAAATTAACGTTAAAACATGAAAAGTTGCGACTAATTGATGAAAATTTAGTATTTTGGAAATAAAAGAAGAAACAATTATAAGAATAACTTATTTTGGTGTCCATAACTCTTTGCGAACTTTTGGCGAATATTCTGGTGGTATATGCTAATTTGGAGATTTTATTTAATGTTGACGAATAGACGAAAATTTTCGAGCTCTGTCGTCCCCATCCGCGTTGTGACCATAATTGCACGTCTGGGCCCCCTGCTCGCATATTTACAGCAATAAGAGATATTTAAATTAAAATAATAACGGTATACAGCGATAACGAAAATATCAAAGATAGCATCAGCATTGCAGTTCAGAATATTAAATATATTTTTTATTCTTTAAATTAACTGAGGGAGATGGCTTCTGATTGGCAGCAATTTATAATATAAACATCTTCATTTATCTGTCTATCTATCTACCTCTGGGTAACGCTGCTACAAAATCTTGCAAAACGTGTTTCAATCACGAATAAATATTTCAATTTAGATACTAACTCAGATCATAAGTAATTTCTTAGCCCTCCACATGAACACTCAATTTTTCCGATGACCCAATGACTTATTATGATCGCTGCTGTTTGAATTCAGTGCTCATATTGAAAACCGGAGCGTTCGTTCTCTTCTTAACTAATTAAATTTTTGCTTGAACATGATTCGTTTTTCTTTTCTTTTGTTCATATGTTTTCCTTTGAGTGGCGTCAGCCGATTTAAATTTATATTTAAAAAGATTCAACAAAGAAAGCACAGCCGACGTGGTTGTCGAGTGGTTATAAGGCAAGCGTTTCCGTAGCAATAGCTCGACCGCTACGTTGTGGGTTCGAGCCCCACGTAAGGCATGGGTGTTTGTGTTGTGGACGAAATGTGATCCGCCCCCCTCTGGTGCGCCTGGGGCAACGTCAATGGACGACTAAATGGTTCACACTCTGGCCGCTGTTAAAGGCGAATGACGAAGGTCAAAGTGCCTGGCCATTTGAAAAAAAAAAAAAAGCATACAGTTTTTGGCATTGAAAATACATTTTATTTCACAAATGTGTTGGCCAATGGAAAAGGGAGAGAACAGAAAAGAAAAGAAACGTCGGATAAACAGAGAAAGTGTGAAAAGATGGCGAGCACGTCAAAGTTAAAAATCTTTTTAAAAAAATTGAAAGAAAAGGCCGAAACGTATAGACTGCAAATTGAGAAGGAATCTCTACAGAAATCTCAAATTCATCCCCAAATTGCTGAAAATCACGCCAAATACGAGGTAATGGTTTGCAAATTTTGAATTCCGTATCACGGACATCTACTTTTAAATAAATAATTTACACAAAATGTTTGTCAAATATTTGGCTTTGAGCCTTGGTTATCGTCAGGGCATAAGCAAGCTAATTGCACGGGAAAATGGCGACAATACAGCATAAATGGTGACGTCACAGACTTCCTTTTCATTCTTAATAAATATTTATTATACATATAAGATACAATTTGAAATATAATTAATCACTTACCAAAATCAAATTTCTGCAAAGTATGGGAAAATATTTAGTTACATTTCTTTAAATGTATAGCATTGTAGTAAACGTTGAATTCATAATTGTTGATTTTTACAAACAAACATAAAATTTCGCAAACATTGTTGTTACGAACGAACAGAGCGTTTCTTACTCATTATTGTCATGAACAATTACGATTCATTGTTGAAAAAGCTGTTGCCATTTCAATAAAGCAATCATTAAAATAATGCTCTGAGCTATTTATGTGTTTTGAATAGTTAAAAATCTAAATATTAATTTGTCGACGACCAGGGCCACACGGTGAGGAAGCGCGTTGTAATCCATGAATATGAAATCAGAACTAATAGCATCTCATAACAATCGAATGGTAGGCTTAAGGACTTCGTATCTGTATCCTTGAAAGGTTACCAACCCCGTGTCAAAGATGTGGAGGTCTGTGCGGCCGTCCATGATGCCTGTCCAGACCATGACTGACCCAAAAGGAAGACTATGTCTTTCCGTGATGTTCCCGGGTGAAAACGCGTTCCACGTTCTCTCCAGATCGTGGTACGACGAGATTTAGTTTGCAGGCTTAATCTGGGCTCGTCATTGAACATGACATTGCCCCACTTTTGTCCACTCCACTGTTTATGTTCCAAACTCCACTGTAAACGCGCGCGTTTCTGTGCAGACGACAGTGGGATGCAAACTGCTGGTCGTCTGGCATAGAGACCAACGTATCAAAGTCTCCTGTAAACAGTTTGTCTCGAAACAGTGACTCCTGTGGCGGCTATCAGGGCTGAACCCAGTTGTCTGGCAGAACGGTTCCTTTGGCGTCGCGCATTTATCACCAAATATCGGTCTTGCCGAGCGGTTGTTACCCTTAGCCGACCTGGTACTGATCGTCGGGTAACATCTCCAGTGGTTTGGAACCTCTGTTACTGTGTGGAACTCACACACTGAGGCACATTCAGAATTCGAGACGCTTCGGTTTGGGATCGACCGGATTCCAGCATGTCAATGATTTGCCTCCTAAAACAAGTCCAGTTGGCATCTTTGTGACATCTTTCATCCTTTCTTATTGTTAACAACTCTCCGTACCACAGCAATTGAGAAATTCCGCATCAACTGGCCCTTCCGCTCAAGGTTGTTTTACACTCATTCCGATGTGCGCCAGCTCTTTGCGCATGTCGACGTCGACTGAGTCGTTTTGCATATATACAGAATGATTTACCTTCATCCCACGATTCTCCACAACTGATTGTGAACCATTGTATCCATATTAACTCAATTTTTTGTATTTTAGGAATTATGCTTAACTTTAGGTCGTGAGTGTATATTGTGCATTTCAGGCATATGTGTTATTATTCAACTCTTGATTAACATAATGAAAAATATTCAAAATAATTTAATGATTATTATTTCTATAACTACTGTTATGTTGATTGATTTAATGTTTTCTATTTACTGAAACAAAAGTTTCGATTTTTTGCAGAAATGCGATTTTACGAATCAGAAGAGGACATTCGCGTTTGATAAATCTGTGTTATTTCATCTGGTATCGCCTCGGATAGATGAAAGACTTGTAAATTTGCATCTCTGTTATAAAACGCTGGCAAATGGTATTCGTTTCATATTTGCAGTCGATGGGTCAGTAAGATAAATTGGGACCAAAAATACAAAATTAATTCAATGAAAAGTATATTTTGTGCATCTCAATCGATTTGTTATATTAAATGAACTCAGAAAAAGTTTAATTTTTTTTTTGCTGGATATTCTTCTAACACAGGGGTGGCCAACCCGCGGCCCGTGGGCCGCATGCGGCCCGCCTTGAATAATTTTGCGGCCCGCGAGATTCATTACAACTTTACAAAATACGATTATTTTGTGCAATATTTTAGTGTAGTGTTTTGGAACAAAAAAATCTCATAACTGTTTCTATTTTACACGTTGCTTCTATTTTTATACATACTTAGAAGTGGGCAATATTGCATTGCAGCGACCCCCCCCCCCCCTCTCCGCAGCATCACGCTTGATTCCTGTAACTTTATCGCGCTGCTTATTGCTAGAGCTAGGCATACTTAGATATGCGCAGTAGAGCAGTGCGCCGGCCACTCGCTGCGTCTACGCTGGCTGTTGATTGTCGACAACAGAACCCTCTCTCAGTGTCAATTGAAAATTTGTTTTCCGGTTTCATTTTGTGTGTTGTGACTGCAGGATAATTATTTTAATATATTTTCAACTAAAACTGCCAGGTAATATAAATCCCATTAAAATAAAAATGAAGTTGTTTTAAAAATTAAAAAATATGTATTTCCTTCTCACTTTTGGTTCTAACCCACTCGTATTATAAAATGGTGAAATTTTTCCGATGGCCGGCATTTTTGTAAAAAATTATTAGACGAATTTTTGTGAACATTCTTTTATTTAAAAGCATATTTTTATTTCCTTCTTATTTTTAGTATGAGTGCAAAGAAAAGAAGAATAGTAGACGAAAATAGAAGATATAGCGAGGAATGAGAAGAAAAGTACTTTTTTGTCATTCAAAACACAAAATTAATGTGTTTTATTTGCCGAGACACCATCGATGTATTTAAAGAATACAATGTTAAAAGATATTACGAAACAAAACATAATGATTATTTGAAATTCGATAAAGAAGTGAAACAATCGAAGGTCCGGGAATTTAAATCGCAATTAAAGACTCAACAAAAAATGTTTGGTTCAGCATTACAGCAACCATCCAATATTATTAAGGCAAGCTATTCTGTTTCATTTTTGACTGTAAAAAAAATGAAAACATTTTCGAATGGCGAATTTGTGAAAGAATGTTTGGAAGCTGTTGTAAAGGATATTTTGCCTGATAAAAGTAAACTATTTTCGAACTTAAGTCTATCTCGGCAAACAGTGTGTCGTCGAATTAATGACATTTCAAATGAAATTATCGTAAAACTGCGCGATTCAATTTCAAATATTTTTCCTTAGCATTTGACGAAAGTACAGACATTTCTGACACAGCTCAACTTGTAGTATTCGTTCGTGGAGTAAATGAATCATTTCAGGTAACTGAAGAAATGCTAAATTTGTTAAGTTTGAAAGGTACGACAACAGGGGAAGATATTTTCCATGCTGTTGAAAACTGTTTATGCGAAAACAACTTGTGTTTGGAAATTCTTTCTGGAATATCAACTGATGGGGCACCTGCTATGATCGGTAAAGAAAAAGGAGCTATAAAATTACTGATCGATAAAATAGAATCCAACAACAAAACTAATAACTGCTGCAAAAAAGATGATTTAATTGTAATCAACTGTGTGATTCATCAACAAAATCTATGTGCCCAAGTATTATCGATGACTCATGTTATGCAAGTAGTCATAAAAGCAGTGAATTACATTCGATCCCATGCACTTTCGCATCGACAATTTAAGGAATTCCTAAAAGAATTAGATTGTGAATATGGTGACGTTGTATACTTCAGTCGTGTCAGATGGTTGAGTCGTGGAAGATGTGTACAGCGATTTCATGAGATACGCCAAGAAATTGACTTGTTTATGAATGACAAGCAAATACCAGTACCAGAATTAAGAAATGATGAATGGTTATTGGATGTAAGTTTTTTAGTAGATATCATCGAAAAACTCAATCAATTAAATACATAATTACAGGGAAAAGATAATTTAATAATCGATGCATTTAATCACATCAAAGCATTTCAGAAGAAATTACTGTTATTTGAATCTCAATTGAAAAATAATAACGTTCAACACATTCTATTAATGAAAGAATTTTAAAATATTCAAAATGTATCAGTTACATCAAATACGCAAAAGAAATAAGCAAACTTGTAGCTACTTTTGAGAGTCGTTTCACTAATTTAGACAAATACAAAAAATTATTTGAAATATATTCATCTCCCTCTCATGTCGATGTCGAGTCGGCCCCAGAATATCTCCAAATGGAACTGATTGACTTACAATGCAATAATGAATTAAAACACATTTTTGAAACATCAGAATCAAAAATAGATTTTTATAACACTTATGTCACAAAAGAAAAATTTTCCAATTTTAGAGATCTGGCACAAAAAGTTGTGAGCGCTTTTGGATCAACTTACACCTGTGAATCGTTTTTTTCGAAAATGAAATTTATCAAACATTTATCGCGCTCAAACTTAACGGACGAAAACCTGCAACATCAATTACGATGTGCAAATACACGCATTGAGATCGACTTGTAAAAACTAAGTGAAAGAGTTGAGAAACAAATATCTCACTAATTAAATAAATTAAACATCATTCAATCATTATTGCATTATTATTATTATATTATCTATGTTTGTATACATGAAAAATAATGAAAAAAATAATAATAATTCATTCTGTTTTAAATTTTCACTCCAATAAATGTTTGTAATGGGTCCAAATCTAATATAAAGATATATATTTTTATATGCGGCCCTCGGGCCGACGTGGTGGTCGAGTGGTCAAGGCATGCGTTTCCAAAGCAATCGCTCGACCGCCACGTTTTGGGTTCGAGCCCCACGTAAGGCATGGATTTTGTTGTGTTTTGGGCGCAGTGTGTTCCGCCCCCCTCTGGTTCACCTGGGGCAACGTCCCTAGGACGGCTAAATGGATCACATATAAGGCCGAATTATGGGCGAATGACGATGAGTCAAGTGCCTGGCCATTGGCAATAAAAATATATATATATATATATATATATATATATATATATGCGGCCCGCGGGATTATAATGTTTTTCCGAAGTGGCCCGCAAGGTCATTTGGGTTGGCCACCCCTGTTCTAACAGTTAGTAACAGAAATTTGATATTTTCAGTATTAATTTGTTCCAACAGATTTTCAGCTATATCTCACTAAAAATATATTTATTGGTATGACTTTTGCGTTAAGTACTAAAATCCCTTGTTCGTAAACGTAAAACACAGGTTGGAGTTTCGCCCTTTGTTAGATAAGATGTTCGCCCTTTGTTAAATGAGAAGATGGCGAGCACGTCAAAGTTAAAAATATTTTTCAAACATTTGAAAAGTAAAAGGCCGAAACTCATAGACTGCAAATTGAAAAGGAATCTCTACAGCAATCTCAAATCTATCGCCAAATTGCTGAAAATCACGCCAAATACGAGGTAATGGTTTGCAAATTTTGAATTCCGTATGACGGACATACCTTCTACTTTTAAATAAGTAATTTACACAACATGTTTGTCAAATATTTGGCCTTGAGCCTTATTTATCGTCAGGGCATAAGCGAATTCCTCGTGAAACTGGCTACAATACAGGATAAATTGTAACGTCACAGACTTCCTTTTCATTCTTAATATTTATTATATATATACGATACAATATGAAATGTAATTAATCACTTACCAAATATCAAACTTCTGCAAAGTATGGGAAAATATATAGTTACATTTCTTTAAATGTATATAGCATTGTAGTAAATGCTGAATTCATAATTGTTGATTTTTACAAACAAACAAAGTTTCGCAAGCATTGTTATTATGAACAAACAGAGCGCTTCTCAATCATTATTGTCATAAACAATTACGATTCATTGTTGAAAACGCTGTTGCCATTTCAATAAAGCAATCATTTAAATAAAGCTCTGAACTATTTATGTGTTTTGAATAGTTAAAAATCTAAATATTAATTTTTTGAGATGCCAACATCATTTTTAACTGTGAAAGATTGAAATTTGAAGATACAACAAAAAATGAAATAGGTAGCGACACATGGCAATGCAGTATAAATCCTCAAGCCAAATTATTTGATGCTATATGTCCAGGGCTAGCTCTGACACAAAATTTCTATATTTAAAAAGGATTTGGAGAGCGGCTACACCGAGTTATTTACTTTCCTTATATACATAGTATATTGTATAAGGAAAGTATTGTGACGGGGTCGAAAATTCGAATTCGAGTTTTCGACGGGAGAGCATGTTTCAAGCAACCCTGATCACGAATCAGACGTTTTAAGGTAATGTCTCTGTGTGTGTGTGTGTGTGTAGTGTGTGTGTGTGTGTGTGTGTGTAGTGTGCGTGTGTGTGTCTGTTGGCGTATGGTGGAAAGTGGGGAGCGTGTGTGTGAGAGTGTGTGTGTTGGCGTATGGTGGGAGTGGTAAGTCTATGTTTATACACTTTCCAAGTGGGAACGCACTGTCAAGTGGGAATGTCCTCAGTGTGGATTTTTGCAGAAATGTAGTATTTAATGACAGATAATACTCTGAAAACAAATTTGGTTGAATTTTGGCATAGGTTCCCAGTTAGGCAGTGCATGTATATAGTATGTGTATAACTGCGTACAGCTCGCCAATATGTGTGTGTGCCTTGCAAAAAGACACGTCCGCGGCTTATCAGAATTGCAGCATATTGTGTGTATGCGGAACTGGTTTTCAGAGGTAAGGCGTTAACTGTCCTCTAGCTAAATCTACGAAACATCCATGTTGGTCTTTGGTGGAATCCGAGGACGGCTTATAGAACCACTAAATTGAGGAATTAGCTTTTGGGAGGCACCTACAACCACTGCCCCCCCCCCCCTAAAGAACTCCCAAAGAAATATATATTAATCCCTTTAGAAGGCAAAATCTTTTCTCCAAATTGCAATTTTGTTTCTGAAATATATTTCTAACTCGCCAAAAGAGAAAAAATATTGCACTTCTAAAACTAATGTAATTTTTTGGAGGTCCCATTTTTTGTTTGAAAGCCAATGTTATGTGAAACACATTCTAGCCAACTTATATTTTATTATTTCCCGTATATCAAAAAATATTCCAGTCTAGGACGCTAAAAGTGTTTAGAAATTAAGTATACAACCATCTTCACAACATAGGTTTGCATAATATTTATTGAAATACAGTGTGATTCAGTTTTTGAAGCGTAGTCAGCAATTGCCAAAGACAATCTTTCTGCGTGTATGTATACCCTGTTTCTGTGTAAGCACTTGCTTTGTAATAAGTGGCGTACTACCCAAGTAACATACATGCCGTATTATAACCGTTGTTAAACCTTTTATACGTTATATTTTCGTATGTGTTATACGATAAACGGTAATACATCGCTTATAATACCGTTATGAGTAAACGGTATATAAAAACACAGTATATCATACGTATAAATTAACGTGTATAAACATACCGTATACAGAATTACCGTTTTAGATACGTATGTATTACTGTTTATTATACGTTAAAATAACCGTTTTTATTACGTTAAAAATACCAATTTATCAAACGTAAAAATAACCATTACCGCTCCCTTCTTTTAACTCCTCTGCTCAAATCTCTCTTTCAGCTTTGTTCTCGAACCCTTTTCCCGAAGGCATTTTCATGGATAACCGTTTATCATGCATTATAAATACCGTTTATCATACGATATAAATACCGTTTATATTATGCTAAAATTGCAATTTTTCATACATAAATAAAACCATTCCTCCTCCCTCCCCTTGGGGCTTCTTGTTAATCCCCTATCAACTTTGTCCTCGAACACAGGTGGTCAGGGATCTCCCTTCATGTTTAACTTCACCCTCCCGAGTACTAACCACGTCCGATGCTTCTTGATTTCGGTGATCGGACGTGACGTCAAACAGTTCTGGGAGTTTCGAGCAAGAATCAATTTCCTCAACTTATTTCTACCGCGGCGGACGAAGCATGATTTACGTATCTGGTTACACTGAATGCAGTTATTCGTTCTTTCCGTTCCCGCCCGGCCCGGTTTGTATCTTCGTGTGTTTCACACGTTGCTTAATTTATATATTTTATCTTATTTATTTATATTTAGCAGTAACTTTTATTTTATTTTGTATATCTTCTTAGCGTTATTGTATGCATATATTACTTTTAACATTAAATACTGCTTTAAAAGCAAGCGGGCAAAGCGCATCTTTTCAGCATCATGGTATGCACAGAATACAATATTAATCTGTGGTGGTATGTGCATACATGCTCGGAAAAATTACTATGAAAAGATGTAGAACCTGTAAGTGAACACAATCGTATAAGCAGAAACGGTATTCTGCCAATAACATAAAATTAATTATATAAAATGCATTCTTTAAATGATTAAAATAATTGTAATATTTAATTCTATCTAAGCGGAGATTAAATGAAAACGTAGTCCGAGAATGCATTTGTTGCCATACATGCATGTTTATTTCAAATCTTGTAAAATCATAAATTATTCTTTTTACATTTTTTTATATATTTAGACTTAGACAGGTATAATTACACTAAATGAAAGTTGTTTCATTTATAACCCACCTGCAAGTAAAAATGTTTATTTATTAGTGTCGGTTAGTGTTTATATTAAAATAATTTTAATCTATATAATTGTAAATGAAGCAACTTTCATTTAGTGTAATTTTATACATATCTAAAACTGGAAAAATCTGAAGTGGGCAGCACATGACTTCCCTTATATAATGCAATGAATTTACTAATTTTACAGTTAAAAAAAAAGATTATTTTTATAGTATTTATTTATATTCTTTCAAAGATATTGAAATTTCGTCAATGAGTCGCCATTTTCCATGTTGTCATCATCAATGAGTCGTCATTGATTTAGCGGCATTTTTATCCATTTGGCGAGTTTTTCGTTAATTTAGCAACATTTAAAAATGACCCCACGATGGCGACATTCCACCAAATTCGTCGCCAAAATCTCGCCAAGCGTTATGAATGAAGAAATAAGTTATTCTTACAGCAGATAAATGACTATTGGCGTTGAAATACAAAAGTATTACTCACAATATCTTTTTTCATGAATGGAAGGAGCTAGATCCACGAGATGATGTCACCAAATTTATGGTATGGTATTACATATGAGAAAAGTGAACATATTTCTCAATAGGAAATATATTTTTTAATACTTTCCTTATATACATAATCTATAACGAAAGTATTGTGACGGGGTCGAAAATTATAATTCGAGTTTCCGACGGGAGAGCACGTTTCAAGCATCCCTGATCACGAATCAAACAGTTTTGAAGCGATGCCTGTGTGTGTGAGAGGGGGGTGTATGTGTGGGTGTGAAAGTATGTATGTGCGCGCGAGTGTGTGTGTGTGTGTGTCAGTGACCCTGTGGAGACGATAACTGACGAATGAATGGACCGATTCAAACGACATTTGTTACAAAAATTACAATCCGTAAACACTGGAAGCCTATTGTTTTTATACGTAATCGAATGTTCATAACCCCCCCCCCCTAAATTTTCGAGTGAAATTTTGAAAAAATTGTCAAATAATCAAAACCGCTAATAAAGTTACGCAAATATACATTCTTATGTAATTTTTCATTAGAAAACGATTGACGTAAATTTTAGAAAGCTAACATGACCCGTTCTCGAGATATTGCACATTTTTCAAAAATATTATCAAAAAGTTATATAGAAATAATAAGAAATCTTATTGAGAAACATGATCACGTTTCATATGTAGTACCATGCAATAAATTTGGTGACATCATTCTCGTGGATCTAGCTCGTTCCATTCATGAAAAAATATACTTTGAGTAATACTTTTGATTTGAACGTCAATAGTCATTTATCAGCTGTAAGAATAACTTATTTCTCCATCCATAACGCTTGGTGAGATTTTGGTGACAAATTTGGCGGTATGTCGCCAACTTGACGATATTTTTAATTGTTGCCAAATAAACAAAAATCTCGCCTAATTGATAAAAGTGATGCTAAATCAATGAAAATGACGACTAATTGAAGAAAATTCAATATCTTGGAAAGAATATAAGTATCTACTATAAGAGTAACAATTTTACTTTCCTTATATACATAATGTATAAGGAAAGTATTGTGACGGGGTCGAAAATTCGAATTCGAGTTTTCGACGGGAGAGCACGTTTCAAGCATCCCTGATCACGAATCAAACATTTTGAAGTGATGTCTGTGTGTGTGTGTGTGGAAGTATGTGAGTGTGTGTGTGTGTCTGTGTCAGTGAGCCTGTGGAGACGATAACTGACGAATGAATGGACCGATTCGAACAAAATTTGGTACAAAAATCACAATCCATAAACACTGGAAGCCTATTGTTTTTATACGCGATCGAATGTTCAGAACCCCCCTAAATTTTCGAATGAAATTTTGAAAAAATCGTCAAAAAATCAAAACCGCTAATAAAGTTACGCAAATAGACATTTCTTATGTAATTTTTCATTAGAAAACGATTGACATAAATTTTAGAACACTGACATGAACCCTTTTAGAGATATTGTATATTTTAAAAAAAAATATCAAAAAGTCATATAAAATTAAGAAAAAAGATTTCCTATTGAGAAACATGTTCACTTTTCATATGTAATACCATGCGATAAATTGGGTGACATCATTCTCGTGTATCTAGCTCGTTCCATTCACGAAAAAAGATACTTTAAGTAATACTTTTTTATTTGAACACCAATAGTCATTTATCTGCTGCAAGAGAAACATATTTCTCCGTTCATAACGCTTGGCGAGATTTTGGCGACGAATTTGGCGGAATGTCGCCAACTTGGCGACTTTTTGAAATGTTGCCAAATTAAAGAAAATCTCGCCAAATGGATAAAAATGACGCTAAATCAATGAAAATGACGACTAATTGACGAAAATTCAATATCTTGGAAAGGATATTAGTATCTACTCTAAGAAAAACCATTTTTTTTACTGTTAAAGTAGTAAATTCATTACATTATATAAGAAAAGTCATGTGTTGCCCACATCAGATTTTTTAATTTATTTCTAAGTTTGTTTATTATAAATAAATGTAAAATTCATCTTCTTATTGCTTAAAATGCTCTTCAATATTTCGTTTTCTTTTTTGGTTTATGAGCATTGAAAATCAAGAAAATGTTTTTGTTTATATCTTCATCCATTTTTTATTTCTTTATTTTCTCTCATTTTACAGAATGCTTTATCTTTTCTTTCGTTTAGTAATCATAAACGGCAGTGATCAAGTAAAACACAACGTGTAATCTGCCTTTAAATCCATTTACTTTTTCTCCTGTCAAAGACTTTCATTTAACAAAAAGCTATTTTCTTATCCTGTTACTCTTAGTTTACGAGCAATGAAAACGACCAAAACAAGCAGCCATGAGATCTAGAAAAAGAAATAATGGTAAAGTCAATAAAATAAATAGATTTTTTTTTGTTAAAGAAAAATATTGCTCCTTTAAGAGTGCACTATAAACCATTGACTAAATGATGGAATTGTATGACTGAAGAATACGCCGTTACTTAAAAAGATAGACTAACTAGTCTAAAAATTTGGCTTATACTAATATCAATTTGCATATCTAATGTTAAAATGTCAGAAATGTATAATTTATTTATAAGTCCTTATCATTTAGATATAGTTTTCTAATGCCATAACCATTTATTTATCATACCGTTCGTGAAAATTATATGTCTAGGTATTGTATTAGCAAAAAAAAAACGATTTAGTTTGAATTAAGTATATTAAACCATTAATTCAAATGAAAAGATGTTAACATTTGATGCTACATTAAAATTTAATCTCCAAACACACGGAGATTTAATGCACTTTTATGCCTTCCTAACAATATTATAAATTACTATATAACTTCTGAAATAGGTGTCATCACTATATCTATAGTTTAATGGAAAATGCTGCGGCATAGTTAATATGACACCACCAGACCATTAGAATTGGATAACTAATTAAAATAAAATTTTTTGCGTTTAACAAAAAAATGTAGTACTTTGCTTGGAAAATTGGAATTAGGTATAAGCAATTTTAGCCCAAATAAATAGTTTCTCAGATCCTTAATTCATGCTTTACAACCACTATTAGCCCTTTCAGCAGAGTGGAGAAAAGTGATGATCTATTGTGATATCTTAGGGTCACAGAGTTTAAGCCGAACCTCTGACCAAATTAGTGCTTCTGCGCATGTGGCTGGATGACAGAGGGGATTTGTAGACCCAACTCTAAGCAGTGTGACCGGGCTTGCTCTTGAATTCAAGCCTTACTGATTCATGGAACAAAATTTCCAAGCCATAGCGGGTCATGGAATTGCACCGTTGCAATATTATTTGTTATACTGTCATTTTGGTGATAGTAAAGCAGCTATATTCTTTTCATGCTTTTAAAACATTTTAACTAGAAAATGGGTTTGTTCCAGATCAATAAATGTGTTAGTAATTAATAGAAATACCATTTTCAAGCAGAATTTTATAAAAATCATTAAGAACGGGAGATCTACTTCGATTTACCAAACCTCAAGGGTGTACGTAAGGATAAAAATGCATTTATACTTGGAATTTCAAGTTTCCGGTTGCTCAATATTATTTATACCCATGGTTAAAATGGTGCAAACATCTGAACAAATTATTTTGCTGGCCTTGCTTACTGTTTTCTGAAAGTGAAATTACTTAGAGCACAAAGAGATTTTGTCTTGTACAAATTTAATTCTCGCACTAACAAAGTTTAGAATATGAAAGAGTGTTAGAATTTTATTTACCTTTTCGTTGAGTATAAGCAAATGTTTCGAACTTTCGACGAATGCTCAGCGATATTTGTTATTTTCCTCCGCCACAGAATCTCTGTTCTATTTGCAAGTTACAGTTAACCTTTTGCTTACTGGTGGAACAGCGTCAATCCCTGCGCGCAATGTCTGCAATCCCTGGACGTCAATGCCTGCAATCCCTGGACGTCAATGCCTGCAATCCCTGGACGTCAGTGCCTGCAATCCCTGGACGTCAGTGCCTGCAATCCCTGGACGTCAATGCCTGCAATCCCTGGACGTCAATGCCTGCAATCCCTGGACGTCAATGCCTGCAATCCCTGGACGCCAATGCCTGCAATCCCTGGACGTCAGTGCCTGCAATCCCTGGACGTCAATGCCTGCAAAGGGGATCGAAATGTTTGGGATAGGGTATGTCAAATACCTGTCTCTTTGAGAGGTTTTTCGTTTGGGATTGACGCTGTGCCACCCGTACGCAAAAAGGTAATAACACAATAATAGTAACATTATTTATTACTTTTACTATAATAGCCATTAAATTGAGCATTTCAGTTCGATTGACAACGCAGGGGGGGGGGGGGGCAGGAACAATACGTAATTCTACATGACCTGCTTATATCTGTGTAGGGGGGGGGGGAGAAAGAAAGAGAAACGGGGGGTCTTCAGGTACTTGAATTATACTTAGTGAAACAAAGTTGGCTTCAGAGAGTTAAATGTAAGACCGATATACCCCTAATATATACCATACTTCATTTCACATCCATTCTGTAGTTACTTGTATTACTTTTTGAACTACTTTTTAACACTTTACAACAAAGTTGAAAAGTGTTTATGACTTTGTTCATTCTGTCTGTCTGTCTGTCTGTCTGTCTGTCTGTCTGTCCGTTAGCACGATAACTGCCGTAAAAATGAGTTTATCAAAATGAAATTTTAGTATGTTGTTCAGACGGTCTGTAGGACCTATGGGAATATAAATAAATAATATCACCCAATTATTAACACTTTACAACAAAGTTGAAAAGTGTTTATGACTTTGTTCATTCTGTCTGTCTGTCTGTCTGTCTGTCTGTCTGTCTGTCCGTTAGCACGATAACTGCCGTAAAAATGAGTTTATCAAAATGAAATTTTAGTATGTTGTTCAGACGGTCTGTAGGACCTATGGGAATATAAATAAATAATATCACCCAATTAGTTTTTTATTGAACCCGGGTTGAAAAAATGAAATACATTGAACCCTATGGGACCTAATTTTTCAAACATTTTTTAAGTAAATTTAAAATTCACGAATTGCTTCGAAATTTTTAGGAAATATTCACATTATCCCATAGAATATATAAAAAAAAATTCAGTAAAATATGTTAAGTAGTTTTTTAATTAAAAAAATTATTTAATATAGGGAAAAAAACAAATGCAATTAAATTCTGACTTTGGGATATCTTCCAGAAAGAAAAGAGAGAGATATTATATAATAAATATCTCTCCATTTGTTTAAACGTTTTGCATATGGGAGTGGCTTCATATTTTAAAATAAATTTGGTAGATAACAATTTTTCATTTTTTTTAAATTTTATATAACTCTTCTTGATAAATTTAATTGATGGCATTTTAAATGCACTTTCCTACGTCCTAGAGAGTTAAAATTTGGTACACAGCTTAAATTTGTTGAACATTTTATTCGACAAAAATTTGATGGATCTTTAAATATAGATCATACATTTTTTTCGAAATGGCCTGAAAATAATCCCCGTTCACTTCTATAAATCATTGGTGTAATATTGTTAAAAATTCTGATGTGGACAGCACATGTCTTTCTCTGCAGACTCATATTCGTTCTCTTTATTTATTCAATGATAATTTGAGTTTATCTGCACAACATAAGTATTTTAAATGACATTGAATTTACACGTTAAACTTAAATTTGGTTCTCATTTGATAGCTGGACTTATTGTCAAAGGTGGCGTAGCGAAAACGCGAAAAAACTAGAATATCTCAAGAACGGCTAGCCCTAGAGTAATGGGGTTAGTCTTATTCTTTTTGTTGTCAAAAATCACATATAAAATAGGAATTTAATTGATATAATTGAGCACACGTAGTCTTTTATTTTTATATATAACGATTTTTGCTGGCCATTTCGCAAAAATAGCCCGTTCCTTTTTCCCGAATCGTAGTAGAATAACCTACAAATGATTTATATACAAAATTTTGTTAAATTTGGTATATAAATCACTTGTAGGTTATTGAAATATTATACTCTAAATTTTGTTAAATTTGGTTCATTAGTTTTTAGCTAGAGTGGATAAAGGCAATTTCTGCGGCCATTTCGCAAAGAAGGCAGATTCTTTTATTACGAATCGTACTATAATCTAATGAACATCAGGATTTCCCACAAAAAACATACCTACCAAATTGTATGAAATTCGGTCCATTAGTTTTTCAATTAGAGTGGATGTAATATCCACACAGAAACATACACAGATACACCCTTACACACACAGACGTCTTCCTAAAAGTAGTTTTTTCGTGTTCTAGAAGTCCCAAAACGTGTAGATCCTTTGAAAATTCGAGTTCCGATTTTCGGCACGATTCCAATACTTTGAGTACATACACATACACATATATATTATCTGTGTATCTAAATTCCGTGCCTATGCAATTACAATAGTTGTGATTTTAAATGATCCCTAAACTTTTATTATTTCTTCAAGGAAGCCTAATTTTAACATATGCAGAATGCAAATATCTCAAGCGATTGTAAGATGAATTACATAAGAATTGCTGAATTTTTTTCACACAAAATTATTTAGCTCTGGAGTCTGGAATACAAGTTATATGAATGAAATATTCATTGATTTTGCATAAAGAATCAGATTATTTATATTTCGATACAGTTTTAAATATTTAAGTATAATAAATTACTGTAGTACTGTGATAATGTAAAAGATATTACCACTGAATGAATCACATTTTAGAAATTTTTAAATGAAATTACATTTCAGTTGGAAAGTGTTTCATAATCAATGCTTATGCATGATTGATCTTTCTTGTTTATATTATTATATTACCATTCAAAATATTTAATTAGTACATTTGTAATTTTATAGCCTGAGATCTAATTTTTTTAATAAAGGCTTCCTTTTAATCAATACAAAAACGTTTTTCTTATAGTTTGAAATACCAAGATATCCAAATCATCTATTTCCATTAATGATAGACACATATTTATTGAATACGAATTAAATTTCAGACTTTGCAATTACCTACTTTCTATAGCATCGACTTTCGAAAGAGTATTAGCATATAAAAATGTAAAGCAAATATATATTCTGGATTTTTCTTTCATTCTTTAAATAAAAAAAACATTGCTAACAGAAAAGAGAATCTTTACATTTGATCTAATTTTTCTTTGAAATAGGAAACACATTTTTAAAATAATTTGGCATGAAAATCATGTTTGTCTTCCTTTAAAAAATCTTTTCAAAGCTACAAGAAAGCACATTTTTTATCTTTTTTCAAATACGCAATAAAATACGAACACTATTTCTTCTTTTTCTTTTACATCATTCATCCCTTCTTTTCTGTCTGTCATTTAAAACTATTTTTTTTTACATCTTATTATTTCTTGGTGTCGTAAAATCTGATGTATGCAGTACGAATCTTAACCTACGGACTCACATTATTTTGTTTTCTTCTTTATTAAATTATTTGAATTAAAATGATTTTTATCATACAAAATAAGATATAAAATAAATATTTAATTAAAATTTTATCAGATTTCCACATTGAAACTATTTTTTAATTTTACTTGGCGATTTGAAATATCTTTAAATGATAGCAACTTTCGAATATGCCGAAAAGAAGCGGAAATATCAGAAATAAAACTGTTTATTCTCTTGCAATAGGAGGAGGTTACACTAATTTGATTAGAGAAACGTTTCATATTAAAAATACATATAAAATAGTTTTGTAATGTAATAAAGCATTCTTTTCATTTTATCGTTTCTGCGGGCTACTTCGTTTCTTTTTTGCTGAATTTCAGCTATATTCTTATAAGCACCCGAGGCAAAATTCACATGACTGACAATTTTGACCTCGTTTATCATATATGTTTAACATATAGTATACAATCAAACACATAAGCACAAAAAAATATGTATGCATAACTAAAGTGATTATCGCACAAACGCACATAACCAAATACTCGATGCTGGTTTCATCTGTTTGTACTCGATTCCAAGATCTTGGTAACATATCCCACTGGTTGGCTCTAAGATTATAAGTCTACAGCTACTGCCGATTATGGCGCAAATAAAGTTCAGTGCTTTGTGCATTGAAGTATGTTGCGTGATATAACTGATAATGGCGTCAGTTCCACTGAAGTTTGCAAAACGTCTGTAAAAACTGGAGATAACAAGCTGCAACTTGTTGTGGCGCACAAGTGTTCTTTTTGATAACGACTCTTCGGTGCTAATGAGATCTACATAGTTCGAATCTATAAATGTCGGTTGCATGAATCCATCAATATTGGTTGACGAATCCATCAATGTTGCTTGCGCGAATCTATCAATGCTGCTTGTGCGAATCCATTAATATTGCTTGCGCGAATTAACAATGTTTCTTTCGAGTATCCATCAATGTTAGTTGAGCCAAATCCATCAATGCTGTTTGCGATTGACCCAGTACTGTTATTTGGGCCGAATCCACCAATGTTGGTGTCAGGAATCCATAAATATTGGTTGACGAACCCACCAATGTTGCTTGCGCGAATCCATCAAAGTTGCTTACGCGAACCAACAATGTTGCTTTCGCGAACCCATCAATGCTATTTGCGATGGACCCATCACTGTTGGGTCGAATCCATCAATGTTGGTGTCACGAATCCATCAATATTGGTAGCACCGAATCCATCAATGTTGTTTGCATCAAATCCATCAATATCAGATGAGCGAATCCGTCAATGATGATTGAGCCGAATCGTTCAATGTTATTTGTGCCGAATCCATCAATATTTGTTGAACCTTATCCATCAACGTTGGTTACGCAAAGCTGTCAGTATTGTTTGCTCCTAATACATTAATGTTGGTTACACGACTCCACTAGTCCATGAAGTATGGTTTCTATAGTTGGAGAGTAATTCCAAAATACTTGATTTACTTTTAAGTATTGCCCCAAGCGTACGATTTCGTCCAAACTCTAAAATTTTCAACTCTATTTACAATGTGCTACTTAAACTTTCAGAGACGTTGTACTATAGATAGCTCTAGCTTTACGCTTTTACGTCAATGCATGTAAAAAATACGATGTGGGCAGCACATGGCTTTCCTTATATAATGCAATAGATTTACTCTTTTACAGTAAAAAAATAATGTATAAGATCCACGGTACTGTGTATTTGAAGTTGAATTGCACATTTGCCGATTTTCCGGAGGACAACATGTAAAACTATAACAAAGTACTCAATTAACTTATATTTCGCGCAACTCTAAATAAACAATTATTAATATTGCTAGCATCCTCAATAACCGGCATAGTTCTTATACTAAAATATTTTAACAATTAATTCATCAATTAGGTCTCATTTTCATTAATTTAACGTCATTTTTGCAATTTTGACGATATTGTGTCAATCTGGGACGAAATATCGCCAAGTTGGCGATACTTTGCTAAATTATTCGCCAAGTTCGTCAAAGCAAGTGTTAGAGACAAACAATACTAGAAGGTATGCCGTCATATGCAGAAAATCAGAATTTACGAAACATTACTTCCCATTTGGTGCCATTAAAATCAATTTGGCGATCGATAATTTTGTCATTTGTGAAACATTTAAAATAGTCTCAAAGTTGGTAAAATCCCGTTAAATTTCTTGCCAAACGTTATGGACGAGGAAATGCGTTATTCTTATAATCTACTCGTATGTTCTTTCCAAGATATTGAACTCAATTAGTCGTCATTTCATTGACTTATCGTCGGTTTCACCAATTTGACGAATTTGTATCATAGGGTATCATGATTTCTATCATCAAATTTTCGTCAATTTGGCGTCTTTTAAACAGTCAGCAAGTTGGAGATATTCCGACAAATTCGTCACCAAAATCTTGTCAAGTGTTATGGACGAAAAAATAAGTTACTCTTATAGCAGACTAACAACGTACCCGTTCTTCATACGGAGTATATATCTCTATATTAAAAAAAAAGTAGCTGCCGTTGCCACACATATAAGGTAATATAAAGAAACTTAAAATTCAAAACCATGTGCAAATTCTTATAGTATACTAAATGACATTTAGGAGCATTATATTAAACATTTTAACAGAATATTTAATTTAATGCTCCTTAAACGAAGTTTAAGAATATCTGTTCTCGCTATACAAAATCATCTTCACGGGCAGATTTGAAAAAGAATCTGATGTGGGCAACACATGACTTTCCTTATATAATGCAATGAATTTACTACTTTTACAGCAAAAAAAATAGGTTTTTCTTATAGTAAATACTTATATTCTTTCCAAGATATTGAATTTTCGACAATTAGTCGTCATTTTCATTGATTTAGCGTCATTTAAATCCATTTGGCGAGATTTTCGTTAATTTGACAACATTTCAAAAAGTCGCCAAGTTGGCGACATTCCGCCAAATTCGTCGCCAAAATCTCGCTAAGCTTTACTGACGGAGAAATGAGTTATTCTTATAACAGATAAATGGCTATTGACGTTCAAATACAAAAGTATTACTCGAAGTACCTTTTCCCATGAATGGAACGAGCTAGATCCACAAGAATGATGTCACCAAATTTATCGCATGGTGTTACATATGAAAAGTGAACATGTTTCTCAATAGGAAATATTTTTTTTTATTTTACATAATTTTTTGATAATTTTTTTGAAAAATGTGAAATATCTTGAGAACGGTTCATGTTAGCGTTCTAAATTTTATGTCAATCGTTTTCTAATAAGAATCTACATAAGAGATGTCTATTTGCGTAACTTCATTAGCGGTTTTGATTTTTTGACGATTTTTTCAAAATTTTACTCCAAAATTTAGGGAGGTTCTGAACATTCGACTACGTTTAAAACAATAGGCTTCCAGTGTTTACGGATTGTGATTTTTGTACCAAATTTCGTTTGAATCGATCCATTCGTTCGTCAGTTATCTTCTCCACAGACCCACTGACACACACACACACACATACTTTCACACACACATCACTCCAAAAATGTTTGATTCGTGATCAGGGATGCTTGAAACGTGCTCTCCCGTCGAAAACTCGAATTCGAATTTTCGACCCCGTCACAATACATTCCTTATACATTATGTATATAAGGAAAGTAATAAAATTTCCTGGCACCGTGTGTAAGAAAATTTACAAAAATATGAAATTGAATCAATATATGCAAAATAAAATCATTGAAATTGTGTGGGACCCGTACTACTTATATATGCGAAAATTAGAAAATATACCCTGTATCAGTGTCTTACATGTATAATATGAAAATATCAATAAACCCGCAATCTTTAAACCTGGAGGCCGTAATTGATTCTAATACATGAAAAATTAAAGTGCAAATACCTGTACTACTCATAATGGCGTAGAAGATATGTCCGTATGTTAGTAGAAAATTACCAGTATTACTTTATGAGTCTCAAAAACTTTCCCAAAGTAAAACAGATGATGTATTAAATTGAAAATATCAATGATCCCTTTTATCTTTATGCCAGAAGGCCGGAATTGATTCCAATATATGACAATAAATGTCAAAATATATGCCAATATACCTGTATTACTTATATTCTCGTAGATTAGAATATATACACGTGTATTTGTAGAAGATTACTCGTACAACTTACAATATATGAGTTTCAACAATTTTTGCAATGATAAAACAATGGCATAATTATTTGAAAAGATCAAAAATCCCTGAATGAATAATCCCCGTCAATATCAATAATAATAATCTTTAAACCTAAAGACCGTAATTGATGCTATCCAATCAAAAATGCATGGTCAACGAAATTTATTTTATATACATATCTGAGAGTTATGATCTGCCGTTACTTAGCGACACGATATAATTTTCTTTAAATAAGTTGGTATAAAAAATATCATCTGAATAATGCTATCTCTATGGAAGGTTTATCGACATTTTCTCCAATGTAGTAGCATTTTAAAAATTTGCCAAATTTACCGCCAAGTGGGACTGTAGAACTGACAGTCCCACTTATCGACAAATTGACGAAGCATCATCACAATACTATCCCCTAACAAAACACAATTAATTTAATTTATTTAGCGAATTTTATCAATTTCAAGATATTTTTATGGATTTACAAACATTTATATCAATTTGGGGATATTTCAAAACTTCGCTAAATATGTTACTATGTAGGACGGTTGGACTGACAGACAAATGCTACCGAAACATCATTTTAGTACTCTCTTCTAAGAAAAGAAATTTAATTGCATTGATTTAGCTGCGTTTTTATCAATGTAGCGACATTTCCGTCAATTTTGCAGCGTTTTAAAAAAGTTGCCAAGTTAGCGGTATCCCGCCAAATATCCCGCCAAATTCGTAGATCTGAATTTGCAGATCTGAAGAATAAAATATCCCGATTCAGTTTGTATATACTAAATGAAAACACTAAAATTGTATTAGAATATATACCCGTTGAACTCTTATTCTGTTCCAACAATCAGTTAAATGAATTTATTGGCTAAACACAATATATGAGTTTATTGGCTAAACACAATATATGAGTTTATTGGCTAAACACAATATATGAGTTTATTGGCTAAACACAATATATGAGTTTATTGTCTAAACACTGTATATAAGTTTGTAAACACTTTGCCGAAATAAATGTACGCAGTCTGCAATTAATATAATCCAAAGAAAATCAAACCGTTCATTTATAATATATATTTTTATATCCATTTATTTATTATTCAAATCGAAAAAAAAATAATAATAATAATTAACAAACACATTTGATTTAATTCCGTCGCTGAGCATCATGATATAAGAAATAATCTTCCTCATAAAATGCTGATAATTAAATAACCATTTTGATTTCTTAATATTTTTCATTGTTGAGTAAGAGCATGTAAAAAATAAACCATGGTGATAGAGTTTCCATTTAAATCCATGTTTAAAACCTGTGATTTTCAAAAGTGACTGATAATCGCAATAAACTCCCACCAAACTCAGAGATAGAATTTTAATTCACTTTCACTTTTTAATGCAGCAATTTCCAACCTTTTTCGTTTGGAGGAAACATTTAGTTAGAGAGTAAAACTCATAGGAAAAAGTTCGGTTTCTCATTAATATCTGGTCGTGTAACCAACATAACCCCTGGTATTAGAAACTCGAAACATGGAATAATTTAAAGAGGGGCTATTCTAAGGCTACCCACAAAATTTCATTAAATTCGGTTTAGCCGTTCTCCCGTGCTGAAGAGACTAAAAGACAGCCATATTTCAATTTTGTTTATATAGATAAATGACTATTAGCGTTCAAATACAAAAGTATTACCCAAAGTATCTTTTCTCATGAATGGAACTAGCTAGATAGACGAGAATGATACCACCAAATTTATCGCATGATATTACATACGAAGAGTAAACATATTTAAAAATAGTTTTTGATATATAATTGTTTTTGGATAAATTTATTTGAAAAATGTTCAGTATCTAAAGAATGGTTTATGCTAGCGTTCTAAGGTTTGTGTCAATCGTTTTCTAAGAGAAAATTACACAAGACATGTTTGTTTGCTTAACTTTATTAAAGGTTATAATATTTTGATGATTTTTCCATATTTCACTCGAAAATTCAGGGAGGTTCTAAACATTCGATTGCGTTTAAAAACAATAGCCTTCCAGTATTCACGGATTGTAATTTTTGTACCAAATTTCATTAGAATAGCTCTATTCGCCCCTGAGATATCGTCTCCACCAACTGACTGACATACACACACATACATAATTTTACACACACATAGACCTCAACTCAAAAATGTTCGATTCGTGTTCAGAGATGTTTGAAACATGCTCTCCCGTCGAAACTCGAATTTGAATTTTCCACCGCGTCACAATACTTTCCTTATATATTATAATATGTATATAAGGAAAATACAAGAAAGATCCATCATACATGAAGGATGAAACACTTTAAAATTGAAATGCAATATTATTTAAACATCTAAAATGCGACACATTCTGCAACAATATTTTAATTATCACAGAACTATAATAAATTACTTTATATAAAAACATCAAACTTCATCAAAAAAAAAAAGAACTCTATTCAAATGACTTTATAGAAATATAAATCGTCTGGCTCTATATGTAAAATTAATTAATATTTCATTCACACACTTTTATTCCAGACAAAAGAGTTAAATATTTTGCTTGAAAAAATTTCAGCAATACAACTTATCTTACAATCGTTTGTTTACATTCTGCATTCATTAAAATTAGGCTTCGTTGTAGAAATAATCAAAGTTTAATGATTATTTAAACTCAAAATTATTATAATTGTGTTGGCGTAGAATATATATGCACAGCAATTATACACAAATAAAGCGGTTTTAGAACGGATGCATCACTAAATATAAATTTAAAAGAACATTAAATATCAATATTTTACTCTGGCAAAAAATATGGATGCCATATTTTATTTTGGAGTGGGTCACGTGATCACTTCATATTATCTGGGTGTAATTATTATTTATATTTTTAATTAAAGAACTACCGAACATATTTTGCTGAAATTGTTTATTGCTGAAATTAATTACATATTTTGTGGGATAATTTAAATATTTCCTAAAATTTTCGAAGCAATTTGTAAATTTTAACTTGCTTAGCTTAAAAAAATTGCGTAGCTTAAAAAATGCTTCGCTAAAAAACTCTGCTAAAAGAAATACTCCATATCTTTAAAATTATAGAAAGGGTTGATGCATTTTTCTTTGTTTAAATGTTTCTTGAATAATAATATAAAATATTTTTTTAAAAACGGATGCAATATGTTTTCTTTCTCCTTCATATCATATTTTTTATTTAGTAATTCTAAATATTTATTTTATACGTTGTTCCATAAGTTTTGAATTGTAGAAAACATTTACTGCCGTTTATGTACCACAGTAATGTTGATTTTAGCGATTTAAAATTATTTACGAATTTTTAAGCTGGAATTTAATTCTTAAATACATTTTAATAATTTATTGCAGTACATATTGCAAGAGATGTAATGTCAATTTAGTCAACAAGATATTAAAATGCTTGAAAAATAATTCGTTGCCAAAGATCCGACAAGCATTGTGGATGCAGAAATAGGCTATTCTTATAGTAGATAAATGACTAATGGCATCAAATTATAATGCTATTATCCAAAGTGTCTTCTCTCGTGAATGGAATGAGCTAGATCTACGAGAATGATGATAACAAATTTATCGCATAATATTACATATGAAAAACGAACAGATTTGACAATAGTTAATACTCTTTATGACTTTTATGTGATTTTTTGATAAATATATTTAAAAAATGTGCAATATCTCGAGAACGGTTCATGCTAGCCTTCTAAAATTGATGTCAATCGATTTCTAATGAAACATTACATATGAGATGATTATTTGCGTCAATTTATTGAATATTTTTATTTCTCGATGATTTTTTCAATATTTCATTTAAAAATTTAAATGGTTTCTGGGCATTCGATTGCGTATAAAAACAGTAGGCTTCCAGTATTAACTGAATGTGATTTTTGTACCAAATTTTGTTCGAATCACTTCTTTCGGTCGTGAGGTATCGTCTCCACAGTTTCATTGACACACACACACACACACGCACACACGCACACACACACACTCACACACACACACACGCACACACACACACACGCACACACACACACACATAAACACACACACAAACACAGACATCACCTCAAAAATATCTGATTCGTGTTCAGGAATGCTTGAAACGTGATCTCCCGTCGAAAACTCGAATTCCAATTTTCGCCCCCGTCTCAATACTTTCCTTATACATTATGTATATAAGGAAAGTGAATAATGCTTTAGTTACAAACAAATGTGTAAATGTCATAATGCCCGAAAGGTACATTTCCCCCAAAAATATTTGAATATTAAATAAATCATATCAGAATTTGCCGTCAACTTTGCTATATAATTTTAGATTATATAATAATAGCATACGAATAAATGAATTTGTGAATATATACTTATAAGTGGGCCTCAACCTTTCATATCTCAATCTTTCAAGTCTTAACCTTTTATATCGCTTCGTTAGGTTTTGTCTCGTAGTTGATACTTACGAAGATTGCAAAGAATCAGAAAGGTGGAGTTGTGAAGTTAAAGGTGGAGTTGTGAAGAGACTGGAATTATTTTTCGAAATCCTCAGTCTCTTCGTCTCAAGGAGAGGGGGGGGGTCGAAAATTGGATTCCTCTCAATTTTGACCCATGGCCAATGCTCAAAAAGGGGTAATTTTAATCCCTGGGGTATTCTGAAGGGTCTGGAAAGACATTTTAAACCCCCATTTTTCAGTCTCCGGAAGAATCGAAAATGCGACTGTGTATGTTTTGCTCATGCTCCACCCTAGAAGACGGCCATGATTCACTAGGTCATCAGAGAGCTTCTGAAAGATATGAAAAGACAAAATCATATTGGACATCTATTATATAGAATTAACAAAAAAATAACTTTTAACTTACATGTTTTTCTGAGCTACAAATGGCGCCATAATCTTGATTTTTGTTTCTGAAATAATGAAATACGAGGTAAAATTCGTTGATTATCTTTCAAACCAATCTTTTTTTCCATTTCCAAAAGTTTATTTTACTTATTTATTTCACAATCTTTAAAAGCAGTGATGAAGTAAAACACAACTTGTAATTTGCCTTAAAATTCTACGTTTTACGTCTCCCAAAAACATTCCTTAACAAAAAGCCATTTTCTTGTCCTGTTTATATCCGTTTACAAGCATTGGTAACGGCGAAAGTAAGCATCCATGATCACTGGAAGTATAAATGATGCAAAAACGAATAAAATATACAAAAAACGTCTTGTTCGAGTAGAGCTGCGATTTAGTTTCTACAATACACCATTGGCTAAATGACCGCATTGCATGACAGACGTCTTGACTGTCTTTAGATGTTTGTGGGGTAATTTATCATTTCATAGGGATTTCTTGAACAATATAAAAAGACTACAGAGGAAGTCGCATATAACGAAGTTGCAAGGGACAGAGGAAATAAATATTCATTATAACCGATAAAACGTTTAGGTATGCTATAAAAAATAAGAATGACTTATCTGTCTGTATATTCAGAAACAAAAAAATAATATAGTTGTTGTGATAAGGACTGTAAAGAGAGATCTTTAAGAAATATAAAAGTTAATTTACAATCCCCATCACACATCTAGTTGGGTCGGTCACTCACATACAATTAAAAAGTGAAATTAATTAATTTAAGATTAGTTACTTAATGGAAGGGGATCATATAAGTGGGGAATAGAATTTAGAATATAATAACATTGCGTTGTGTAATTTTAAAATTAAAAAAACCATACTTGTATGTGAGCGCCTTAAATTATTTTTAAAGAAATATACAAAAAAATATATATATATACAAAATCAATCTTGCATATTATAAAAAAATCACAAACCTGCAGCTTGAATCTAAAATATAAAAAAAAATGTTCGCAAGCAGTAAATATAAAGTTTTTAGAAGATTCATCCTTGATTGTAAAAATTGAAGATACACAATCAGCAAAATAGTCTAATTTAAATGTACTAAGATTTTGTCAGCACAGTGATAGTCAATGTTCACCTTAAAATTACAAATATATAACTAATTTGCAATATTAGGTTTTCTTTATGATTTTCTAAAAAAAACAAAACTCAGAATTGTTCAATGAATTGGAAAATGTTGTAAAAAAATAATAAATAAAAAAAACTGGTGCTTGAAGAGAATTATTTAACACGTCTTTGCCTATACTAATTGTTCTTTATTAATCAACATATAAGGATTTTAGTAAACTTACACAATATTCTTCTTTGTAAAAGGAAATGAATCTATATAAGTGAATTGATTTTGTTTTATATAACTTTATAAGCAAATTGACAAAAATTTATGATTCACCATATCCAGTAGATATCACCATGAACACATTTTTTCTTAATTATTTTTTTTCACATAATGAAAGAATATTATTCTCGTCTAACTTTTTTATATGCAACATCACACTGATTGACAGTAATACTTCACCATTAAGATCTGTAGATAATCTTCAATAAAATAAATGTGCACTCCACCTTAAGAATATTTTTTCTTTTGGTTCAGAATCACTTGGTATTTACCATGCCATATAAAAAAATCACAGCAGATCAATTTTCTTACATGACTTTATATTCCAGTCAAAAGAAGATTGTATTCTTTCCATACACAAATTATATAGCCAATGGCAATCCTGCCGATAAATTAACACCACCTTGCTGTCACAAGAAAATTCGAGAGAAGAACGAGTTAGCCAAATTTCTCCCGCATTAACCGGATGTTGCCATACCAAAAAATCTAAATTCTCGCTGAACCGGGGAGGTTCCTTTGCCAATCATCGAAAAAAAAAAAAAGGATGTCGTTCTGCCGCAGTTTTGAAAGAGGGCGTAGACCGTACATTAAAATATGAATACAGCAGCGTGTTAAAAATTTAATTTAGTAAAAGAGACAATTGGCCTATTAATGAGTATATAAAATAAACGCAATTTTGTATAGAATAATTTTGAATAATAAATTTAAAATAAAATATTTAATGAATTATAAAAAAAAATGCTAATTTTGAATAATAAAAATAACGTGTTGTGACGTGTCACAACAATAGTAAAGTTGAAATGTGTTCTTCTTTTATTTGCACTGGAAAGCATCTGTAATTTTCTTTCGAATATTTTAATTTACAACACATTTTCAGAGCGCTTTCTTATTGCAATTAAATTGCCACTGAATTTAATGTTATGGTATACGGAATAGTCATATATATATTGGAAGTTTTCCACAGATATATTTTATGTTACCCTCCCTCATTTTATATCACATTTGTTTTTCTCGGATTCAATAGACATAATTTTCTCAGCAGCTGTGGCAATAGCTTTCTCAGCATTTTTATTGGTCTCTTGTACTTCAGTTTCAACACAATTATCGCTTGCAATATAATCGATAAAATTAAGATCTCCTGACAAAGTACCTTTTTCTCGTAACATATTCCACACTGAACTACCGTCAAACATAGGATCGGAATTGTTAGAGTGTTGGATTTCTCCTATGGACCCATCATGTTTCCAGCATTTTTCATTGTTTGCGAATAAACACCTCGCCTGGCATTATCTAAAAATCCGTAGTCAACCTTCATGTACTTATAGTGGTAACACGTCAAAATTGTAAATTGATTTAAATAAATTAAAAACGAAATATTTAGATTTAAAAAATTATTTAATAAACATCCTATAGACGTACACATAGATTAAAAACCAGAGCGCTTTCGGGCATCACTATGCCCTTCCTCAGTGGCATTATATGAAAATCGTACCAACGAGCTTAAATACTGTCCACACTGATAGACAAAATTTGCATATTACAAATCGGCATCATTACAACAGACACTATAATGTTTCAACAAAAAAACACGAGCAAGATAATTGAAATTGAAGGTTATTATAATGCGAAATTAGAAGGACGAATTGTCAAGTTCTATATCAAGCATGGCATATATTAAGCAATTAATTTTAAAATCAGAGGTAACATTGTAAAAACTTGACGCACATGAAATCGAGAACGAGTCTCCAAGCATAACTCAAAACATTCACAGGATCAAAATTACAGATAGAAGCACGGTATAAATAAATAAACTGTGATTCATACATTAAAACTGAACGGGGGTTATTACAACTAATAAAAGAAAATATTTTTCGAAAATGGGCTGCAAATTATCCTTATCCTTAACCACAAGTTGGGCAAGAGCCGCAGATTGTATACCATTTTTAACATCCCGAAATGGGAAACAATCTACGGCTCTCGCCCAACTTGTGCTTAAAGATAATTTTCAGCCCCATTTCGAAAATCTTTTCTTTTGATTAGGGTACGTCTATAGTAAACTATGTGTACGTCTTTGGGATGTTTATTAAATAACTTTTAAAATCTAAAGATTTCGCCTTTAATTTATTTAAATCAACCTTCATGTGTTTGGACTAGTACTCCAACGTATCTAGGGATGTGTTCAGTTAAGTGTTTAGACTCAACATATCTGGGGATGAATCTCTGTTACTAAACAAATTGTTGCTTCTGAGATTTTGCATTTACTTCAAGAAGTTTCGCGAAGATAATATGTTCTTTACCCCTGGCACATTAAAATCTTCACAATATCTGATGTAAGGGTATCTATAATTCTTTGCTATAAGAAATACGTTTAACATTATAACAGTATTGCAGATCTAAAGTGACAGTGAAATTTCCGAGTTCGCTATAAGTGGTCTCTACTATTTTTAGTGAAACATAATTTATTTCAGAATTTTACATTCTTCTTGTTTTAATTTTTATAAAATAATTAGTTTTTAAGCCCACCATAAACAGGAAAATTAATTCTTAAAAAATTAGATTGCAATTAAGCTTTATCTTGTTTTATAATGTATAGTACTTAGTATCAACAATAGTCTTTTTAATCAAAAATTTATCTCAGTTCGGTTATATCTTTTGGTTGGATATTATAAGCACATTTTACTTTACTTTACCCATACTGTTTGGTTTATTCGACGATGTAGGACAGGAAAATTTAATCCATGTTTTGCGGCCCAGTTATGGCCCTCCGGACTCTAAATTGTGGCCCGTGAAAGATATGGAAGTGCAAAATAAAGAATGTTTCGCCACTTATCAGTTCAGAAGTAAAGTTCAGATCTCAATGAGCACACACATGTGGTGTCGCTACGTTTTCGGGTACTTTCTACTAATTACAGTGTTTACCAAAGAAGTACTATGGGTCCACTGATATTTTCAAGAAAATGTTAACGTATATAATTACGTTCGCGTACATTTTAGTCAATCAGTAAGATTTTACTCCTATGTCCTGCTTTTTCCCCACTTTCGATTGTTATCGTATAATATCAAGAATTCCTAATTTTTTACTGTTTTGTGATATAAAAATGTAGTTACATGAATTTTTTCATATAGAGAAATTTTAATTATCCTTATTATACGTAACAACGTTAATAAGAGAAATTAGTAAATCCAAAATGGTGCATACCAGGATGTAAATTGTTATAGTGAATTTGTTTGCAAGTTAAACGAAAAGTAGGCTAATTTATATTTTTTGTGAAAACGTTCTGGAACATATTTGTGAAAACGTTCTGGAACATATTTGTGAAAACATTAGTCTGTGGCGCCTTTGTTTAAAGAATAAATTTATAGCTAATTATATTACAATTTTTTGTCGATTACCATACTTAGACAAAGTCATAGCTCATTTTATTCCAAAATTTCTTGCAGCCAGCTTTTATAGCAATAAATAACCAACCATACTATTTTATTGGCTGCATTGAAAGTGTGATTTCAAGTTCCGTAAGATCTAACAATTGTCCGATTTTCACACTAAGTAGCAGACGAATTAACACATTCAGTAGCAAATGCTAGCTTCAGATATTATATTATGGGACTTTCCATGACTTTGACAACTTTAAATGAGTATATACCTTGTTTTCTAACAACCACAAATACTTTACAATTGGTCAGTGAGCGAATGTAAATTTAAGGAGTTTACGTAAACATTTATTAAGGTATTATGATTTTAAAAATTTACCCATTCTCATTCCATGTATATCAGTCACTAGCAGTATACTTGTTCTTCGTACAGTGTATATAATGTAAAAAGAAATAAAATTCAGAATCATATATATTACAGTGTACTAAATGACATTGTTAATTAAAATATTATATTAAAATATTTAATTTATTTTCCTAAAAATAAATTTAATAAGCTCTGGCCATGCTGTACAAAATTATCTCCTCTAGCGGGTCTGAAGAATTAAACATCCTGGTCCTGTTTGTAAACACATTTACAAAAAATATAAATTTGAATCAATATCTATATAAATAAAATTGAAAATCTGTCTGTCTGTCTGTTTGTCCCATCATCACGGGAGAACAGCTAAACCGAATTTGATAAAATTTTGTGGGTAGCCTAAAAATAGCCTCAATTAAGATTTAGTCCATGTTTTAAGTTACTACGGCCAGTGCTTCTTGAGATATTAGTAAAAAACGAAATTTTCGTTTGTCTCATCATCACGGGAAAACGGCTGGACCGAATTTAATGAAATTTTGTGAATAGCCTTAAAATAGCCCCCCATAAATTTATCCCAAGTTTCGAGTTTCTAAGACCAGGGGTTGTCGAGATATTAATGAAAAACGGAACTTTTTCCTAGGAGTTCTACTCTCCAACTCCGTGGTTTATCCAAACGGAAAGGATGAAAATCGTTTGTTTAAAACGTCAAAATGAAATAAAATCTTATTTTCGAGTTTGGTGCAGGATTTTTGCATTAATTAGTCACTTTAGGAGAACATGAATTGTTTGAAACATGAATTTAAATGGAAAAATCTACCTGCA
The DNA here is from genome assembly GCA_951213105.1 of Amaurobius ferox. Lineage (NCBI taxonomy): Eukaryota > Metazoa > Arthropoda > Arachnida > Araneae > Amaurobiidae > Amaurobius > Amaurobius ferox. The sequence goes on from OX578136.1 coordinate 63,006,249, forward strand.
TGGTCCATCTTTCACAAGCTTTCACTCAACGATGAAAAGTATAAAGAAATCAAAATGGCTATTTAATTTTGCATTTTATGAGGAAGATTCTAATTTATATCATGTTGCTCGGCAACGGAATGAAATTAAATGTGTTGTTAATATTTATTATTATTTTTTCTATTTGAATAATAAATAAATGAGTGTAAAAATATATTTTATAAATGAACGGTTTTATTGTTCTTTTAATTATATAAATTGCGTGCTACGTACATCACTTTAATTTATTTTAGCAAAGAGGTTTCAAGCTCATATATTGCGTTTAGCTAATAAACTCATATATTGTGTTTACCCAATAAATTCATTCAGCCGATTGTTGAAGCAGAAAAAGAGTAGAACGGATGTATGTATCTTCCAATACAATTTTAGTATTTTCATTTAGTTTATGCAAACGGGATCAGAATATTTTATTCTTCAGATCTGCAAATTCAGAGCTACGAATTTAGCGGAATATCTCTAAATAACTTGGTAACTTTTCTTAAACTTTACCAAATTAGCGGAAATGTCTCCAAATTGATAAAAATGACCCAAATCAATGAAATTAAATTTGTTTTTTTAGAATACAGTACTGAAATGATGTTTCTGTAGCATTTGTCGGTCAGTCCATTCATCCTACTTAGTAACACATTTAAGGAATTTCTTTAATATCACCAAATTGATAAAAATATTTGTGAATCCATAAAAGTATCATGAAATTGATAAAATCGCGCTTAATAAATGAAATTAATTGTGTTTTGTTAGGGGGATAGTATTGTGATGATGTTTCGTCAATTTGTCGCAAATTGGGACTATGAGTTCTATTGTCCCATTTGGCGATAATTTGGAGTTTTTTAAGTTATCGCTAAATTGACGAAAATGTCGCCAAACCTTCCATGGAGATCGCATTATTCAGACGATATGATTTCCACTAATTTATTTGAAGTAAATGATATCATGTCGCTTAGCCACGGATCCAATGTGTTATGCGATATACGATTTTTATTAAATCTTTTCAGATTTGAATAATAAAAATATGTATATAAAATAAATTTCATTGACATTGCATTTTTGACTGAATAATATCAATTACGGTCTTCAGGTTTAAACATCATTTTTATTGATATTTTCGGGAACTGTTGATTAAGAGATTATTGATATTTTCAAATTATTATGCCATTGTTTTATTATGACGAAAATTGTTGAAACTCATATATAGTACGTTGTACGAGTAATCTTCTACAAATGCACGGGTATATCTTCTAATCTACGAGAATATAAGTAGTACAGGTATATTGGCATATATTTTGATATTTATTGGCATATATTGGAATCAATTACGACCTTCTGGTATTAAGATTACGGGGATTTTTGATACTTTCAATTTATTACATCATCTCTTATATTTTGGCAAATATTTTTGAGACTCATATTGCAATACGGGTAAGCTTCTACTGACGCACTGGCATATTTTCTAATCTGCGACGATATAAGTAGTACGGGATTGCATATATTGATTCAATTCCTTTTTTTTCTTTTGTAAATTTGCTTACAAAAGGGGCCCGGATGTTTTATTCTTCAGATCCGCCCGTGAAGATAATTTTGCATAATGAGAACAGATATTCCTAAACTTCTCTTTATGAGCAATAAATTTAATATTTTAACAGAATTTGCACATGATTGCGAATTATAAGTTTTTTATATAATATACTTCGTACGAAGAACGGGTATGCTGCTAGTATGCAATATAAAAGCGCTAAAATTTTATAGGTTCCTCACTACTTCCCGTAAAAATATATTCCGTATTCTCCGTATTCCCTTATTCTCCCGTAAAAATTACCCATACACATGAGTTTCTAAAATCTTTGTCAAAATAGCACTAATCCCTGAATCAATAACCCCTGAAAATATCAGACCGTAATTGATATAATCCAATCAAAAATGCAATACCGATGGGATTTATTTTATATACATATCTGTATTATTTAAATCGGAAAATATTTAATAAAAAGCGTCTGCTGCATAAACACATTGAATTTAAATCCGCTGCTAAGCGACATGATATAATTTTCTTCAAATAAATTGGTGGCAAAACATCTTCTGCATAATGATATGTCTATGGAAGGTTTAATTGTGCGTTCTTAATTAATATTTAGACAACCACTGCTACTAGAAACTCAAAACGTGAACTAAATTTTATGTGGGGCTATTCCAAGTCTACCCCCAATATTTCCTTTACTTCGGTCTAGCCGTTCCCTCGTAATGATAATACAAACACACAAATAAAAACACAAACAGACATATTTTTAATTTTATTTATATAGACATATAGGCATATCTTCGACAATTTCGGTCTCACTAGATTTTACTTTCTGTAAAGATTCTTGCTTAAAATATACACTTTTTCAGGACATTAAGAAATATAATTGATATGATCATTTGATTAATATGTGATAAATGTAACTGAAATGAAGATCTTCATATTTTTTCAAACGTTAATATTAACCATAATTCCGACATTATAACAGTAATGTCTTTGTTGAATATTTGGGTGCCATTTCAAAAGTCAAACCTATAATTGCATGTCAGAAAATCGTTTGGTTATTAGAATATCCATAGAAATCGTTGAATATAAAAATTCAAATTACCACATTTTAGAAATTCTCAATACTCGTTCATTGTAGAACTAAGATTTTGTATTAAATTGATCTTAAATCGTTTTACAACTTACATATATTTCGTCACATAATTTGAAATTGTATTCCGTCAGGTAATCAGGATCCTCTCTAGATGGCATTGCAAAGGCCAAGCCTAGAGTTGCATGAGAGAGGAAATTGCATTCATTAAAACAGCCATAGGAATAATTGAACATAAAATTTCAAACAGCCATATTTTAGTATATCCCAATGCACGTTCATTGTAGAACTAACTGTTTGCATTAAATAGAACTTAAATAATTTATAAACTCACTTGTTTTTCCTTCAGATAATTTATTGATGTATTCCGTCAGAGAATCGGGATCCTCTCTAGGTGGTATTTCAAAGGCTACGCCCAGAGTTGCCTGCCAGAAAAACGTATGGTTATTAGAATATCCACAGGAATCGATGAACATAAAAATCAATCTACCACATTTTAGAAATTCCAAATATACATTCATTGTAGAACTAATTTTTTGAATTAAATATAACTTAAATAATTTTTAACTTGCATGTTTTTCTTCAGATAATTTATTGATGTGTTCCGTTAAAGAATCGGGATCCTCTCTTGGTGACATTTAAATGGCCAAGCTCTGAGTTAACTGCCAGAAAATTGTGTGGTTAATTGACTATCCAAAGGAATCGTTGAACATAAAAATTCAACGTACTACATTTTAGAAATTCCCTATACTCGTTCACTGTAGAACTACATTTTTGCATTATATTGAACTTAAATATTTTTCAACTTACTTGTTTTATCCATATAAATTATTGTATTCCGTCAGGGAATCAGGATTCTTTCTAGGTGGCATTGCAAAGGCCGCGCAGAGAGTAGCCTGAAAAACAAAATTGAGACAGTAAAAATTGCCCTAGGAATCGTTGAAAATAAAAATTCAAACTGCCACATTTTAGAATATCCCATTATTCGTTCATTGTAGAACTAAATTTTTTATTCAATGGAACTTAAATAATTTTTCAACTTACATTTTTTTCAGATAACTTTTTGATGTATTCCGTCAGAGAATCGGGATCCTCTCTAGGTGGCATTTTTAAGGCCAAGCCCAACTTTGATTGCCAGAAAAACGTATGGATATTAGAATATCCATAAGAATCGTTGAACATAAAAATTCAAACTACTACATGGTATTCGAATATCCATAGGAATCGTTGAACATAATTCGAACTACCACATTTTAGAAATTCTCAATACTCTTTCATTGTAGAACTAAGATTTTGCGTTAAATTGACCTTAAATCGTTTTACAACTTACCTTTATTTCGTCATACAATTTGAAGGTGTATTCCGTCAGATAATCAGGATCCTCTCTAGATGGCATTGCAAAGGCTACGCCTAGAGTTGCTCGAGAGAATAAATTGTATTTATTAAAACAGCCGTAGGAATCGTTGAACATAAAATTCCAAACTACCATTTTTCAGAATATCCCAATACACGTTCATTGTAGAACTAAATTTTTGTATCAAATATAACTTAAATAATTTATAAACTCGCATGTTTTTCCTTCAGATAATTTATTGGTGTATTCCGTCAGAGAATCGGGATCCTCTCTAGGTGGAATTTCAAAGGCTACGCCCAGAGTTGCCTGCCAGAAAAACGTATGGTTATTAGAATATCCACAGGAATCTTTGAACATAAAAAATCAATCTACCACATTTTAGAAATTCCAAATATACATTCATTGTAGAACTAATTTTTTGAATTAAATAGAACTTAAGTAATTTTTCAACTTACATGTTTTTCTTCAGATAATTTATCGATGTATTCCGTCAAAGAATCGGTATCCAGTCTCGGTGGCATTTAAATGGCCAAGCTCAGAGTTACCTGCCAGAAAATCGTGTGATTATTTGACTATCCAAAGGAATCGTTGAACATAAAAATTCAAAGTACCACATTTTAGAAATTCTAAAAATTCGTTCATTGTATTCATTCATCATCACAGTTCGATCTCCCTTTGCAGGAATTGTCGTCCATGGACGCCAATGTTTGCAAAGGGGGATAGGACTGCTTAGGATAGGATATGCCAAATACTTGTCTTTTTGAGAGGCTCTTTGTTTGGATTTGACGCTGCCCCACACGTAAGCAAAAGGTTAAAAATAAATATGGATTTCTTCACCAAATTTCCTCATACACATTTTTGTATCTTTCTATTTAAATCTATCTTTTATAGTTTCAAATATATTCCGAATGAAATTAAAAAAAGGAAAAGAAAAACTCGTTTAGACAGATATATTTAAAAGTTTTTTTGAAAACAATAAACAAAAGCTCTTTCCAAAATCCAATTCATACACTTATAGGGTTTTCAAAAAGCTACAAATTATTGTATTTGTTTATAGTTAGAGCTCTTATGTTTTAAAATATGCGCATTACATTATTGAAAATGGGGAAATTTTCAATCCTCTTCAACTTGACAAGACGATTAATCCCAAACCAATAAAAGCGTCTTTTAAAATGAAATATGGAAATATATACTAAATTTCCTATTGCATATTTCTGTCGCTTACTGTTTATATCTGTCTTTCGTAGTATCGAAGATATTTTGTGTGGAAGTAAGAAAAATTAAAAAAAAGTCTCGTTCGAACTGATACTTTTTGAAGTTTTACAGAATAAAAGTAAAAAATATTAGAATATCGAAAATATTTTAGCGTATATTAATAATTTTGGCTCTATTTCCGACAACACTGGAAAAACATTTACATTTTATCTGCTGGGCTTGGTGCTAGAAGAGAAACTCCAAGTATAGATGTTATTCTCATCAAAAATTCAAACTACCACCCAATACTATATGAATGTAGAATTTAGCTTATTACATTATATAGAACTTCAACAATTTTGCAACTTACATGTTTACATTCAGGTAACTTTCATATTCAGTCAAAGAATCAGACTACTCTCTAGGCATTTCAGAAGCTCAACCTAGTGTAGGCTGCCGGAAAAAGCACGATTATTACAACATCTATAGGAATCCTTGAATGAAATTTAAACTGGCCTTTTACAAGTACCTAATAGTTTTTTTTATTTATAGTCAGGGAGCACAGAGATACGCAGTCCTCTTTAGATTATATATCATCCCAAATTTGTTTTTGATCCTCTACAGGTTTCACTTTAAACTTAAAACTATTAAATGTTTCACATTGGCAAAATAAATCTATTAAAATGTGCACTGTGTTAAAATTTTAGAAAAAATATTTTGCTTTGTGCATTTCAAAAACTGGAGGGCTCTGATCTTGATTTTTTGTTCTGAAATATCCTTCAAAGTAATGGGGAGGTTATGATGTCATTAGTATTGTTTGTATTAATGGAAACAATTTTTAAAAGACCCTGAAAATAAACAGAGTTTCTGTGCGTTAGGGAATTCTGAAGATTTCAAGAAGCTTAAATGCATGTCATAAATTTGTTAAGCGCTCATGAAAAATTGCACGTTTTCCTAAAAAGTCCCGTGGAAATTTTGTGGAAACTTTTAAAAAGCCCCCGATTTATTGTCTTGAAAGGCTCAATATTTTTATAATTATTGTTTCGATTATACTAAACCTGAAACTCAAATTTTATTTTAAATTTTAATTCCATTGCTGTTTAAATATCAAATTGGAGTTTTTTCAAAATGTAGGAGCTTAATCATCTTATTTTAGAAACATTGATAATTCCTGACAAATGGATGCTTTGTAGTCTGTAGCATTGCAAAATCAGAGATAATATGTTTGTGCCTAGAAGTAGTTTTAAAGAAACAGTATGTAGGAAATATTTACCATTGTTTAGTAATTTTGTTTTAAAAAAGGATCATATTTATCAAATTTATTTATTTTTGCAAAATAAAACATATTTACTTATATATTAATGAAATGGAATCTATATAAATAACATTGAAAATCTATCTGTCTATCTGTCTGTTCCGTCATCACAGGAGAACGGCTGAACCGAATTTGATGAAATTTTTTGGGTGGTCTGGAAATAGTACCACTTAAAATTTAGTCCATGTTTGGAGTTTCTACAATCACTGGTTCTCGAGATATTAGCAAAAACAAAATTTTAGTTTGTCTCATCATCACGGGAGAACGGCTGAACCGAATTTGATGAAATTCTGTGGATTGCTTTTAAATGGCTCCCCATACTTTTAGCCTATGTTTCGAGTATCTACGTTCAGGGGTTGTTAAGATATTAATGAAAGACGAAACTTTTTCCCAGGAGTTCTACTCTCTAACTCCGTGGTTTATCCAATCGAAAAGCTTGAAAATCATTTGAAAGTGAATTGAAACTTTATCTCTGAATTTGCTGGGAGATTTTTTGCGCTAATTAGTCACTTTCTAAAAACATGAATTTTTTGAAACATGATTTAAATAGGAAATCTATCTCCATGGTTTATTTCTCACAAGCTTTTACTGAACAATGAAAAGTATAAAGAAATCAAAAAGGTTATTTAATTCCGCAGTTTATGAGGAAGATTCTTATATCATGTTGCTCAGAAACGCAATTAAATTACGTCTGTCTGTTAATTTTAATTATTATTTTTTTGATTTGAATAATAAATAAATGGATATAAAAATATATTTTAGAAATTAACGATTTGATTTTTCTTATAGCATTTTTGACTGAATAATATCAATTACGGTCCTCAGGTTTAAACGTTATTAATATTGATATTTTCGGGGATTATTGATTCAGGGATTATTGATATTTTCAAGTTATTATGCAATTGTTTTATTATGACAAAAATATTTAAACTCATACATTGTACGTTGTACGAGTAATCTTCAACCTCTGGCCATCCATCTTGCTGCTCTAAGTCTACGGACGAGTCGGGTGGTCTGAGCTTTCGACGGGTATATCTTCTAATCAACGAGAATATAAGTAGTACAGGTATATTGGCATATGTTTTGATATATATTAGCATACATTGGAATCAATTACGATCTTCTGGTATAAAGAGTACGGGGATTATTGATATTTTCAATTTATTACGTCATCTTTTTTATTTTGGCAAAGATTTTTGAGGCTCGTATTGTAATACGGGTAATCTTCTACTAACACACTGGCATATTTTCTAATCTGCGACAATATAAGTAGTACGGGGTTGCATATATTGATTCAATTCTTATTTTTTTGAAAATTTGCTTACAAAAGGGGCCAGGGTGTTTTATTCTTCAGATCTTCCCGTGAAGATAATTTTGCATAGTGAGAACAGATACTCTTAAACTTCTCATTAGGAGCAATTTATTTAACATTTTAAAATAATTGGCACATGATTGCGAATTATAAGTTTCTTTATATTATATACTCTGCACGAAGAATGGATATGCTACTAGTCTATATAAATAAAATTGAAAATATGTCTGTCTGTTTGTCCCGTCATCACGGGAGAACGGCTGAACCGAATTTGATCAAATTTTGTGGATAGCCTTGAAATAGCTCCCCATAAATTTAGCCCCTAGTTTCGAGTATCTAAGACCATGGGTCGTCGAGAAATTAATGAAAAACGAAATTTTCCCCTAGGAATTCTGCTCTCTACCTCCGTGGTTTATCCAAACGAAAAGCTTGAAAATCGTTTGAAAGTGAATTAAAACTTTATCTCTGAGTTTGATGGGAGATTTTTTGCGTTAACTAGTCACTTTGTGTAAACATGAATTATTTGAAACATGATTTAAATGGGAAATCTATCTCAGTGGTTTATTTTTCACAAGCTTTTACTGAACAATGAAAAGTATAATAAAATCAAAATGGTTATTTAATTTCGCTGTTTATGAGGAAGGTTCTATCTTATATAATATTGCTCAGAAACGCAATTAAATTAAATCTGTCCCTTAATTTTAATTATTATTTTTTCGATTTGAATAATAAATAATTTTCGATTTGAATAATAAATAAATAGATATAAAAATATATTTTAGAAAAGAACGATTTGATTTTTCTTATAGCATTTTTGACTGGATAATATCAATTACGGTCTTCAGGTTTAAACGTTATTATTATTGATATTTTCGAGGATTATTGATTCAGGGAATTTTGATATTTTCAAGTTATTATGCAATTGTTTTATTATGACAAAATTTGTTTAAACTCTTATTGTACGTTGTACGACTAATCTTCTACAAATACGAGGGTATATCTTCTAATCTAAGAGAATATAAGTAGCACAGGTATATTGGCATATGTTTTTATATATATTGGGATATATTGGAATCAATTACGCCCTTCTGGTTTTAAGATTACGGGGATTATTGATACTTTTAATTTATTACGTTATTTCTTTTATTTTGGCAAATATTTTTGAGACTCATATTGTAATACTAACACAATGGTATATTTTCTAATCTGCGACAATATAAGTAGTACAGGGTTGCATATATTGATTCAATTCTTTATTTCTTTGTAAATTTGCTTAGAAAAGGGGCCAGGATGTTTTATTCTTCAGATCTGCCCTTGAAGATAATTTTGCATAGTGAGAACAGATATTCTTAAACTTCTCTTTAGGAGCAATAAATTTAATATTTTAACAGATTTTGCACATGATTGCGAATTATAAGTTTCTTTACATTATATACTCCATACGAAGAATGGGTATGCTGCTAGTTGAATAATAAAATATAATCAAATCAAATTTTATTGAAATTTAATAAAAATATTTGTAGATACAAGTAAAATAAATTATTTTAAAGGTAAATATATATTCAAAGTAGTGATGTAAAATTTATTTTAAAGGGGTTTATATATTTGAGGGGCAACTGTTCCTGAAATCGCGACCCCTTCTTCGACGTCTTCTCATTGGGCTTTGTGTTTGTTTGATTTGTAATATTACTTTTTTGTATTTCTACTTTTGCATTATTGTGAGATGCTAGTTATGTAATGGATTGATTTTCTATAAAGTCATATGTAAGAACAATATTTATGAGAATTATTTTATCGTGATTTGTTTCTTTTACATCCATAATCGGAGATTTGCCACCTAAGAGACTTTATGGAACTCATAAATAAAAGCAATACCCCATTTGTGATACGCGGTGCAATATTTATTAATGACCTTATTTTTCATTTGTTGACAATCATAGAATTTTTGACCACTTTGATTAAAAATCCTAGCTTATAAAATAATTAGGTGTCTATCAGACATCGATATTTCATTAGCATAACTTTTTTTAGATATATTTTAAATGAATGTTGTTGAAAATATTTTACGATTTAATTTTTATACAACTTGGGAGAGTTCACTCATTTTATTTTGTATAATCTTCTCTAAATTACTCTTTGTAGTTCATATATTTTACTGTGGTTTTAAGTTAAATTCTTATTTCTCTGATTATTGGTATTTCTAGTATTGCTTCATAACATTTTCTATTAACTTTCCGTATTTGTTTAATAATTATGGTATATATAAATTAAACAATGTTCGTATGTGCCCCCTACCAAATCCATTTAGGTCCTCAGTCATTTCATCTTTCGTCATTCTGTGAGTCTTATTTTAATGTTTTAATGTTATATACATTTAATTCACTTTGTACATTTAATTCACTTTGTTCACTGAAAGTTAGTCTCAATCATGGGGATCTTTATTAAACATTATAAAAGATAAATATATATATTTATAAAGGTATTTTTTACTTGGACGGATTTTATTGTCCTGTATAATTGATATGAAACATAAGCATAAGCAGTAGTTATACTGCCAAACGATAAAATGTATTTTAAGATAGCTCATTTTTAGCGATCAAATTAATAGTCTTAATAGGACTAACTTTTTTCTTAAAAATTTGATTTTAACAATGCCTTCATTCCTGAACAATAAAACGTTTAAAAATAACAATAAGATGACTATTTTCATTGTTATAAAATAAAGTTTACAATCTTTGTTAACAATGCATCACAATTGAATGGTATGGAAAGCAGTAAAGAAAATATATTAAAATTGAATATTATTTTAAATTAGACAAACATCTGAATAATTTCAATCATTTAAAAGTAAACAAACATTTAAATATTGAGTATTTAAAAGTATAACAGGCAAACGCATTTTAAAATTTAAATGTTTATTTTTTATCTAAATTATTTGAATTTAAACAAAAAGGTTTTAACTGTATATATTGAATAGAATACTCGGTTATCCGAAAAGCAAAGGACTGAAGCTTTTTCGAATAACCGGAAAGGCGTCAATTATGGCCAGAGGTTGAACCGCTAGTGCTTAGAACGGCATTGCTGTTTGAATAAACAGCAATGCCGTTCTTAACACCAAAGTGTTCCAGGACATGATCAAGTGGCTTCCTAGGGGAATATCTGACGTTGATGTCGAGTTTATCTAAATATAAATGAACAGGACTGGCGCATTAGGAAATAGTTGCTGCAGTGAATAAATGAGATGCTTCTGTTGAAGAAGAGCCTGATGACGCAAAAAATTCCAGCATAACGCACACTGAGGCTGCAAATATCCTAGACGCACTACTTTGGTACATTGACGTACAAGATGATGCAACAATTTCTGACGTGCTACAGTTTTCGTAAAATATGGCACGACAAGACAGCCTTTATGCAATGGTAAATTGAGCAGCAGAATAAAATAACTATATAATTTGAAAAGAAATAAAGTGATTGTGTATATACATAATGGTAAAAATAAGCATTCTTTGTCTATTTCTTTACTACATACTAAGCTATTCACATATTTTATTAAAATCATTATTGTATCACATATTTTATTAAAATCATTATTGTATCACATATTTTATTAAAATCATTACCGTATTACTTATTAATATGCCTCACATTTACGTCAATCAGTTATCATCAATGCACGCCCAACAATATTTTCAATATTAAAATTATTAAAAAAAACTCAGTGTAGGTAAAGTATTTAAGCACAAATTTAAAGAATGGATTTTTTATTGCTAATGCCATGTGAAGATTATATTATTTATTATCATTTTATTCTAATTCTACTTTTTCCTGTTTTTTCTCTAATGTAGTGGTAGAATACAGACACGCAATAAGTATTGCTTGTCTTATACATGTGCGCTGTTTGTCATCCGTAATTTATTTACAATTTAAAAATATAATTGAAAAATGAAAATATAATTGAATCTCTGATATACGCAAAAATGAGTACATAGTATTTACAATTATGTTTAAAATTAATTCCCCCATACTCATAAATGAGTACACAGTATTTACAATTTGAACCTAAATATGCTTAACATTTAATTCTTTGATATACTCACAAATGAATACATGCGTTTTTCAAAATTGAAACATGATTAATCGAAGTTCAATGATCATGAAACTCAACAATTTTAATCTCTGTAGTGAAAAATAGCCATCATATAATTATTGTGTTTGTGCTATCATTAGCTCCCCTCGAGGAAAGGGAAGGGGAACATTATCAAATTGGTTTTTATTTCGAAAAAAAAAATTCAAGTACTTCAAAATATAGGGTAAAATGTTATAATTATGATGATTTGACCACCAATACGCAATTTTTGGCATTTTTATTTTAAAATTTGCCAAAAAGGTTCGCAAATTACTTAAAAATGGATTCTGGTATGAGAAAGTCGAGTGGATCCACACTCCAGTTAATTAAAACAATGTAGTTTTGAAAAATTTGGGTCAGGATAGACCGAACTTATTCATTTGCAAAATTTAGAAATTAAATTTAATAGAATATATGGAATTATTTTGTTGAGTTCACTTATTTTGTGAAGGAATTTGTCCTTTGTGTGTATTTGTGAATATGAAGCAGGTTAGTATTGTTAAGAATTCTTTTGATTTTAAAACTGTTAATAATTCTTTTGGTTTTGTGACTGTTAAAAATTCTCTTGATTTTGTGACTGATACGAATTCTTTTGATTGCCTTCTGCCGTTCACTTATAATACTCTCGTACTCGTCCTTCCGTGCATGATTTTTCCACCTTTTTCTCTTTTCACCATTAGCAACTTGCTTCCTTTTACTGCTACAGCCACGTTTTTATTTAACCAGCAGTTGTCGTTCTTACTTTGGCGAGAATAGGTCGTGCATCTTGTTAGTCCTAACGATGAATGATATTTTTTGCCTTTGAAACCCGTTGATACCATTAATTTTGTGTTTTACGACGCTTCATATGAAGTTTTATTACTTACATAACGATGGGTGACTTAAATTTGCGGAATCAACTGTGAGTGAAAATATTGGTTCCTCTCTAAATGTGGAAAGGAATTTAAAGTCAAAAATTAGTGTGGAAAAGAGTTAAAAGTCAAAAGTTAATGTGGAAAAAAGTTAAAAGTCAAAAGTTAGTGTGGAAAAGAGTTAAATGTCAAAATGTAGAGTGGAAAAGAGTTTATGTTTATTTATGTGGATTTTTTGAGAAAATTGACTGCATATTCTCAAAGTTATTTTCTACATTAAAATGATTTTTAATTTCTTTATAGTATTTTCCACAATTAAGAGATGTGGTAAATATTAATTTCAACCATCAATTATTAATGTGGACGTTACAATATAATTTTGAGCACTTATGATAGTTTTAATATCAATATTTAATTTGAAACGACTGACATATTCAAAGGTTTGTTGATTTTATTATAGAGTATGTTTTACCATATAGTTTTATGCCATGTTAAGTTTAGTTTCTTATTAATTGTTTACCTTCGAAATCTGTATCATCCAATACTTTTTTACTACCAAGTTTTTTTTCTTTAGATACAAGTCAACAGATAATCACTAATTTTGCAATTATGAATACTTCATGATTAAAGTTAACATTAGAATTAACAGTTATACGAAATTGAAAATTTATAAAATTCAAGAGAAACTTCTATCGATTGAAATGTCGGTTTTACCAAATATATAGCAAAGTTTTAAAATTACATTTAATGAAATTATGTTCGAAATAAAATATTTCCAAAAAATTTATTATTAGAAAAATTATTAAGTATGCAACTGGGTACCTTCCGTTCTTCTCCCAAAATCTGTTTCATTTTTCATCCTTTAACAGCATTTTAAATAAAGCTTCTTTGAAATGTTCAAGTACATTGTAGATACATAGTCACAGAACTTACTTGTAGAGGGTATTCTAAATTGCACTTACAATTTATTAAAGTTTTTCAAGCCTTGAGTACTAGTTATTTAATTGCGATTAAATACTTCAACATTTATATGAAAAATGTTTAAGAATATCTAGTGTCAAAAATGTAACTTTAAATACCACAGTTAACATTAAAATATATATTATGTTAACCTTAAGGTTCAGAAGATAATTCTAACTGCACATAAATGTTATATTTTTAAAACCGTACCGATTTAGAAGTTTAGTTGTGTACCAGTTTTTAAAATCATGACAGCTCACCACGTCATGTAAAGTATATCAATTTAACATTAATTTAATTTACTGTAGTCAAATACAATCTCTATCGTGGACAATATTATTAACTAATATAGTTAGTGTTTTAAAATTAAAGTAAATGATTGAGGATATATTTCTTACTTGGACAGACCTTATTGTCCTATATAATTGATACGAAACATAAGCAGCTGCAGGAAAATGCTAAACTTAACAAATCTCTTAAGAAAACTCATTTTTAATAAATCATAAGCAGGATCAAAATTAGACTCAAGTTTATCTTCAAAATTTGCAATCAGCAGAGAAATCAACAATGGAAACAATGTTTCAAAATAGCAATTAAAATATTATTTTCATTGTTGAAAGATAAATTTTACAATTCTTGTTAACAACGCACAGATTAAATTGTTTAAAAAAAGTAAGCAAAACGTTCAAAAATACAAATATTTTTTAACGTAAACATTTTTAAATTAAATATTTGAATTGTTTAAAGCAAACATCTGAAAATTTAGGATTTAAAAGTAAACAAAAATACTTTAACATCCAGATTATTTAAATGTATGCCACATAGGTCTACTACATATCGCACATTGTTCGACTAGTTTCCTATATGGGACACAGTGACACTCTTTTTTTATTCTATCGTTCTGACTTTTGAATATTTGCGGTGTATAGTTAGGACTGATCTGTCCACATGGTGTTCCTAATGACTACGTAGTGGGCACATAATATGGCCTCATTCAACAACAGCTCCGGAAAAGAGTCCCTACGTACTAATGATGCGTGTTCGGGTCATTGAAAATTTGTAAGAAACGGCTCGGTTAAAATTGATAATTAATCAACGGATGGGTTGAGGGATTTTCTTCCTGGAGTAATCGGTAATTGGAGTAATAGGAGCTGATGTTAAAGTATGAACCTTGTATGGCATGTCAATTTAGTACATTGTATGGTTATTTATAGGAAAGTATTGGAATCATGACGAAAATTACAATTCGATTTTTCAACGGATCTACACGTTTTGAGCGATCTAGAACGCGACAAACTATTTTAGCGTGGCGTCCATGTGTGTATATCTGTCTGTATAATGTATGTATATACTTTGGCTAAAATGAATTTACCAAATTTCACAAAATTTGGTAGATAAGTCAATTTGTCTCTACAATAAATACTTATACAATACATAATTTAATTGTATAATTTACTTTCTAAATAAATTGATATTTAATAACATGCATAAGAAGAAACTTTTAAACATTTTAGAAATGGGATCCGAAATGAAAGATGATCACCTTCCGGGCAGGTTTCAAGTATTGAAAATGGCTATTCCATCTAGTTTCAGAGCAGTTGAGACCCAGACCGTCCGACCTACCAGAAAGGTGTAAGGTAACTGTATGGACGGCCGGAGTTTCAGAGCAGTGTAATAACTTAAGCAATCAGAAAAGCGAATCAATTTTTACGAATTTTAGGCCTGATATTTCAAATCAGACCGAAAAATATTAGATTACACACAAAATGTTTTATATACTGTCTAATTCATTTTCTATTTTGACAAAGCATTTTAATAAAACATTTCCGGAAAAAGCCAGTTATCTTACTTTAATTTATCTTGAACTCCTCAGGAAAAAGCATTTTTTCTTTTTTATTTTATCAAATGCGCAATGAAATAAAAGCTGAGTTTCTTGTTTATTTTTTAAGCCATTCATCCTTTCTTTTTCTCTCACTTTACAAAAGATTCTATACCTTCTTATCCTTTTACGTCCTCATAAGCGGCAGTAATCAAGTAAAACGCAACTTGTACTCTACCTTTACATCCATTTATTTCTCTCCTCTGAAACACTTTCATTTAACAAAAAGCCATTTCCTTATCCAGATACGCCTAGTTTACGAGCAATGAAAACATTCAAAGCAAACAGTCATGATCACTGGAATAAAAACCGATGCAAAAGAGAATAAAGCAAAAAAACGAGTATTTTAATATTAGAATAAAGTTGTATTTAAATTTTTCAAAAATATATAGGCTAAATGACGAAATCGCATTACCACTGGCTTCATTTCTCTTTAAATAATATAAATATATATATATATATATATATATATATATATATATATATATATATATATATATTATAGGCATAAAAATATGTATATTATATATATATATATATATATATATATATATATATATATCCTCCCAAGTTTGTAATTAAAATTATCAACTCAGTGTATCAACTTTCACTCGATAACATCCTAGAAAACTTTCCCAATTATAGTGGCTAACATACATAAAAAAAAAAAAAATTAAAAATTATATATAATTATTTATTAATTATATAAATAAATAAAAATGAAAAATAATAAACTAAGTCAAAAAATTAGAAAAATCGGAAAATAAGATGCATTACCATTAATGTTTTGAATTTTATTTTCGCAAAAAAATTGTAACTTTTGCCAGTATTGAAAATACGATTTGAGCGCTCTTATAATGGAGTATAGTGGCATTCTCGTTTATCCAGTTTTCCTATGAATTACTTGCTTAGTAAGAATTTTCATCTTTGATTCATGTTCATATTCTTGATTGCATATATGGGTTGTTCATTTTCTGAATTGCTTATCCGGTCTCCAGCTTAGACTCACTGGGCCGGTCTGGGAGTATTACTGTGGACGTTCGTACTGCCTCCCTGGTAGAATTTCGACTTGTTCATTCCGGTGCTTCTAGATAATTAAGCTGTTGAGGTTGATCGTGTATACACGTGGTGGAAGAAGAAGGGTTCATGCCGCATGATAATACAGATTTTCTTAAAGTATCCTCTTTTCATTTTTTCAGTTTTTGATGCCTGTAGTCTGGGTTGGAGTGTTTATAGTAATGTATTATTGCTCTATCTGAAACAGGCATGTATATGGGATGGTTAGAGTTAAATACTCAGACCTGAGGAGGAATTTAACTCTGACTAATCATCGAATTTGGGCTGGTGCTGTTCTCTTCTCTTATCGGCATTATGGCCGTGAATTTGCTTCTATGGTGCTGTTAATATTACTTGAATTTTTTTTTTATTATTACATAATTTTTTTATTATTACATATTTCTAATATATATATATATATATATATATATATAGCATGCATATAAAGCATGCTGAACCAAGGTGAGGGGTCGCAACCCCCTCGGCCAACTTTTGCTATTATTCCTTTTCTTGTTCATTTCTTTTTGATTCAGATTTGATTTTCAGATTTGGTACTTAATTTTGGATTTTATATACTGTTCAATGTTCCGAAGCAGCGTGGCGCTTTACTTCATTTGTAACTTCGTGCTATTTAAATTTTAGGGATTTGGTTTAAATTTTAAATCAAACCTGTTTGTTTTTATAAAATAATAAATTTTTTGTTTTCAAATTAAATTACTTGTCATTATTCTATAATCTGTCTTAAAAAATTGTATTATACTTTTGTAGTATATATATATATATATATATCTTGTTTTTTTAATAGTTTTTCAATCTAAAGTATGCTCGTAGTTTGAGCGTATGGTGGTCATAGTGATTAACTAACATTATATTCAGAAACAAGCATTTCTTTCTCTAATTTGGAATAGATGCTTAGTCTTGATAAAGAATACATTCTGCACTAAATGTTGCATACGGTAATATGAAAAATGTGGCAATCGAAAATACAAGTCCTTAAACGACATTTGCCTGTCTTGTACTGATCTGTAAAATACTGTGTATATAAAATAATTATGAATGTTATATTTATAAACTTAATTAAAAATTACTTTTTAATTCAATTTACCTTTCAGATTTGAATTTTCAGCAACTTTCCTATCACCTTCATAAATATTAAGAACACTTTTTAAAAATACACAAAAATGAAACTGCATTAAATAATAGTTATCATTGAATTTTTTTCGTGAATACACCTATCAATCAATATTTTGTGTTATTTGAAATATGCTTACTTTTTAATGTTTTAGTATGCCACTACCCTAACAGCATTTTTTTCACAGTGAAGTAAGATTTACGTCACACTGTGACTTTGGGACGTCACAGGACGTCGCAATATCTCGGCAATGTCATACTGAGGTCACAGCGAAGTTATTTTGGTCATTTCATGGTTGTTTGTGACGTCGCATATTAACCTGTTTGTGACATCACATTGTAATTGCCATTATAATGTCGTCACATTTTTACGTGTTAATTAAATTGTGGAAACGTCACAGAATATAGTCACAATGAAGTTACAAAATTACTAATATGTAACTTCGCATGGAAGTCACAAATATGATGTCACATTGTGACCGAGGTGTCACGTGACTACAACGTCACTGTCACACATGTGACGATCTTTGCTGTAAGGGTAGTAGAAACTTAAGTTGTTAATGTTTGTGCCAACTACCGTATCAAACAATTTTGCCTGTAGGTTGACTCAAGACTTAGTGGCTCTAAAGTTGCCCATTAACACTTACGGCATTAACCATTGAAGCGAAATTTAAATTTTTATCTCAGAAGATATTGAGAATATACGCCTTTTAGGGTCAAATGCTTTTACCGCGTGAAAAAACTAATGTACTGTTTAGTTTGGAAAATCGTCTTCGAAAAATTCCTCCTTGAATATATGAACTTGGTCCAACCTCTTGCCACTGAAAACTTTCTATTCGTCTAGAGATTTTTGCAAGAGAACGATGCATATGATTCTCTATTTATAGTAGGAAGGGGGGAAATTACCTCTTTGTTACATCTATATTATTATTTGTATAAAAGTAATATAGGTATAAAAATTATAAAACATGCTCAGTTATAAATATTTTAATTTCTTTCAACAATATTACTATCAAATGTATGCTACAATCTGCTAGTGAATTTAAGATCAAGTTTTGCATTGTAAATAATAAGATATTAGATATAATGCTATTAATAATAAATATTCATAATAAACAGATGTTTGGTTTTGATACTGTTTACTAAATTGAGCCACAAGACTTGGGTTTGATTTATTATTTTTCAGTGCATTGTATTAAATCAATTCATTACTAGAGAAAAAAAACTATGCAACAAACTATCATGCATCCTGCTATTATTTCTCTTAAAACATTTAAAAATAAAGTATGATGCGCTTAATGACCGTCAGTGTAAGCTGTGATTAAATTCGGCACGTATTCTATACAGTGCTCTTCATACAGTGCCATTCATACAATGCCTGTTCATACAGTGTCATATTCCAACCACTCCGAGTGCAAAACTCCAAACAACTTCTTGATCTGAAACTGTTCGCATTGTAATTTCTCTAATTTAGTTCCTTCTTATATCAAAACATACATTTCAGCATATTTATATTTTGCGCATATTAAGACATTTTGCTTATTAAATATTAAGTAAAATGATTAGGCAAAGTTCCACCTATGGGATGTCACCAAATGATAACATTTTTATATTACATACAACGCTGTTTAAAGACAACATTTAGCCATTATGTTAGGTTCACCATGACAAGGAAAAAGGAAGTGAAATATGGCTACCTCCTACGACGACTGCTATATACCATTGACTTAACGAGCAGATTGCATGACCATACCCTATAGTTGGCTCTGTTTACACTGCTGTAACATCATACTTTAAGGATATATATACTCTTTTTCTCGTAATGGACACTTTCTGAAAGTTTTATTGCTATTTCAGCGCGATTCATTCAAGATATTAAACCTCATGACAAATGATCGTTGAAAGAACATTGATATATAATTCTTGGGCTTTTATAGACCTACAAGAAATGAGATTTGAAGATGGAAGTTGTGTTAAGTTCATACGGGAAGGCGGATCGACCGAAAATCTATTGTGGTACATCATGATATCAGATATAAAAGTTATGACAAAATGACATTTTTTAATATTTTACTTACATATGATAAAAGAAAGTAAAGATTATTATTGTTGTGGTAAAATAGACATAGTTTTATTTTTAATCTTACTATCATGGTTTTAAAAAATGTTAAATATAACGTTTATTTTAGTAAAATGTTGTTATCCAATAAAATGTTACTGAAAAACAGCCTACTATTATTGTAAAAGTTTGAAAGGATATATTGAACAATGTTCAGTTTCATTATTCTGCCATAATTTGTCTTTATATCATAGGAATTTAAGAAATCACTTGAAAAATTGAATTACACCAAGTAAATCATGATATCTTATATAAATCACATAATCTTCTATAAAAATAATTAAAAACAATTTCATCAAATAAGCAGCAAAAAAAAATTACAAACGATATCAATCGGTTTTAGAAGCAAAAAAATCCTCACTGTTCAGCGTATAAAACCCGAACATACACCAACAAAAGGAAACACGTATAGACACCTGATTACCCTTGTTATTGTAGTTTCTCTGATTTTATATCTTAAAAATGGGGAATGCATTTTGCCTCTGAAATTGGTTGAGTGCTTGTTCACATAATCGATGCATTTCAACTTCAGTTTTCCTCTAGATCTATTACCGATCGGTGTGATATAAAAATTGCCTTTGTGAGTTTGTTGTTATTCAAACTTAACACTTGTTCTGCTCACGTTATTCTGTTAATTTCAATGTATTTGATTATATAACAGTCTTTATTGTATAATATGTTTAGTTCGAAATTGTATCTTTTTCTCAAAATAACATTTTCCTGAATCCCTCGACAAATACTGCGGAAGTTTTTTCTCTCAGAGATGTATAGTACTTTTCCATCATGTTCTGTGAGAATTCAGGTCTCTGAATAACAAATTAAAATTAGTCTAATAAGTATTTTATATAGTTGTAATTTTATGTTTCTTCCAATCGCATTAAAAATTATTAATCCATGAAAACAACGATGGTCGGCTATAATTCACCTTTCGATTAGTAAACAATTATTATTTTACTGTTTATTTAAATTTCAAGTAGTTAAAATGCTCAACAAATTCCAAGAATTAATTCCAAATTCATAGAATTGGTTGCATAACAATGAATATAACCGCTTATTGTAAGAATATTTATACGAATTCTACGTACTTATAGAAATTTCTTATGTCTGATTTCTATCAGAAAGTATATAGAATTTGTGTAATAAGTTATATGGCCACGTGCGAGATTTGAAGCTTACGAAAAATCCCCTATTTGTTGAATAATAAATAATATGGCGGTCACATGCGAGTTTTGCAGCTCACGAAAAATTCCCTATTTGTTGAATGTCTATCTAAAGCTTTTGCTCATGTATTCCTTTAATCTGAAAGTTGTGTATTATTTTTGTACAACTTTTTGTACAACTTTTTATACAACTGATTTTTCTAAACATTTCCTTTTCTGTAAGGGAGACTCAACGAATTATTTTGCAGTTTGACTTGTTAATACAGTACATACTAACTTATGATGTTCTACAATTTTGCAATTTGCTATATTATCTCTTTCGTATTTAGTTCCAGAGTCATATTTTCAAAATTCTGAGATCCTCCACTACGAGGCGCTTCAGTCGTTTTCATTCAATTTTCCTTGCTTATTTTACTAAACCTGCATCCAACTTTTATGTCTACCGCGCCATCTGTTTCCCAATTGTTTGAGTGACTCCGCAATTTACTTTGTGCAGAGTGTATATAAATGTATATATAAAATATATGTTCAGCCATATATTCAAAATTTGAAGAAGCTGCATAAAAGCAAGGAATTTTTATCTTGAAAACGTAATGCCTAACACTTTCCCTTCACATTTATATTCTTTGTCAAGAATGCATAAGGAATTCAAAACAGTCATAAACATAAAACGTCTTGGCTCATTTTATTTCCCATTTTCAGATAGAATAAGATATTTAACTTGCATGTCCCGACTTTCTGACTTTTACTTCGAGAAGAGCACGAAATGTTCCAAGGACGGGCTGTAATAAAAGTATACTTCATATCAAGAAATTGAACATTACTAATGAAATATTACTACTTTAAAAGTTCAATCAAATATTTATATTCCAAAAATTGTCATTTTACGCTTTTGGAAACTGGATAATGGCGATGAAGGAGTTTTGCACAAAATTCAGCATTAAGGGTCTAAGTAAGAATTCATAGAATTGAATGTTTTATTATATCTTTGTTGCACGAGATTTGACATATTTCAGAATGTTTTATATTCTGTAGCATTAAGGTTAGGGTAAGTATTTACAGGATTGACTGTTTTATATATTTGCTGCACGAGATTTCACATTCCTTCAAAATTCTTTATATGCTGTATTACTATCCTTATATACATTAATGAATAAGGAAGTATTGTGACGGGGTCGAAAATTCGAATTCGAGTTTTCGACGGGAGAGAACGTTTCAAGCATCCCTGATCACGAATCGAACATTTTTGAAATAATGTCTGTATGTGTATGTGTGAAAGTATGTGTGTGTGTGCGTGTGTGTGTGTGTAGAAGACCCAGACCGTCCGACTCATCCAAAGGACACGAGCAACCATTTGGACGGCCGGGTGTGTGTGTGTGTGTGCGTGTGTGAGAAAGTGTGTGTGTGTGTGTGTCAGTGAGTCTATGGAGACGATAACTGACGAACGAATAGACCGAGTCGATCAAAATTTAGTACGCAAATTACAATCCGTAAACACTAGAAGTCTATTGTTTTTATACGAAATCGAATGTTCAGAACCCCCCCCCCCTAAATTTTCGGGTGAAATATTGAAAAAATCGTCAAGATCACAAAACCTCTAATAAAGTTACGCAAATAGACATTTTTACGTAATTTCTTATTAGAAAATGATTGACATAACTTTTAGAACGCTAACATGAACCATTCTCGAGATATTGCAAATTTTTTAAATAAATTATCAAAAAGTCATATAAAATAAAAAAAAAATATTTCCTATTGAGAAACATGTTCACTTTTCATATGTAACACCATGCGATAAATTTGGTGACATCATTATCGTGGATCTAGCTCGTTCCATTCATGGAAAAATATACTTTGAGTAATACTTTTGTATTCGAACGCCAATAGTCATTTGTCTGCTGTAAGAAGAAATTAGTTTTCCATCCAAAACGCTTGGCGAGATTTTGGCGACGAATTTGGTGGAATGTCGCCAAGTTGGCGACTTTTTTAAATGTTGCTAAATTAACGAAAAACTCGCCAAATGGATAAAAATGACGACTCATTGACGAAAATTCAATATCCTGGAAAGAATATAAATATCTACTATAAAAATAATCTATTTTTTTTTACTGTAAAAGTAGTAAATTCATTGCATTATATAAGAAAAGCCATGTGCTGCCCACATCAGATTTTTTTACAATATTGAAGTTGAGGGACGAAGCGTTGCATTTAAATTATATTTTAGGTTATTTAGTATAAAAATCGTTTTATATTAATCTATGTTTATGAAAACATCGACATATGTTAAAATGCCGTTGTGTGATACTGCAAAATTGCTCTACTAGCGGACCGAAAGTCATTCATGAAAAGGTTTTAAGCTATTTAATGGTTTTCAGCACCGACTACGGAGTCTTAGAACGGCCTCTATTTGTGGGTTTATTGACTATATATTTTTTTCTTGCAGCCTCGAGAATTTAAAGCTTATTATTCAAGTTCATAAATAGCTACAAAACATGGATGAGTTCGTCAAATATCACAGATCTTTTCAAAATTGCGACACTGAACATTTTATCTTCCTGACTGAATATATCTGATATTTAGTGATGACGAATGGTTGAAAAATTTATAACCGGACCACCGACATGGAGCTCTGAATTGGGAACGCGATTCCATAGTTTATTAAGTGTGACAATACTTTGTGACAATACTTTGAGACCTACTTTGTGATAATTATATTTGGGTTTCAGATACATGTTAAAAGTCAATTCCAGAATATGAAAGATGACTTTCTTAAGAATAATATTCAGAAGCAGCGTTTCACAACGTTTCCACTTCCCGGGAAAAACTATTTTACGTTTGTTTCAAACACTTTTTAATGCAGTGACTACGAAAACAGGCAATTTAATGAACTTAATGAAATACATTTACTGAAAATTTTTTATATAACAACGAAAATTAAATGTATCAATGTTAATCAAATTATTGCATTGTAAATGTTTGATATTTGACACACTGTGAATCTGAGGCCAACGGCCCTACCGTTCTGAAAACACCGGTCCTCGTTAGATCACCAAAGTCATGCAGCATCGGGCGTGGTTAGTACTTGGGTGAGTGACCACCTGGGAACATCGCGCGCTGTTGGCACATTTCGGGCGCGGTAGCCCGGTGATTTGCGCGCTGGATGTGCACGCTGCCACAACTGCCGCCGTGTACATACGTTAAACATGTGGGTCCGTAAGTCCTTCCGAGAGGTTGGTGGTAGGAGAAAGAGGGTACGGTCCATATGGATGCCTCCCCCATTGGGTTCCGGCTAAATTGGGTGGCACTTCAGGGCCGTCCAAACGGTTACTTTACACCTTTCTGGTAGGTCGGACGGTCTGGGTCTCAACAATAACACAGTGAATCTGAAAATATAATTTGTATTAGTATACACATATAGAATTCCTAACAATAATAGTTTCCTCCCAATCTGTTGGTGACGTATTCTAAGGAGACTGGTTTTCACTTATCATTCATACCTATACTCAAATCATCAAATACTTATTTGAAAATTGAAGTCATTTAAAGAAGTAAAAAAAAATATGTGCCGAAAAGATGATTTATTGTTTTAATGGTTTTAGAAAATATTGTAAAAACGGAAAGGGAAATTCAGGGCAAACGTAAACAGAAGTTAAACGCTGGTGATATTGCATTGGAGCACAAATTAATTTTGCACTTTTCTTAATTTCTGTACTCTCATTTTAATGAAAGTAACATTTTTAATGATTTGGCGTTCCGTTTTGAATAATACCTTGGTGTTTGCAAAGGATTAACTGATATTTGTGAAACTTTCTTAGCATTTTCTGTCGAGTGCTGCAAAATTTAAAGCCTTTATTTTATCAGACCAGTGTTTTGGACACAGTAGCGTCACCGCGTTTTTTTTTCTGGTGTGTGTGCGAGGGTGAGTACCAAATACTGTGTTCCCATTTCTCTAAACACCCTATCTGCAAACTCCAATGGGTTCCACTAACTTACGGAGGGTATGACCTTAAACCCTCCATCCCCCTGGTAATACTACTACTTTGCCCCTAGGAAGTCGTCAAGTATCCCAAAAATCCCTGAATGACAGTTTACCATTAACAGTATGGTTTTTTGTTAGTATGTGTTTGGCTCCGGAAAATCAAGTATGATATATTAGATTTTAAAAATTAGGAAAATAACACGCATATTTTCCAAAAATTACTGTTTCTTAATAGCCAATTATTATATGTTGAGAACTAATGTAATTACAAATAAAACGAAAATGAACAAAAATAAAATTCCTATTATAAAATACGTATGTTAATTAAAGGAAAAAAACTGAAAACATTTGAAATGAAATTTTCTTAGTATATATCGCAATGTTCTAAAGACAGCGTATATGTGGATATGTTTTCTTATACACAAAATTACTTAACGAAAGTTCGAAATACTTTGAAATACTAATTACGTAAAAGCTCCTTTAACTAAAATAGTTCTATTCATTTCAACATCTATTGCAAAAATAACTTTAATTACTTATAGTACTCAGTGGACCAGGAGCATAAAAGCCATAAAGACATAAATCCCAATTGATATCCCGACAGCCTGGACTTAACAAATAAAAGCTATATAAAGAGATATCCACATACACTCCTACATTACATAATGACTCCATAGATCAACAACATAACGAGCCGATTGCATGACCGTTCAATGCAGACCGCTCCAATTCCAGAGTGCTAACATCATACTACTATGTCCTGTGTATTTTTCTTTCTGCCGTTCAGCGTATTTGAAGATTTTTATTTATTCAGCATCACGGCAGTTTGTGGAAGATTCACAGGATCATCACGACATGCGGTTAAAAGAATCTGGGAACGTACATTAACACATTTGCTGTTTTTCAATGGGAAGTTTATTGAGAGTGTTATGAGGTATTGGAGATGATAGTACTTGTAGCACGATGTTTACTCGCAGCACTCAGTATTATTGTATTAAAACAAATGGCTAAAGTTGGTTTTAAGATGCAATCCTTTGATTAAAACTGGACCGAAACTCGCAGCGAAAATCAGGTACTCATAACATGCATTTATTATTGTCCTAAAACTAATATCCGAAGTTGGTTTTAAAATGCAATCCTTTGATTAAAACTAGACCGAAACTCACAGCAAAAAGCGGATGCGTAACCGACTACGCCACGATAGCTCTGCTTTTAAAAATAATTCTTGACGTGAAAGAACTTTCTGACAGTAGTTGACCTCGTATGTCCGCAATCCCCGTATGGAATCCACGAACGTTCGCAATCCGTGGCATTGCGCGGACACAGAGTTGCACATTGTAGTTTGATATATTCAAAATCAATAACACCATTGCATTCAAATACGATACGCCCTAAATAATCGCCAAAATACACTCTTACTAAAAACACGCCCTAAATAAATGATTACCTGAAATCCGTGTATGTAATTCGGACAAACACGCTCGGGCGTCCTTCTATATAAACAACTCGACACAATACATAATAAAGCATTACGTATATGTTCAGGTGCCTTTTGAACATATCCTGTTCAAAGCTTGATCTCCTGTTCAAAGCTTATATGTGTACTGCAATGAACCACCTCTAGAATTCAGGCGTGAACAGTTGATACGGAATTATTATTACCGGATCATGTTCTTACAGAACCACCCTCTGCAACGACTAATACTAGATGGGCATTATGATCGATTCTACGACCACAGACCCTCATGCATTCCTTCTTTTGGCAAGTGGATACGCAATATATTATCAACAACCCCACAAGAAGATCTTAATGTAAGGAAAACAAAGTGTTTTGAAACACCTCCATGGCATGTTCCAGATTTTATATATCTCAACCCATTTAGTAATTTTACTAAGAGAAACACAGACCAGACTATTTATCTGCAACTCTTTGCTGAACATAGAAATATTTTTAATGTGTTTACTCCTATTTTCACAGATGGTTCAAAAGCAGGCAATTACGTTGGTTTGGCTTATGTATAAAAAACAAGAAAGATCAATCATGCTTAAAGCATTGATTATGAAAGACTTTCCAACTTCAATGCAATTTTATTTAAACATGTCTAAAATGCAATACATTCCTCGGTAATATTTTAAAACTTATCACAATACTACATTAATTTATTATATTTGAAACCTTAAACCTTCATAAAAAAAAATTAACTTCATTCAAATGACGGCATTAAAGTATAAATTACCTGGTTTAAACATCTCTAAAATGTGATACATTCCTCGGTAATAATTTTAGAATTGTCATAAGACTACGATAATTTATTATATTTGAAAACTTCATCGAAAACAACTGAAATCCATTCAAATGACGTCATAGAAAAAATAGCACGCCTGGCTCTCTCTATAAAAGCAACATTTCATTCATAAATAATTCCCCCATTCATTTCATTCATCACAATACTATAATAATTTATTTTATTTAAAAATTAAGACCATGGAGCTACAAGTAATTAAACTATATGCGTAAAACTTCATCGAAAAATATCGTCCTTCTCTTTCTAAAATCAATGAATATTTCATTCATATCAGCTAAGCAGACTCCATGGACTAAATGATTTTGTGTTAAAGAATTAAAGCAATTCTAATACAACTCATTCTACATATTTTGCTGTTTACATTTTACAAAAAAAAGTCTTTTAAGCTGAGTGCATCGTGCTCTATTTTTACTGCGGAGATTATGGTAATATAGTAGAGTCTTATATTTATATCTCATCAAATTTCCAAAAAGTACATCATTTATACTGATTCATTGAGTTCGCTACAACTCTTATCATCTAGGATGATAAGAGTTGTAGTGAACTCAATTACCCCATTGCCTCTGATATCCTTAGGTATGAACATCGTCTGAACGTACAAGGATACCATACTAAATTTTGTTGGGTGCCAGGGCATATTGGTATCAGAGGGAATGAGTTGGTAAATATTGCTGCTAAATCAGCAACTCAAACTTTAAACCTGACCATGCCTTTAACTGACGTCAAACAATTCATTTTGAAAAATATTTATGACAAATCGCAGTATTCCTGGAACCGGCAGTCTCATAATAAGTCGTATGAGATAAAGCCCTTAATACAAAAGTGGACTAGTTTCCAATGTAGGAAACTTGAGGTACTTTTTAACTCGTTTGCGCATTGGTCATGCTCATTTTACACATAGACACTTACTTTTAGGAGTAATTGAACATTTTTACTTTCGATTTATACATAATGTATAAGGAAATTATTGTGACGGGGTCGAAAATTCGAATTCGAGTTTTTGACGGGAGACCACGTTTCAAGCATCCCTGATCACGAATTAAACATCTTTGAAGTGATGTCTGTGTGTATGTGTGTGTGAAAGTATGTGTGTGTGTGTGTCAGTGAGTCTGTGGAAACGATAACTGACGAACGAATGGACCGATTCGAATGAAATTTGGTACAAAAATCACAATACTTAAACACTGGAAGTCTATTGTTTTTATACGCAAACAAATGTTCAGAACTCCCTAAATTTTCGAGTGAAATTTTGAAAAATCGTCAAAAATCAGAACCGCTAATAAAGTTACGCAAATAGACATTTCTTATGTAATTTTTCATTAGAAAACGATTAACATAAATTTTAGAACGCTAACATGAACCGTTCTCGAGATATTGCACATTTTTCAAAAAACTTATCAAAAAATTATGTAAAATAAAAAAAAATATTTCCTATTGAGAAACATGTTCACTTTTCATATGTAATACCATGCGATAAATTTGGTGACATCATTCATCATTCGTGGCTCTAGCTCGTTCCATTCATGTAAAAAGATACTTTGAGTAATACTTTTGTATTTGAACGCCAATAGTCATTTATCTGCTGTAAGAATAACTTATTTCTCCATCCATAACGCTTGGCGAGATTTTGGCGTCGAATTTGGCGGAATGTCGCCAACTTGGCGACATGTTTAATTGTTGCCAAATTAACAAAAATCTCGCCAAATTGATAGAAATGATGCTAAATCAATGAAAATGACGACTAATTGAAGAAAATTCAATTTCTTGGAAAGAATATAAGTATCTACTATAAGAATAACATTTTTTTAATTGCAAAAGTAGTAAATTCATTGCATTATATAAGGAAAGTCATGTATTGCCCACATCAGATTTCTTAATAGTTGTCAGACTTCAGCAAGCATCAAACATATTTTAATTGCGTGTACTAAATATAAACAGTTTCGTTTTAAGCATTTCAAGATTTATACTATAAATTTGGCAGAATTGATTGGTGAAAATCTTCATTTGGCGCTTTTCCCATTCCTATTGGACTTTTGTTTTTCCATCATTCTTAACGTCACCTTTTATAGCCTTTTAGCCATTTTTCATCTCGTTTGCATTGTTGTACATGTTCCATAGTCATGCTTTTTCACACATTATCACTCTTTTAAATTATACACGTGTTTTAATCCATGCCATTTCATATATGTCGGTACCATATGTCTGGCGCAGCATATCCTCTTTGGATCTTGTGCCATAAAACCGTAATCATCCATCTTCTATATAAACTAGTAATAAATTATGTTACAACTTAACCTCTGGAATCGTGGGTATGCACTTAGGATACAAGAACGAGCCAAAATTTCAGGATAACAAATACGGTTATTCACAATCACTGCGTAAAGAGGAACAATATACAGAAAAATTAAACCTAAATGCTTCACTAATTTCATAGAATAATCGATACTATTCTCAAAGCATTAACGACAGTAATTTCATAAAACAACAGCTACTATTTTCAAAATACTGACAAAATGCATAGTTGAATGTAGCTCGTACCTCGTCAACTGATACCCGACTGAGTGATGGTCCCTTTTACAGACTCGTTATTGAAACTTCTGGAAATATCTCATATCACGTTGAATAATCGTTATTCCGAGGTGATTCTCGAAG
The DNA here is from genome assembly GCA_951213105.1 of Amaurobius ferox. NCBI lineage: Eukaryota > Metazoa > Arthropoda > Arachnida > Araneae > Amaurobiidae > Amaurobius > Amaurobius ferox. The sequence goes on from OX578136.1 coordinate 63,036,294, forward strand.
ATTCAAGATGTCGTCAAATTGGAGATACGTTGTCACATCTAGCAATCCTTCTTCAAATTTCCGCAAGTAACAGGCCTAGAATGACGTTATGAGAAAGAATGTCCGTACTGGTGTTTATTCCGTTTGGTCATAAAAAGAGAAAATCTGATGCGGGCAACACATGACTTTCCTTATATAATGCAATAAATTTACTACTTTTACAGTACAAAAAATAGGTTTTTCTTATAGTAGATACTTATATTCTTTCCAAGATATTAAATTTTCGACAATGAGTCGTCATTTTCATTGATTTAGCGTCATTTTGATCCATTTGGCGAGATTTTCGTTAATTTGACAACATTTCAAAAAGTCGCCAAGTTGGCGACATTCCGCCAAATTCGTCGCCAAAATCTCGCCAAGCTTTACTGACGGAGAAATAAGTTATTCTTATAACAGATAAATGACTATTGGCGTTCAAATACAAAAGTATTACTCGAAGTATCTTTTCTCATGAATGGAACGAGCTAGATCCATGAGAATAATGTCACCCAATTTATTGCATGGTATTACATATGAAAAGTAAACATGTTTCTCAATAGGAAATATATATTTTTTATTTTATATGACTTTTTAATAATTTTTTTTAAAAATGTGAAATATCTCGAGAACGGTTCATGTTAGCGTTCTAAATTTTATGTTAATCGTTTTCTACTGAAAAATTACATAAGAAATGTCTATTTTTGTAACTTTATTAGCGGTTTTGATTTTTTGACGATTTTTTCAAAATTTCACTCGAAAATTTAGGTGGGTTCTGAACATTCGATTGCGTTTAAAAACAATAGGCTTCCAGTGTTTATGGATTGTGATTTTTGTACCAAATTTCGTTCGAACCGGTCCATTCGGTCGGCAGTTATCGTCTCCACAGACCCACTGACACACACACACACACACACACACACATACTTTCACACACACACACACACACATACTTTCACACACACACACACATACTTTCACACACACACACACACATACACACACACACACACACACACACACACACACACACACACACACACACACATCACTTCAAAAATGTTTGATTCGTGATCAGGGATGCTTGAAACGTGCTCTCCCGTCGAAAACTCGAATTCGAATTTTTGACCCCGTCACAATACTTTCCTTATACATTATGTACATAAGGAAAGTAATAAAGACTCCAAAAGAACGGGAATATTACACGTTCGCAAAAATAACTTCATACACAAACTCATAACATAACTTCTTATATAAACTTAAAGCGGCGCAATTTTACGAAATAAACCGTTTTTTATTATTCTGTATTAATGTATCTATTTAATTAGCCCAATGCGGTTGAATAGCGAACAGCGACCCAGCTGTTAAGTACGCTAAAAAATTAGAAACTAACCTGTAGCAGCAAAATAATATATAAGAAAAAAGCCCCAATTCCTGCTTTCTCACCTGATATCTAGAATTTCAAAAAGTTAAGTAGAACTGAAAATATTTTCTGAAATCTATGAAAGAGTAAGGGTTCCAAAATTTTCAATGTTGCAATAGCAGGCAGTTGCAATAGCACCTATAAAAGAGTAAGAATTCCATAATTTTCAATGTTGCAATAGCAGGCAGTTGCAATAGCATCTATAAAAGAGTAAGAATTCCATAATTTTTAATGTTGCAATAGCAGGCAGGCAGGTTGATCAGTAGGCATGGTGTGACGTCACGACTTCGGAGTTCTAATCAAAAAAAAAATAATCACGGTGTGTAAAAAAAGTCATGTGCAGGCCATTTTAGACCCCCCCCCCCTTTCTTTCCCTATTTTATACGTTACGTCTTAGATAAATTAGATAAAAACCGTATAAAAAAGAGAAATACATAACTCCTCCATTTCAGTGAAATGACTCATGCTCGGCCTACGAATCAAATAAATTCCATTTTACCCCGGCTTCAGAATGGTTTAAAAATCTCAGCGCTGCACTCTAAAAGATTATAAAAATTAAAATAAATATTAGAATGTGAATACCTTCTGCCTTAAAAAATTTCTGAAAATCCATAGAGTAATTAAAAAAAATATTAGAATAAATTGCCCTATGGAATCAAAGCTTCGTAGAAAGAGCGCTCTTTGATATTTCCGCTAGTGTCAAAACAGTAACGCTAAGAAAATATTCCCGATGATTAAGGAACCAATTTGTGTAAAAATCGCTCAAAATTGCGCTTTAGCTTAAAATAACTAAAAATCTAGTTCGAGTTTTAAAAAAAATCGTTCTTAAGTATCTTGGAATCTGACCTGAACTATCACTGTGAGAATTGTTATAGTTGTGAGTCGATAAGATTTTCCATTACGCCAAAAACAAACGAACAGTCGAGCAAATATCTTCTTTTATTATGTTTGACTAATATTATATAGTTAAATTATCACTCAACATTTCATAATTTAAAAGTGTTTAGAATGGAAATTTATATATTATATAAGTTTGTTTTTCTAAACGAAAATGACTGTTTAATAATTCATGCATGTAAATGTCTTGTAAGTTAATGTGTCTTGTAAGTTAAGTTTTAAATTATTTGTCTATGACTTATATTAATAAAAGTGTTATTTTATTAATGTACTTACGCAGTAACGTCAAACTGTTATTCTAGAGCAATTAATTGTACGGAAGACACGATTTTGGAAGGATATATATTATTTAAACGAAAACTGGTAACATAATTTTAATGTTTAATACCAGGGGTCTTCAAAGTGCAAGGTAATGTCGTTTCTTTAAGTATACTTTTCATTTATTCAAGCATGCAGAGCTAATTGATGGTATAAATAATTATTCATTTATATACCATACACAATTGTCAAAATAATAATGCAATTATATAAAAATGCTGCAAAAACACTCATTAGGAATGTTCGCATCATTGCAGAAGTATCATGTTAATGTAGTTCCGCCTGTAACATCCACATTACACTTCTGCTATGTAATTAAAAATAGATGCTTCTAGGAGTGGAATAACATGAAATTATTAAAAGATAAGATTTCAAAAACATTTAAATATGTCCCATTACTCACAGATAAACATCTTTTGGTCACAATAATTTTAGGAAGATGTCCAGCGAGAATTTTTTTTCAAAATAAGTTATTTGATTTTAATAATCTAAAGAAAAATTCAAATGTAATAGAATCGAATGACTTTGGGAAAATCTTTTAAAGTAAAGTTTATGAAGTTAAACATTAAAACTTACTTTCTCTATACTTACTGTGTGAAACAAATCTTTAAAAACTTATTTTCTCAGAAATTTAATTCTTGAAAAGTTTAATGTTTAAATTGATATAAACTCAAATATTTGAAGATAGAACTATGAAATTTGAGACAAATGTATCTATGATGTTAACTTTAATTTACCTTCAGGATTTGTCAATACAAATTTAAAATTTACTGCATTTGCTACATAAGTAACTCATAGTTTTTCATTAAAACATTTTTTTATATCTTGTTCTTATCAGTATATCAAAATAGCTTGCAGACAAATTAAGCAGCATGAGTTTCTCCAATAAAAGTTATCTTTACTTTGTAAATAGAGTGCACGAATTCCTGATTATTTCAAGTAAAAACTTTTTTATCGTTTTAAATATTTTTCAGTATTTTGCTTATCTTTATTTGTTTTACATAGCACATTTACATCGTTACGTAGCACAATTACATCCTCACATTGCACATTTACACTCAACAAAAGAAATATTTTTGTGTAAAAATGTGTAATGAATGTTATTTGTATGTAAAAATAAAAATATTCTAAAAAAAAATGCTATTCCTTTTAAATTTCACATACATAAACGCCATTTTCACAAAGTATTTTCTATTAATTTATACTTCTAATTTAAATATGTATGTAATTTTTCCTGTCATTACATTGCCTAGGAGCAGAACATCCAAGACAACATTAGTCCCAATTGATTTTTTAACAGCTTGAAGTTAAAAAGTAATGGCTTATAAAGAGATATCGACATATAGTCCTATATTATACAATGACCCAATACGTCACCGACATAACGAGCAGATTGCATGACTATTCAATTTAGACTGCTTCAATTCGCGAGGGCTAACATCATACTACCATGTTCAGTGTACTTTCCTTCAACCGTTCAACGTATTTTCAACCTTTTTATTTGATCAGCGTCACGACAAGTTAGAGAAGATTCACAGAAATATCACGATACTGCGGTTAAAGGGTTCCGGTGACAGATATTAACACGTTTGATGTTTTTCGATCGTAAGTGTTAAAAGACTGATATGCGATATTGGGGAATAACATGTCAGTTTTACAAGGATATTATTATAGAAAGTATTTATTGACAAATTGGAGGTGTTGCAGTTAAAAATATTGCATGTTGTTGCTAAATTTCTTGACTAAAAAATGCTTGTTCAAGTCAAAATTATCACGCCGCCCATAAAGCAATGATGCTACCCTCTCCTAGTTCTCCACTAAAAGATCTAGAAATGCTACCATGCAGTTAAATATTGTAGTTAGATGGGAAAAATTATTTGAGTTTGGGTTTAATCGCCGATTATATTCAAATGGTAACAGCTCAAAAATGAGTTTAAAATTACTTCCAAACGATTTAGCGCATGGCAGTGAAATGCATGAAATAATTTGTAGTTAAAGTTTGCACTTAATAGGCAAATTACATAACATATGCTACGTTTAGAAATAATTGATGAGTAAGTCAATAAAATTTACAGCAATACAAAAATAAAAAGAAAAAATAATATCTGCATTTAACAAAAGATGAGCTGCGCATTTTTCAACTAATACTCCCTGTACATTTTTGTTCCAAAGATCATAAAATAATTGGTTGGAGAAAGGACATATAATTCAAACTATCATGCTAGTGGGTCTGTTTGTGGAAAATCCAAAAGGCCAATTGATGTGTACTTAAACGTTTTATCTATCCTTCTACTGCTATCAATCGATGTTCTATTATTTTTATAATTGGAAAGAATATCAAAACATAATAATATATTAATTTTGAAAATATTTTTTTATTTATTTTCAGAGAAATTAAATTTTTTGTTATACCATTTTAAACGCAAATGATGTGCAAAATTCACTTCATTGCTTAGTATTGCTTTATTATTTACTTTCTTCTGCGAATCTTAATGAATTTGAATTTGACTGACCCCCATAATGCATATTATGTATATTAAACACTCGTTTTTTTTCACGTTCTTTTCTTTACTCCATAATAAATTTTTCGTCATACAGAGGAAAAAAGCTGAGACAGCTTCTTTCGGCAAGATAGAAAGAATAACGAAAAACATTTTTCGGTTCAAAGAAATAATACATAACATTTCTATGGATCTCCGTCTTTGAGTTTATATTTATGATTATGCAAGTTCCATGTGCGTTTGAAATAAACTATAATCTTGAAATATGTTTGAAAACTTTCGACGCTTATTTACCTTCCCGACAACGTATTGAAAAATGTGTGCCTGCATTTATTACTTGTAATAAATGTTGAAGTCCATATTATGAAAATTGGGTTGAATCTACATATTTAGAAATAAAACAACATACATTTACTATGATCTAACATAAAATATTTACCAAAAATGTTTCCATAAAATGTTTTTTAAAGTAAATATAGCTAAAATGAATGTGGCCACAACATCGCCAAACTACTAAAACTCCTACCGCAAAAACTGCATTTCATTCCCTTAACAGAAAAATTAGCACCAAAATTTCCGAATTTAAACAGACCAAATGGAGGAAATACTTCATATTTCTCTCACCTGTCTCATATGCGGATTTGCATATAAAGCAAGAATCGAAAGAATCCAAACCCTACAAAATAAGATTCTTAAAACCATTAGAAAGAACCCCGTTTCTTAAGAAACGACGTTATTGACAAATACTTCCAAATTAAAACAATAAAGCCATTATAAAAATACCGCACACATTTTTTAATAATATTCCAAGCGTTCGAAATGAAGCACTTAGTATCACAGACAACAACCCGGCGGAATAAAAGAGCGTCCGCGAGCTATTCTCCATAAACCCCTTAGTTATGCTATATAATATCAATACTTCCGTATCCAGATTATAAACATATATATTTCTGTTACTCTTCAATCAGTGTGACTAATACTCTCACCCTTTTTGACTAAAGGTTTGGCTATAATCCCCAAACTGAAGCAGCTCTGACAGCGATTAGTATTTGGGTGGACAAAGTTTTATATTTTAAATATGCGCACCGAAGATATCTTCGTGGCGTTTAACTTTAAAATTATAAATTTATTAAAGCTCCTGTTTAAATGTTTTTAAAGTAATGCTCATGTTTAGATGTAGAACAATCAATTAATGTGTTATTTTTGACGATAAAAAAAAATAAGTCTAACCCTATTTTTAAGACCAACCATTTATGAGATACTTAAGTTTTTTCACATTTTCGCAATGCAACCCTTTAAAAACACGCCCAGTCGCTAAATAAAAATGAAAATGTAAAACTGTGAATTCAGTGTAATTTAAAATAGTTACCCGGTTGTTTTGCGCAATCACCTCAACGAATTATGAAAGACATAATGAGAAAACGTATTTGAGTTTGGAGGGAAAGTCATGTGCTGCTCACATCAGATTTTTGTGTAAAGGATCTCTGTATCGTAATATTTTTCTTCAGTGAATTTCTTTGTTATTTTTAGTCAGTAGATTAACTTTCTACTGATCGCAATGGGTGCTAACGCTATTATTGTTATTATTATGGTTGTACCGTTATGGTTGTACTAGGATTTTGCAATTCACAGAATCTTTTTATATTTTAATTAATAAATAGATACATAAATAAACCTTATTTTTAAAATTAAGTTACCATATAAGGCTTACTATTTTTCTTACATTATCTTCCAGCTTTACCGTGAACAAAGATAAAAATAACAAAATATCCTTTGTTAAATATGTTGCAGTATATTGGATGTTCTAAATTATAAATTGTACTTTTATGGTTGTACTCGGATTTTGCAATTCATAGAATCTTTTTATATATTATTTAAAAATATATACATTAATAAACCTTATCTTTAAAATTAACTTACCATATAAGGCTTACTCTTTTTCCTTACATTATCTTCCAGTTTTACCGTGAACAATAATAAAAATAACAAAATATCCTTTGTTAAATATGTTGCAGTATATATCGGATGTTCTAAATAATATCGCATTGCATTTAAACATAAAAGGAATTAAGTTTTCTCTAAAAATCTACTCTCTGAAGAAAATACCCAATCTTACTGAAGTATTAGCTTTGTATAACCCATTATAAGTGAGAAAAATACAAAATAATTCATCACTTGAAAAATTCACTATTTCCACACCTTAAAATATTTTGAATTGATATTTTCTATTTACTCCGGCAGTTTCTTTGAATGTTCACATCACTTTCCAAACTCATTCATCCTTGAATAAATCTTTCATGGATATGGCTGTGTTTGTGTCTGTGATGGAAAACACATCTCTTTATATCTCGATAAAGCAATGGCGTTTTTCCCTTGCATAATGTCATAAAAAGAACCTAGAAATAAACGTATTTCTGAGCGCTCCAAAAACCATTTTCTTCTTGTGGGTTTTTTTTTTGGGCTTGCAAGCAACCAATGAGCTGAACCATCTGACTCAAAACATTTTAACATTACTGTTTATTCTTTTCAGAGATGTGTACATAGGTAGATTTGAGTATAAGTAAGAATAAATGCTTGTACTTTATGTAACGCTAACAAACTGTCTGTGAGGAAATTTTGCTTAAGAGGTTTTTGTTCAGCTTCATAAATCCTTCACTGTGAAAACATTTTGAACAATTCTATACAGATTGAATCAAATCGATCTTTTGTGATTTTAGGTTTTGCCCCTTTTATTGCGAGTTCAATTTATATAGAAACACGAAAATTATATTTCGAATTTCAAAGCACTTTTAGCTTACTTCTGTAATAAAACTTAAATGTAAAAAAAAACATGATCAATACATGTTTAACGTATTATCAATATCTGTAAGCAATAAGTGCTAAGTTTTATATGTATTTCATTTAGCATTTTATATTGATATTAGGAAGCTGTTGCAATCTTGAGACGTATGATATGAACTAACAGTTCAAAACACACACTGTTAAAAATGGGTATTAAAAAAAAAGTAGAATGTACTCATTTTCGAGCACTTTGCATGCTTATAATAGCTCCTAGTAACCATGTTTCAATTTTGAAAAACAAATGTACTCATTTTTAAGTATATCAAATAATTAAATTTTAAACATATTTAGGTTCAAATTGTAAATACTATGTACTCATTTATTAGTATGGGAGAATCAGTTTTAGGCATAATTGTAAATACTATGTACTCATTTATGAGTATATGGGAGAATCACTTTTATGCATAATTTTAAATAATATGTACTCATTTTTGAGTATATGAGAGATTCAATTATATTTTTATTTTTCAATTATATTTTTAAACTGTAAATAAATGACGGATGACAAACAGCACATATGCATAAGACAAGCAATGCTCATTGCGTGTCCGTATTCTGCCGCCACATTAGAGAAAAAACACACGACCGCATAGCACCGCACACGAAATATATACATCCGCCATCGTAAGTCTTATGATATAGTTCTTTAATTTCGAGTATATAACTTTTATTCTTAGAAATATTTGTACGAAAAATTTCAGAATTATAATTGCACATTTATTACACGATTTTTAATGAAATCAGGAGGTTGTGAGTATA